>CM067219.1:34324757-34640959 GCA_034190945.1 Octodonta nipae
ATGAGTTGAGCCATTCCGGTGTCTATTCGGTGCTGAATGATCTTGGTGCGACAAGTGGTTCTATCTTACCTGTTGAAAATTTGCCAGTACTTTGCGATAAATTGCTTTACTTTCTTCTGTTCCTCTGGTGTAAGGTGTGTCAAATTGTCAGCAAACTGCTGTAGGAACTCTTTACTGGGACCTGTCTTCTTCACTGATGTCTGGTACACTTCTTTGCCATTGATGATGGTCTCTACTGGCTCGAAACAAGCTATATCTTGACCATTAGCAATTCTAATGTCATTGTTGGGCAAATTCAGGACTCTAATTGGTATATTTCGTCCGGTTTTATCTATAGTCCGTCCACCTAAGTAGTCCTGAGCCGAGTGTACGGGCTCCACCATTCCAACGCAGCTCTCAGGATTGCTTTCTAGCTGCCAATCAATTATCTGTTCCGTTCGACCGGGAATTCTGGTTGAGGATTTTGCCTCAATTTTTATGGAGGTGGCTGAACTGTTGACGGGCCGTGTCAATACAAATTCCTCAGTTAGGAACCGAAGAACATCATATCTCGGGTCGAACATAAATCCATGCTGGCTGATTAGGTCTATACCAGTATGAAATCGTCCTCAATATTCGCTACCAGGACCCTATGCCGGATTCGGTTGTCCCCTAATTATAGTATTGACATGGATTCACCGGTGACTGTTCTGAGCTGGATGTTGTTGTTAACTGGCCGGATTTCTGATGCCCTCAAAACTCCGGACTTGGCAATGGACACAGCGGCGCCGGTGTCGATGGTGATGGTAATTGCTCGGCCATTGATGGTGCCCCTGATGAGTACGCTGCTGCCTTATCGGCAAAATCCCCGATGGATACTGTTCTGGGGGCTGGTGGAGGGTTAGTCAGCATTCGCCTCCTTATGCTGACTGATTGGAGTTTCCCTGGTTAATGAAGTTGTTGTTTTGGCTACTTCTGGTTGATGATCGTTCAGGTAGCCCCACTCTGCAGTCACGTTGAATCTGCTCTGTCCGTCCACACCGGTAGCATGCTCCTCTGTGGTCAGTTCTTTGGATCGTTCTAGAAGTTTATGGATTCCGAACAACACTGCCTGGAAGGATGGTTCTTGTTCGTCCTGGATGAAGGAAACTGCTCGCACCCTCGGTTTGGACATATTCATGACTGCCTCTACTTCCAAGGCCCGAAGTAAATCTTCATTACTTTTCTTGATGCCACTAAGTCTTATAGTTCTTTGTACTTCCACATCCCTGATACCGTTTATGAAACTCTGTGTGACCAATTGGTCTTTCGTTTCCTCTGGCAGGTCTCGGTAATACAAGTGTACTAACCGTCTGATCTCTGCTTCGAATTCTTGATAGCTCTCTCCGGATTTTTGCGTTTTTTCACTTAGTTGCACCTGGTATACTTGGCTCAGGGATTGATATCGAATCTTTTGTTCAGGATGGCGATGATCTTGTCGAAATTGCCTTGACTGGAATGCTTTGGAGGATTTCTAAGGCCGGGCGTTTTAAGGAAATTACAAGAGAGGTAGATTTTTCTTGGTTATCCCATCCATTAGCTGTAGCCACGGCTTCAAATTGCCGGTTATACATGGGCCAAGACGAACTGCCATCAAATGTGAGTGGTTTGCTAACGGAACCTTTGATACTAATGGTGTTTTGGTATTTTTCTCGCTGTAAGTCCTGTTGAATTTTTTTAATTTCTGTTTCTACCTTGTTTTGGATGACACTGATTTTATCTTGTACTTCACTGTACTGTTTTTTTAATGGAACTGACTTGGTCTTGAATTGAACTGATTTCATATATTACTTGGCTTTGGATGGAATCGAGGTCATCTACTTTGGTTTCAAGAGTATCCATGGTATTTTTTATGGTCTTAATGTCATCATTTATCTCTTTTATGTCTGACTCAACTATTTGCATTCTTTCATTAACTGTTTCATTAACTTGTGCTACTATTTGCATTAATTGTTTATCAATATTAGTTAACAGATTTTCTAATTCTATTTTACGTTTTTCATCAAAAGATTTCACTAACCTTTACTCGATTTCTTCTTGATGTTGTTTCTCCTTTTTTTTCAAATCTGTTCAACTATAGAAATCACTATTATATGGTCTGGAAGTTGCTTCTTTAAAGGACCAGACACCTTTCTTATGAAAAATGGACTTCCGTCAAATTGTTTGCTATTTTGGTATGTTGTAGAAGTTCACGTTCTGATAAAAAGAGTCCGTGCGCTCAAACAGATTCTATGACTAGTTTTCGAGATACAGAGTGTTAAACATGGAAAATGCCGCTTTTTGATATCGTATTTCCAATGATAGACGTGCTTTATTTCCGGTTATTGGAGAAATTGTGATTTGTACATTATTGGGCATAAATATTTCACAAAACAATTGTCATAAGTTTTGGTGGATTACAGGGTATTTAAAAAATACGTAATATGTGATTTTTGAAAAAATATTTTTTTTATTGCACAATTAATATCTCGTTAAATTAATAATTTCTTGGAAGTGCTTCATATAATATACAGTGTGAGCGATAAATATAGCTAGAGAATGCATATATTATTTTTTCCTATTAATGACTCACCCTGTCCATACCATTCGTGCTGAAATTTTAATAAGACATTAAATTGATATATTATCCGTTTCTTTATACTCAACGGGATGTTTAGCTGAATGCAAAAACTATACATACTAAGAAAATGTATTTTTTAATACTACCCCATAGTTTTAAATTCTCTCCGTCAACTTTGAATGTTATTACATTTTTACGTTAACAAATGTTCAGTGTTTTACTGAGCAGAATATTATTAAAATTGTATGACTAGTTTTCGAGATATAGAGTGTTAAACTTCTGAAATGTCACCTTTATCGCATCAGATTTCTCATAATAGATGTGTTTTATTTCCCTGTATTGCAGAAGATGTGGTTTGCACATTGTTTGACATAAATATTCCACTATTAATTATTTTTTATTACAGGGTGTTTCTCATATACGTAACATGTTTTTTAGAAAACTCATTTTTTTATTATAATGTTGAATACATAAGAAGATCTAATTGCTCAGTTAATATAGTGTCAAAGAAATTAATTTTTGGACGTATTCATACATTGTACAGTGTAAGTTGTAAATATTGCTAAAGGGGACATCTATTATTTATTCCATTAATAGGTAACCCTGTATAAACCATGCGTCCTGGAATGTTTATATTAAATTATAGAAATCAACGACTCGTCACACTAAATTCTACTGGTTTGCAAAAATTGTACAAATTAAAGTATTGTAGTTTATACAGGGTTACTCTTTAATGGTAAAAAATGGTATATCCCCACTATAGCCATATTTACGACTTACACTGTATAATATATGAACACATCCAAGAACTCATTTCTTATTAATTGTGCAATTACATCTTATGTATTCATCGTTGTAATAAAAAATGGGTTTTCTGAAAAACATGTTACATATATTGGAAACAAACTGTAATCAAAGATAATTAATGGTAATTGTTTTATTTAATATTTTTGTCAAATAATGCGAAAATTATCTTTCCAGCAATGTACAGAAATAATACATGCCTGCTATGAGAAATCTGATAAGAAAATGGAAACATTTCCGATGTTTAACACCCTATATCTCGAAAACTTGTCATACAATTTTAACAATATAATAACACTGAACATTTGTTAACGTAGCAATGTTATAACATAGAAAGTTGACGGAGAGAATTTAAAATAACAAGATAGCATAAAAAAGTACTTTTTTTCAATATGTATACTTTTTGCAATGAGTTTAACATCCTATTGAGTATCAAGAGACGGATCATATATCTGTTTATTGTCTTATTAAAATTTCATTGAATGGTTCATATAGGGTGACTCATTAATGGGAAAAAAACAATATATGTCTTCTCTAGCTATATTTATAGCTCAAACTGTATATTGTATGAAGCATATCCAAGAAATTATTACTTTAATGAGATATTAATTGAGCAAAAACATCTTATGTTTAAATGAATTTATTTCAAACGCACCGTTCTGAGTCAGAACGTCTGACCTTGAATCGCCACAATATAAAAAACGTAAACATATAACGACTAGTCAAAACAACTGTGAATTTGCCGGAATAAAAATCTATGGACCTCACTTCATGCGTAGATTTATAGGACGTTATCGCCACAATATACATAACTACTTAAATGTTGCAACTATGCGTAGCTCTCTCTTTGGTTGGTCCAAGTTATATACTGTCCTCAGGATGTTAGTAGTACATTAAAATTATTGTTGGGCCTGAGTTGAATAGTAGCTTATAAGGTTCTCACATCGTTTTAATATATTTAGGGAACAAAAAAATTTTATCTTACATTTTTTGTGTGTATATTAGTGAGAAAATTGAGGCTATTTTAGAATTAAGATTTGCTGGATAATAAATACATTTTTAAAAAAACAAAAACCGACTTCAAAAGAAAATTAACTAAAAAGCATGAAATAATATTTTGCTACAATTAAATACTTTTTATGAAGTCGGTGCCAATTTGAACAGCGAAGTTGCGAAGTATAACTCATCAATGTACCTCACAAAATATTTTCACTTTCGCTTGGCACCGACTTCATAAAAAGTATTTAATTGTAGCAAAATATTATTTCATGCTTTTTAGTTAATTTTCTTTTGAAGTCGGTTTTTTTTTTAAATGTATTTATTTTACAATTTTCAGTGATGCAAAGTCTGTAATTGTTAATGATTTATCCTACAACTGTAACATTCTATTAACATTTTTTTAACCATCCTTCATAACAATATTTGTACTCCGCCCTGTATATCAGCTATCATAAATTTCCAACTGCTATGAGCTACCTTATATAATTATTTTTTCTTGCTTTTTACTAACCATCCTGTATGATATAATTACATTCAACGTTATATTTTAACCATCCTGCATAGGAAATCTTATGGATCACCAACATTTTAATAACTACCCTATATAATTTTATTTTTACACCACATATGTATATTTATATGCGTGAAATTAATATGCAAATTCATAAGATTTTACTCATCCAAAAATCGCCCGCCTCGGCAATTTTATCACTTTGAAAATTTGAATTCTCCAGGTGTAAAAATATAATGATAGGAAAATATGAGGTAGGCATTAAATAGTTACTTGTTCGGAACATACAAATACATTTTGTATTGGAAAAATGATTACAAGAGCAGTTTCAGTTTCAAATCACCCTGTATTAAAAGAATTTTTACAAGACGAATCTCACTCTTACGTAGGTTACTAAATCACCCAAATATGAGACCCTCACCAATCGATTTCTATCTATTGGAACTTCTAAATAAGAAAATTTCATCGAAATCGTTAGAGCTTTTTTTCACAACTCAAATATATATATATATATATATATATATATATATATATATATATATAAACAAACCTTCTTCGTTATATAGTATTAGATTATTTCTATTTGATAACAATTTTATATCTTAACAGAAATGAAGATACTTTAATTTGTAATTAAAAGCTCTCTTTGAAGGCAAACTTTGTCTACAGTTAATAAAAATTAACATGGAATGATTACTGTTTATGTTTTAGACCATGTAAAAAATCTGTTTGTGAAGAATAACTTTTTTCTCTGAAAATTATGAATAAAAAGAAATCGTTTAATTTATTAATACACACTGTATATTCATATTAACTGACACTTATTTTGATTTTGATTAATTCATCTTATTTACAATTTACCCCAAGTTCCGAATAGTTAATACCAGTAACTCCATCTAATCTTATAATACCCGCGACTCCCCCAAGACATAGAATATAAGAAAATAGGTAAAAAGTTTTTCCCCATTCTATAAGAAACGATAGAAGCTATGTTATTTGAAAAAAAGGTCTGACCACTTTGAGATATCACGGAACTAATCTAATCCCTTTTTAATTTGCCCCACGTTCCGAATAACATTTTTCAAATTTTATATAATAATACCGACTCCTCCACCATGGCATAGAGTATATGAGAATAGGTAAAAATAGTTTTCCCATTTTCTAAGAAACGGTAAAAGCTATTTTAATGAAAAAAATATGGGACCACTTCGCTATCCCGCCAAACAGGATCCAGAAAAATGGTTGAAATCCCTCAAGCCGTTTCCTAGTAATCGGTGAACAAACATAAAAAAAGCAACATAGATACAGACGAATTGAGAACCTCCTTCTTTTTGAAGTCGGTTCCCACATCATGTGCTCTACAGTAGGCCCTCACTTTATACTACAGCTAAATATATATATATATATATATATATATATTTTTTAATAAATAAATTTAGTACTATTAGAGATATACCCGACGGTTCCATTTTTTAACAGTTATTGCAATAGTACCTGATAATAAAAAGTGCTTCATATGATTCCACCTTAAGTAGACACACTGTATGATTTTGTAAATTTTTTGTTGTATTTGAGAAGATTTGACTATTTCTGTTAGAGCTGAGTTCAAAATTCAATGTTAATTTTATTGGATTTCTACCTTTCTTTGACTTTAGAGATAAACAACGGACCTGCTTATGACAAAGATCTAATGTTTTCATTGACTCACTATGGGAATTTTGTGAAATTTATATGTCTTTTTATGGGTTCCATGGTGGTAGCCGTTACTTTGTGATTGTCAATCATGATGTTCAAACACAAAAAACTTTGTGTTCTATCACTAACTTGAATAGATACGTATAAACATGAATATAGTTTCGCCATTGACTTTGTGTCATTATCAAACGACGAAACATAAGTTAATGAAAGACCAACAAGGTTCAAGAAATTGAATATTGATTCAAGAGATGGTCTTCAATAATCGACTGTAATTTTAGATACAGCGGATTATTGTCAATAAGTGCATTAAATAACACGCCACGGCAAAATGATGTTTTATGCCTATAGTGCGTTTCCACTTCACTTTGTAATTCACTCTCGTATACTCGAAATTTTGCTTGCACTTTTTAAAAGTATTTTGTAAATGGACAACGAACATAAAGCTTCCATGTCACGCTACAAAATGGATGTCTAATGGTTTTCTGAACACGAAAGCCATCACGTGTCGTACAACCCCTACACATTTTACATCAGCATTAAAGATGTAATGTCCGGCTTAACAACATCACTGGTTTTTCACGTCGTGAATCTCTACTCGAAATTATGGAAATGATAATATACATAGAAGAGGAACAAGTGCATTATGTCCCAAATATGTTGGACTGAAATATATGCTTAGTGAGTACACAACACTATTTTATAGAGTATAAAATATAGCAATTACCCTAAAAAATTGAATAGCCACATAAGCCAACCAATTCTAAAGAAATATTCTTTACTAATCTGATGACGATGAATATCAATGCAAACAAATTATTTAAATATTTTAGAAATAACAACCGATTCCAAAATATGCCTCTATTTAAAATCAAATAGCTTATGTCTTGTCAGAAATGAACAAATAAATTAACTGCAAACTTTCCTACAATTTTATATAACTCTTCGAGGTGTCTCGATATTTTTTATACTTTGATCAAGAACTTCCTGTATTTGTATTCAACCTATAGCCAGATTTTTGAATGACTTAAATGGATTCGGTAGAAAGATAACTGTGGGTAATTATATCATTATTAATTGTTGAACAGATTTATCGAGGGTGAATTATTCAAATTTACACTTTTTCCCTACTATTATACACTCTTTTATGTATTTATACAAAATAGTTAGACTTATTCAATAAGCAAAATTAAATAACCATAATGCCATCGTACTTTTATTGAATAAATTAATACACAAATACCTTCGAGAGTCCAAAACGTTAATAAAAATCAGCAATTTATAAAAACCTTGATTTTAATTATTTGAAAATATATTAAATAATTTTGCACTCTAGCGGTGGAAAATTTAATGGCGATAGTTCAGCTAATATGGAATAGATGGGTCAATAACTGTTATTAATGGAAAATTTTGGCCTTTTGAACCAAAAAAGTTTAAAAAACTAAAGAAAATATGTTCACAAACAGAAGGAAATAGTACCGAAATCTTTTGCATTTGCGTATTTATATATAAATTTTTAATAAAATACAATCTTTAACATATTTATGTTCAATTTAGGTAAAAGTCATTCACCCTGTATTAACATGCACAATTTTGCATTAATGATATATCAAATAATAAATTCATATTAAATATATTTCTAGATTTTGGTATTTACAAAATGCTATTGGGTTATTCAGATATTTCAGAATTACGATTTCAATTTCTAAGCAGAAAAGCAAGAAACCAACTCATAGGTAACTATCAAGATGCAGTATAAATAACTACGATACATAAGTACTTACGTACATATTAGTACACCTTAAATTGCATTGTATATATAATATGAATAATTTAAATTTAAAACACAAAGTTAGCGATGAACATTTCAGTATTATATCAAAAATATAAAGAAATACAATGCACCTGCTGATAATTAATGTTAAATAATATATTGTATGTTGACAATTTCTGTAAGTGTATTGAAATTGAAACTTCTAAAATATAACATTGTTAATTTTCACATTCAATTGAAAAGGTACATTAACCGAACGGCTAACAATGTTATGATATGACAGACTGAAATCAAATTAACCAAATTCGCTAAAACGAAGATGGCTGTGAACATTGCTATGATGTCAGATTTTACTATTTATCTTAAATCTCACTAATTGTATTCATATCATGGACTTTGTAACATTAGTTAAATTGTATGGAAAACTTAGCCTTTAAAATAGAAAGAGTACAAACTAAAAGCATAATATTAAAACAATAATATTATCAGAAACACATTGATCAGTTGCCACACAATCCATAATTCTAATTTTAGTTGACAGTCCACATTTAGAAAGAAATGAAAATTTCAAACTTATCGAGTACCAAATAAATAGTTATTATCATATAATATAAATTTTCATTCGTGAAATCTGAATAGCGTGATAATGTGGAATAACTTTCGGAATCGTTCGAAATTTGTTAGTTTTTTGTTTAGTTTAGTTTGTTTTCCGAGTCAATCCATCTTACGTTTTTCTCTTCAAGCAATCTGGCGGCACTGTTTAGCATTTACATTTACAATTTTAGCATTCTGCACTGAAGGTCGTCAGTAGCTACTAAACAAAACAAAAATAAAGTAAACCGGTTGAGGGACAGAAGAGCAAATGGTACTGGCCCTTTTGTCTTTGCGTATTTACTTATAGATATTTAACATTTTGTCCGAATTTTAAAACTATCCGTTTCTAGTGATTCTGATTTACTTGCTTTTATTTTCGAAATGTAATAATTCGAATTTTCAATCAAGTATGAATAACAGCACGTTCGGTATAATTGGATTTTGATTTTTGAGTTTTTTATTACTGTCACAATTTTATAACATATATTTAATTAGCGTAAATATAAATTGGCATCCATTTAAACTGGTAACCTGAGAGACCATCAATTTATTCATCTTCGTCCGATATTGAGACTATAGTAACTAGCTAATATTTTTAAGTTATACACGGAAGACTTTGGGTTTGGCTCTCAGAAGAGTTGTATATTTGTTTCACAGAATTGAATTTTCCTTAATTTTTCAGTATGTATGAAAAACTGCCATTTTGTGTTTCCATAATATTTCCCGTTATGTGCTATATTTACTGACTATCTTAACTATGTCTTATAATTATTGTATATATTCCCCAGCTGTTTTTCACTTATTATTAGTTTTCCCGACTTGTTTGTGTGAAAAATGCTACAATCAGAGTACAACTGCTCTGTAAAATTATTTCTAACTATTTACATCTCTTTCATTGACAGCTTTACTTTTTCATCAGTTTTCATAATATTACCAAAAAATCAGACAGATTTACATCTACGAATATGTTCACAAAATCTTATCATTTATTCCATATAAACTGTTATAGAAATAACGGTGTATGCGAACAGCTATTCTGTTTTCCTGTCTAGACTCGTGATATTTTCTTTGCATCTCCTAGAATATGAATTTGTTATTATAACGGAATGTAATTTTACGTGTAACTGGCAGACGCTATATCTAATAACACAATATCAATATCTATTTGATTCAACACATTATATGTCTCAAGTTATAACATTATCTTCTATCTATACTATACTATTGTAAAATTGTAGTATTCTGTTTGTTTGTTACCTCATCACATAATTGTTTCCAGCGCATGCACCAAATATTAGAAACATGCACAGCTTAGCACTTATTCAAAATTCCGAATATGACAATGTAACTTGTATCGATTTAAAAAAAATTCCACTGATATATCAAGTGTAGTTTTACAGGGTGTTCCATATATAGGATAAGTAAAACTTAGAGCGGAGTATAATTACACGGATTTAAATAATCTTTAAGAAAAGGTATATTAGGTGACCCCTAAATATATCTACAGTGCGGACAATACAATAAGGAGGAAGTTATACGGGGTAGTTCGAAAAAGATATATTGAGTGGACCATAAACAGTTGTATATACCAGGTGGTTGAAAACGGGTGGAGTTGAATTATATTTATACAGGGTGGATAAAAAATGTTATATTGTTAGGGTCAAAAGTAGTTGGATATACAATGTGAATGAAATAAGGGTAAAATAGAAGTATATTTATATACGGTGGATAAAAAATATGTTGTGTAAGCAGTTAGGATATTTGATTTTTCTTGAGCTATTATTATAGTTATGAAATGGGTTGAAAAAAATGTTAGAAGCAGTTGCTTATACAGGGTGGTTGAAATATGAGATGGAGTGGAATTTTAGTATATAGGGTGGTTAAAAAATTGTTTTATATCCACAAGTTCACAAGTAGCATATTATAGGATGGATGAAATATGTAGCAGCGTATAATTACAGCAATACAGGTGGGTTTAAAAAATATTATAAAGGAATGTTATGATATACAAGCTGTTTCATATACCGGATAGATGAAATATAGGAGGACTTCTAAGTATATAGGGTGGTGAAAAAATGTTATATTGGGTGGCCTATAAAGAGTTCCAAGGTTGTTGAAATATAGCGTGGAGTAGAATAATAATTATACAGTGCGGTTAAAAAAGAGTTAGAAAGTTTTGTTATGTAGGGTAGAGCATAAGCAGTTGCATACATGGAGTACCTAAAATAAGGGGCGAAGTCCAGTTATCGATACACAGTCTGATTGAAACAAGGTTAGAAAAAGTTGAAGGATGGTTTAAATAAAGTGTGGAGAGAAATTATATTTTATACTGTGGTTCAAAAAATATGAGGCAAAATTGTGAAATAGTGTAGCTCATAAACCGTTGCACAGATAAGATATTTCAAATATTGGGACGAATAGAGTTAAGTAGTTTACCTAATATTTAAAAATTGTTACGTAGGGTGCCCCATAAGCAGTTGCCATTTTAGTGAAATTTATTGGGAATTGATGGATTTATATATAAAGGGTAATAGAAAAAATGTTAAACTGGGTGGCCGATAAGTAGTTGCACATACGAGGTGGTTGAAATAGAAGGTGGAGTAGAGTTATAGTTAAACAGGGTGGATAAAAAATTGTTCTATTTTTTTAAGATAGAGCATAAGCTGTTGCATATATGCAATATCTGAAACATGGGAAGAAGTGAAATTATTGTTATCCAGTGTGATTAAAACATGTTAGAAAAAGTTGCATATGAGGGGTGGTTGACATATAAGATAGAGACAAATTACATTTTCCAGGATGGTTAAAAAATATCTCAAAAATGGTTATCTAGCATAGTCCATAAGCAGTTGCATAGATAAGATAGTTGAAATATACAGAGGGTCAGAGTTATAGTTAAGTGTCTAAAAAATGTTATGTTTGGTGGCCTCTAAGCAGATGCATATACAGCGTAGTTGGAATATTTTTTAGAATAAAATTATGATTATACAGGATTGTTCAAAAACTGATAGACAAATTAGTTATAATGGGTGATTAATTGGCAGCAGTTTATACAAGATAGTTTAAATATAGATGGAAGTTGAGTTATAGCTATAGAAGGCAGTTCTTAAAAATAATGTATAAAATTGTTATATTGGGTCGTCATCAACAGTTGCAGTTTGGGTGAATTATGCTGGCGATTGGTGAATTTATTTATACAGAGTGGTACAACAAATGTTATATTGGGTGGCCCATAAGTAGTTATATATAAGATGGTTGATATCCGGTCTTAGTAGAATTATAGTTTTACAGGGTGGACTGAAAAATGTTTAAAAAAAATTATGTAGACCGTGAACAGTTGCATTTTGCTATATGGAAAACCTGATATATGAGGCGAAGCAAAATTATCATTATATATTGTGTTTAATACAATGTTAAAAAAGTTGCATTATAACGGCCGGTTAAAACTATACAGGATTTTTGTAGAAGGTTCGCCAAACATAGAGGGCAGATAGGTGGGGGCTCATGTGCTATATTATGTAGCCCATATAACATCTAGATAGCTTACGGTTTTTTTTTATTGATTTTTTTTCTTAATTCTCCAATTTTTTACCTTTAAACTATTTTAACTTTTTTATTTTTCACAGTATCTTCACCGAATAAACTTAAATCAAATCTATGATGTTTGTTTCCTCTTCTGCATTCGATATTGGACACAAGTGATTGGTTGAAAAAATTATATGAGTCCACAAATGGGGGGAAGTTCCATAAAAATAAATTAAATTAAACATTTTATCATGTTATATAAAAAATAAGAAGCACAGCGAGAACTTCGAATGCTTACAAAAACTTCTCTACTTCAAGCCCTTTCCAACCATATATCACATGTATTGGAAAGTAATCAGTATCATAATAAAATTTGAGATTGTAACTTACAAGGTGAGAACTACAAAAAATAAAACATACACCAAATTGCAATAATTTTTTATAAATTTTGTTCAAACTGGCTTCTACCGCTAATCCGCGACACCTTTTTCTGACTTCTACAGTGGCAGTCTCTAGTCGCATCTCATCTCATATTATTTCAAACGCAACATTTATTCTTGGTCTTAACTGCTTTTTTATTTTTCTCTCATAAGCGAGTTGCTTGGCCCGTCTCTATACAAAAAAAAATCAAAATTAGTCAGGTCTGGCGACCTTGGAGGCCAGAATATAGGGCCAGTTCTCTCAATCCACGCGTTTAGGAATGAATTGTCCAGGAGCTCTTTGACAGTTCGCCTATACTGTGCTGGGCAACAATCTCTTCTGAATATTTTTGGTCGATAAATCATTCATTAAAAACTCAAGTCATTTACGAAATAGAAACCAAGGTGTAGTTAAGGGAAACAACTAATGTTGGGTTCTAAAAGGTGATAATCGATCTTATCAAATGAAATCCCATTGGAGGCAGACCAATAATATTAAAAATTAACTACTTTTTTATGGAACCTCGCCATTTGTGGACTCATATAAATTTTCAACTAATAATTTGTGACAAATATAGAATGCAGAAGAGCCAAGAAACATCATAGATTGGACTTAAGTTTATTCGAGGAAGATACTGTGAAAAATAAATAAGTTACAACAGTTTAACGGTAAAAATCTGAGAATTAAGAAAAAAAATAAATTAAAAAAAAAACAAAAACCGTAAACTATCTAGATGTTATATGGGCTACATAATATAGCACATGAGCCCACCTATCTACCCTTCATGGCGAACCTTCTACAAAACACCCTGTAGTTTACGAAGTGGCACAGAAATACTTGTTATATAGCATATAGGGCGGAGTAGAACTATAGTTAGGTAATTAAAACATATTATATTGGGAGACAAATAAACAGCAGCATATACTATAGGGTGAAGCAGAGTTATAGTTATACAAGTGTGAGAAATATGGCTATCGCTGATCGTATTTTACGCAGACGTTGCATAAAAACACTATTACTTCACCATGTGTAAAAAATTTGCCTCATAATTGTATTCTTGGGCCTGTGGTATGGAATGAATTAAAACCTCAAGTTTGAATTTTGAAAGGTTACAGTTCAGGATTGTTTTCGCGTAAACCTCTACAACTTTATCTTTTAGTAATTCTAGAGCAACAATATGGTGGTAGAATTAAGTCTATAACTCATGTTATAAATAAGAGTATATTCCCCCAGTTTAAACATGATATTAGCTTGAATTATTGTGGATTAGATGATGGTGTCATTCTTCTTAAGGTGCCATATCCATCTACTGAATGTTGGCGACAATTTTGGCATATTCTTCACGGTCTTGTGCGAATTTAAAGAGTGTATGGGCATCGAGGCCTGTCCAGTCCCTTATGTTTTTGAGCCATGATTGATGATGATTCCGCGTTTTCCCTCAATTTTTCCTTCCATGATAAGTTTAAGGAATTGGTATTTGGTGTTTCTGAATATATGCCCCAAATAAGCTGTTTTTCTCCTTTTAACTATTTGCAGCAGTTCTCTCTCTACTCCCATGCGATTTAAAACTTCTACGTTGGACGTGTGGTCGATCCATGGAATCTTCAGTAGTCTCCTAAACAGCCACATCTCAAACGCTTCCAGTCTATTCATAGTGTTGGCCTTCAGGGTCCAGGTCTCCACGCCGTAAAGCAACACGGAGTAAACGTAGCATTTTATGAAACGATAGCGTAGCTGTAAGTTAAGACTTTGGCTGCTCAGTAGTGTTCTCATGTTAATAAATGCGGCTCTAGCCTGCTCAATCCTACACCGTATCTCCGTGTCTGGGTCCAAGTCTTCCGTTATCCAGCTACCGAGATACCTGAACTTGGGAACTTGCTGGATTTGTTCTCCGTTCACTGCGACGTTCAGACGCCTAGCGGATGTTCTGCTTATCATCATGGTTTTTGTTTTGTCTACGTTAATTTTTAGGCCAAGGTGCTCCCCTTCGGTCGATATCCTGTCGATAAGGCTTTGTAGTGATTCCTGAGATTCAGCAATAATGACCGTGTCATCGGCGTAACGAAGGTTATTGACAGGGTGACCATTAATTTTTATACCGTCGTCGGTGTCGATTAGGGCACGGTCAAAGATGGATTCTGAGTACAAATTGAAGAAGAGGGGTGACAAGACGCATCCCTGCCTTACCCCCTTTTGTATTGGGAAACTTTGTGTAGTATCGTTTCCTACTTTCACTCTTGCCGTTTGGTTCATATAAAGGTTTCCTATGAAGGCAAGATCGTTGTCATCCACCATTCTCTCTCTTAGGAGCCCTATTAGTTCTGTATGTTTGACACTGTCGAAAGCCTTCTGATAATCTATGAAGCATAGGTAAACGTCTTTTTGTTGGTCTCGACATTTTTGGAGCAATACGTTCAAACTGAAGAGTGCTTCTCTTGTGCCAAAACCCTGTCTAAACCCAAATTGTGTTGGACTGATTTCTTTTTCGCATCTGTTGTATATTCTTCTGTGAATTATTTTCATGAACAGTTTTAAGACCTGGCTCATTAAGCTGATCATTCGGAATTGATCGCATCGATTAGCGTTTGGCTTTTTTGGTATAGGCACAAAGATGGAACCAAGCCAGTCATGCGGTATTTGTCCTGACTCATATATATCGTTGAACAGCTGAACCAGAACCCCGATATTGTCGTCGTCCAACAATTTAATCGATTCGACGTATACATCATCTGGTCCCGTTGCTTTCCCTTGCTTTCCGTGTTTAATAACATTCTGGACCTCTGATTCCAATATTTTGGGAGACCTTTCCCCTGGGTTGGCGTTTACAAAGGTTCTTTGGCTGTCTTCCTTAAATAGTTGTTGAGTGTATTCCTTCCAGTGATTTAGTAGATCATTATGGTCTAAAATGACGTTGTTATTATCATTGACGATGCTGTTAGCTCTATGTTTTGTGTGACCTATTGTTTGTTTTATTAATTTGTGAGTGTTGAAGTGGTTATGTTTTTCTTCCATCTCTTCTATTTCCTTGCATCTTTCCCGTAGCCATTGCTCTTTAGCCCTACGTATTTCCCTTCTGATTTGTTTGTCAATCTCTTTGTATTTGTCCGGGTCTGTGTTCTTATATTTGCTACGTTCAGCCATTAGGGAGAGTATCTCGTCCGTCATCCATTTCCTCTTTTTGTTTATAGGTGGCCCTACTGTGTCGTTTGTGTTAGTGACTATTGCATTTTTTAGCATGTTCCAGGTATCCCTGACATTGGTCGTGTGTTCAGGTGAGTTCCTTATTTTAGCGACTGCTTCATTTATTTTCTCCTTGGCTTTCGTTTTTATCTCGTCTTTCTTCAAGTTATTTATGTCGATTTTCTTTTTATTTGCTTGTTTCAGTTTCTTCAATCTTATTTTTAGTGTGCTCACTACTGGGTTGTGGTCTGACCCAATGTCGGTGCCGGGAAATGTTTTAACTCCATGCAACCCATTTCTGAATCTCTGTCTGATCAGCAGGAAGTCGATTTGGTTTCTAACGATGTGGTCTGGCTTATGCAATGGAGACTGCCAGGTATATAGTCTTCTCGGGGGGAGCTTGGACCACGTGTTCGCGACAGTCAGTTTTTCTTCTTGGCAGAATTGAACCAGGGTATCGCCTCTTCCGTTACGTTCTCCCAGGCCAAAATCACCGACCACGTTTCCTACTCTTCCTTGGCCAACTTTGGCATTAAAGTCGCCCATCACAATCAGGGCTTCATTCTTCTTGACCAGTTTCATCAGTTCTTTGATCTCTCTGTAAAGTTGTGTTGTTTCACTATCCGGTTTGTCTGCTGTTGGGGCGTAGACCTGTATGATATTAAGGTCCACTGGGTCAGCTTTTAATTGTGGAAGGGCAGTCCTGTCCGAGTGTGCCACAAAATTTTTCACGGTTTTGTTGACCTCTCTTTGAACTAAGAATCCGACTCCATTATAGTGGTTAGGTTGGTTGTTTCCGGAGTAGTAGAGTGTTGCTTTTTCAGTTGTGCATTGGCCACTGTTCGGCCATCTGGTTTCGCTAAGGCCTATTATATCCATTTTGTAGCGTTCCATTTCTTGGGTTAGGTTATCCAGTTTGCCAGCCACATACAAGGTTTTCACATTCCAAGTAGCTATTTTGACCTTTGAGGGTGTTTCCACTTTCGGTTGGGTCCTAGCATTTTCTTTTCTCGTTGGTGGTCGTAGCAACCCTTGGCCTTGAGCCTTGTTGGGTGCTGTATTTTCATCGGCTTTACAGGGATTTCGCAGGTTGACGGCCTGGGAGGCCCTGCAGCCTGCTTGTGAGTTTCCTCCCCTGCCGGATCTTGTGCTCCGTACATCATGATCAGTAAGTTTTCCTTGATTGCTTGATGCCATCATTGTCGTACTAGGGAAGTCCAGGAGGGACCTTTAATGAAGCGGTTTCCCATTGCCTTCTTCATTCCCACGCCGTTGACTGTTTCCAGTTCGTCCGCCTTTTAGAGCGATTTACCACTCTAAGGACAAGAGAGTGCCCTACCTCTAGTTTGCTCATCCACCCTCCTATGAGGAGGCTGTTGGCAATACTGAGGGTGTCTGCTTATACCGGCAGATGCTCGGTCGCCAGAGCCTCGTTGGTTATCTAGCAGGGTGTACCACGTGCAGGTGAGGTTGACGTTTGGGCCGGCATTTTCGTACTATTTATACCATCATTACCGTCGCCCCTTGCACCCCATGGTATCATTACTCAAACGATTATTTTTTCAAGTCAAAAAAAAATTGTAACTACAAATAAAACTTTAATTTTAAATTTTTAGCGTTGTTAGAAGGTCTAGAGTATTTTTGCAAAAAAGACTTGAATTTTAAAGATGGCAGTGCAGATGTTAACTGGGGTAAGTGTACGGGCCAAAAAATTAAAGCGATCAAATCCTAGATAGTCAAACATTAAAGCATAAGTAATTTTATAGATTCCGGTATTATCTACGCTAACTGAACAATGTTTTGTCATTAGCTAAAATGGTTTTACTTTTACAAATACTATAAACCTCAGGATATTTTCAACTCTTATCATTTACAGTTTTTATAATATTTCATTTTATAAAAAATTTAATGTTTTGTATTAATAAGCAACCCTTCTAAATGGGAGCATTTGCCAAACATTTTGGAACAAACAGTTGCGTTGTAGCTTTTTGCTTCCATTTACGGACAGTGACCTCTCTAATCGGTGTTTTCGTGAATTTCATGCCCTTAGGTGACCATTTACTTTCGTAAAATACAGTCAGTTTGGGTTTTCACTCTATTGTAGAAAACGAAGTATTATTTAGTGTATTCACTTGGACCTCTCCTCGTAAGAGCAGTCTCAATCAACAAGAATATTATCTGAACGATTTTTCTCATAACAAGTAAATTTTTTGCGAAATTTACTAAAATGTACAACTGTCGGCTATTCTTTTGTTGCAATCTGTCAAATATTTATCAGGAGTGATTTAATAGGAAAAATTATACATGTAATGTATTAATATTAATTATTACCTTTCTAGCATTAGTATGCACTTTTTGTTAATCGAATTAACTTTTGTGTATTCACGATAGAGAATCTATCCATGTTGTAATTGAAAAGTAGTACAAAATGATATACATAAATGCAAAGAATATTTATAAAAGTTAGAAAATGTTTCCCCTTAGTTTATATACAACACAAAAACCAGAATATCAATTACAAATACCGGGTATGGTTAATAAGTACGCGAAGTTCATTACATTGGTTTGCTTCTCTAAAATTATCCAAACTTGGTTTTCATATTCAAAACTTAAATTGTTGTAAATCAAAATGCGACTCAAATTTTGATAATTAAACAATATTTTTTTATATTGTACTTGTTGCAGCCCCATCGATTATTTCTAACAATTCTAACGCCATTATTTTCGGTTCTGCCATGATCCTTTTTCAATACCACTCTCGATCATAGCAATCTGAATACCTTTTTTTCCAGGATTTTCTGGTCTTGTGTTTGGGATCCATCTTTCTTCTGTCATTCGTATCACATGACCGTACTTCTGTAATTGCTTTTTGTCCGCTTTTTTCTATTTAATCAATGGGACTTGTCTATATAGCCACAATTTTTTAATTTTTTGACTAAGTCGGAAGTAAAGTAATGTTTCAATGTTATTTTATACGATCTTAGCCAGAATCCGTTTTCAAGGACATTTATTCGTCTTTTTATAGTGGTTTTTAACCACATATATTTAGACCGTAAGTCCCTTTTACCTCATTTCTGGATATTATCTCTTTTCACCTTCAATATTCACATAGCAAACTATATCTCCTACAGCCATGTATTGTGTTTTCTCCAGGTTCATGTCTAGTCTCCATTTGTTTAGGTCGGCCACTAGTTTCCTTACCATGTATGTTGTGTCGTCTAAATCTTCCTCAAGAATCACTTGCTCCTCAGCATAAAGTAATGTAGTAATATGTTTCACGACTATTTAAACTCCAGTTCTTCTACTATTTTTGTACCAATATACCAGCACTGAATTCAAGTAGATTTTGAAAAACATGGGAAATAAGAAACTTCCCTGCCTCAAGCCTTTATTCACTTGAAAATAATCGACAATCTGTATCTTAATTTAATATAGCGTCTTCTGTTATAGCGTTCATGTGGACGGCTTTATTCCACTTCTTCAGACGCGGTCCCACAATGGCTTTCTTAAAGCATTATCTATCATGCGCGTTTCTCAAATCAACAATGCTAAGTGTAGTTGGCTACTGAACGCTAATGATTTTTCCAGAACCAGTTTTATGTAGAACAACTTATCTGTGCAAGTCCTTCCTGGTGTAAATCCTCTTTGTTCGTCCCATTTCTCAAACTAATTTTCGATTTTATCTCTCAAGACCGCATTCCTCGCCATTTGGCTTAGATGGAACTTATATCATCTACCTCCCATTCTTGTGGTATTTCTTCTGCGTTCAAATAGTTGTTAAATATTTATACAAAACTTTTAATTACTACTTTGGGAGCGTATTTATTGAGTTCTACAGGCCGAAATATTTTTTAATTCAAAAAATATTTTACAACTTATTCAAAAATCAAGATGAATGGTACATAGGTTAAAATTGATAAGGTATTATCTGAAAGGTCTAACTGCAAAAACGAAAAATTAGACAATAGATTTAACAGAAAAAAATAGAGATTTGGTATAACGAGGGATTTTGCAAAAGAATAAAAAAAACAGTACACTGAAACTCATGTGGTCGGCCGTACACAGACCTACAGATTCTGTTCTATTCTATAAGAAAAGAACAGAGAAGAATTGTTAAGAGAGCTAGTAACTTAATGCAAAATATACTACTCGTCATATACCTACAGATTCAAAACGGCAAGAACGTCCGGTGAGCAAGCACCGGCCAGCGTTGCCGGTTAGAACGTTCTAACAGAGAAAGAGGCATGGGTTACGTACTAACTCCATATATATAGGCGCACAAAGCCCGATTGCAACCCGGATCCGGCGATTTTACCCCAGTTCTCCTATATCAGTGCGTTTGATCAGTTCTCCACCGTCCATTACAAATTATCAGCAACCAGGTTCTGAAACCATTATATAAAAATTTCCTAAACCACATTTGAACTGTTTTCATTCAGCAAAAAGATAATTCCGAAACACAAAAGAAAGTAAAACTGGAAGAAACATAAAGATATGATTTATCTTTAATTCACCAATAAAAACTACAATATGTAAGAAACAACATCATTCGCTAATTACTGTTCTCATATGTTACGTATTAGTACCCTTATGAGACTTCACAAGCTTCTGAATACAAGAAGGTTTATCGTTTTAGGCACATCCATAAATTACGTAAGACGAATTTTGACGGTTTTCTATTTAATTGTATATTTTGTCCCTAAAATTACTATGGGGGTTTTCTAATAATTTTTTTATAATTATTTTCAAAATTTTAGGTAGGTCTCGAAAATAAAGTGATGTATTTCATGTATTTTAATAGAGAAATTATGATTTTATTTTATCCAAACGATTTAATACAGAAATAATTTGGTCAAGTGACCCATGTAAGAAACTATAAGATACAAGTCATAACCCACGAACCCCCTGCCCCTTATTCCTTACGTAAGATATTTGTTTTTTCTTAATTTTAAGTATAAAATGATGTACTTACATATAATGTAATATATCTATTATAATAATCTTTATCTAATAATAATAATGAAATAACATACCTACCTACTTTCACTGTCAGTATAACTACATTATTATTATTACTTTTATTAATAAAGTTTGTTAAAATTATAAAAACATATACATACTGACTGATTTATTGAATTATACCGTTAGATATTTAGGGTTAACAGACCAGTGAAGCCTTTGAAAATGCTAAAAAGTGAGAAAAAAATATAATAGTAGGATGAAACCCATTGAATAAGGAAGAGAATGCAACAGAAATGAAAGGAAAAATAATTAAAAGGGAGGTCTGAAGTCTGGAAGAGGAAACTTGTGGGGTTTTATGGATAAAAAACGGTTTAAATGAAAGTTGTAGGTAATAAAAATATATATAACTTCTGTGTTTACATTTTTTTCACATAATTTGAAAATTTATGTCCCAAACACAATGTATTTTTTTATTTAAAATATTTATTTTTTCCCTTTATTTTAACTTAATATCCAAAAGGAACCCTAATTTTTAATCGAAAATTCTCACTTCAAAATATCTGATTTTTTTAAAAAGTTGGTGGGCTTTTGGTTCGTTGTAATTTCTACTTTCTGACGGTGTGAAAAATATAAACATTGCTATGGTAAATGTTCTCAGAAAATTAAGTTAATAATAAATAATTTATTGCTATTTTAATATTATACTTACATACCTGAGTAACCTACGGAAAATTTTAGCCCATAGACTAGTGAGGAAGGGGCTAGAAGGGTCTGGGCCCTACTACTTAATTATTGGGATTCGAGTTACTTTAATTTCTTTTCATTTACCATAGTAATGTATATATCGCGCCATCAGAAAGTAGAGATTTCAACGAACAAAAAAAACACCGATTTTTTTAAAATAGCTGATATTTTGATGTGAGAATTTTCGATTGCAAGTTAGGCTGCTTTTTCGATATTAAGTCAAAATAAAGTCAAAAAATTAATATTTTAAATCAATGAAATACAATGTGTCTGAGACATCAAAAGGTAAGTTTTCACCAAATTTCCTGAATTTTTTGTTTTTGAAATGATAAAAATTAAAAACTGAACTTAAATTTTGAGGTTTTGTGAAAAAAATGTAAATACGAACATTGTAGATTTTTAGCCTTAAAACCCTACCCCATCCACATTCCCGACCTTAGATCGCCGGTAAATTATTTGTCCTTTTATAGTTGTTTCTATTTCTTTTCCAATGGGATTCATCTTACTACTGTTATAAATTTAGTGGGTTCAATTAAAACTTAAAAATAAAATTAATTATTCACTTTCACTTTTCTAGAACTTTCACTTACATCAAATTATACAGAACAGCTGATCACAATAACATTTCTACATAAGCTCTTCGTCGTACTAACTAACTGCCGCGATTATGGGTCGCTCCTTTATAAAACCTGCATCGAAAACTCTCCTACAATCAATCCTCAACTCTACAGCTGCCGAGCCATTTCGACAACAATTTTTTTCCTAAAAGTTATCGGTGTCGTACTGGAATGAAACCCGTACCGGCTTAAGAAAATTTCGTTACACTATTTTTGGAATCCACACCCTTATTTATTAACTATTAATAATATCCAAACTTTGGATATTTTTAAGTTAATGTTATGACTATATGCATTTATATTTGAAAATGCTTAATCAAGTAGAATTGAAATCCTTAATTAAGGCATATTTAAAAAATCTTCCATAAAATTCATTTCAAACACTCAGCTACCCCCATATAAGATTTCCTAAGATATTCTCAGACACCCACCGACCCTAAAATGTCTTATGTAAATTATGGATATCCTTGTCGGTTGCGCCACTCTCGTAAAAAAAATTAAAAAATAGTTTTTTTAGATGTGGCGAACTTTAAATAAAAATAAAACACAAAAAATGTTTATATTATTCTTTAAATTTTGGGTTATTGGAAGTTTTATGGCATTAATGTTTGTATATATTTTTGAGCCTGTCGATGCTGCGGCTGATATCTACATGGCGCCACCTGGAGGTCCAATTTTCACAAACTTTTCACAGCAAATCAGGCTGTATTTCGGCAAATATACATCTAATATAGGCACCTAAGTTCTCACTTATTTCTGGTATATCGAGGTACATATAAAATTTCATACATTTTCTAGAAAAAAAATCTTCAAATGAATTCCCAAACTCACAAGGAGTGCCATATATACATTTTGGCATCTGTTAGTTGTAGAGACGTATGCAATTGTCGCGAACTTGGCACCATTATTGGATCAATAAAGAAATTCCAAATCACAAATCTCAGCGAAGAGAAAAAAAGGCTAAAATATCAGTGGAATCATAAAGTCGCGATATGTTGAAGTATTGAAAAACGAACAATAAGCGAGTATGACCTATGCTGTAAAAAGTGGGAAAAATCATATATCTGATCTATTTGATGACCTAACCCTAAGGAATTTGGAGCACTCCTCTGTAGCCGACAGATAGTGTCCACCTTTACGGATAGAAGAATACGACGAAAACATCATAGCCCAAACTAAAAGCAAGAGAGCGCCAGGACCGAATCAGATCTCGGCAGAGCTTCTCAAACTAATAAAGGGTAATAATTTGAGGATCCTGACTATATTCTTTAATAAAATTTGCCAGTGCCGAAAGAATACTGACGATTGCTTGAATTCACTACGCATTGCGTTACCCAACAAATCTAGACTCAATAAATGCAGCAGGCTTTAGGCTTGTTAATTTAATGAGCCATACTCTTAAAACACTTTTTAAAAATTCTGCCACACCGCATGTTATTGAAATATTGATATAGTATTGGAGACGAACACTTTGAAATTCACACTGGCTTGAGAGCATGGGAGTATGTTTTTGTATAAAAATTGTTGATCAGAAATCTTGTGAATTCCGAAAAAAACAACCTACATACACTTCATAGATTTCGAAAAGGCGTTTAATCGTTCAAGGTGACTTGCTTTCTTGATATACGGCTCTTTCAGATATCAGATATGGCTGGATAACTCTGAACTCAAGCTATCGAAATACCTTTATTACTACAAAGTTGCTAGTGTTAAACTAGATAATTCAA
Source organism: Octodonta nipae (assembly GCA_034190945.1). NCBI lineage: Eukaryota > Metazoa > Arthropoda > Insecta > Coleoptera > Chrysomelidae > Octodonta > Octodonta nipae. The sequence continues at coordinate 34,348,888 of CM067219.1, forward strand.
CTATGCAAGAAATCCCTATTAAACGGTTAATGAGAAAGGGAGTATTCTGTCACCAATACTATTCAACCTCTATTCTGAAGTTTTTTTTTCAAGAAGTGGCAGAAACATGGGAGTGACGGTTGTGGGTAAAAGTATCAACAACATTCGATTCGCTCGCAGAAAGTTTGGAACATCTTCAAATATATCTAAATAGTAGCAGACAGCACTAAGATAATTTAAATGAAGAGTTACTCAGTTACATTGAAGTACCTTGTAATACATTTTTATGTTGGAAATTGAATTTAGGCTACCGAAATATTTCATTGTACCTGCATAAAAGAGCCCTAGGGACGTTTGGTCCATTTTATTATACGGATGTGAGACTTTGACACTAAAAGTCTCCACCACTGGAAATTGTTCAATAAAATAAAAATTAGAAAAGGATATTATTTTGGGAATTTCACTAGAGGACCCAAACACCAACTTACCTTGCAATGACCAAAACTGAAGGGAGACTACGGATAAGATACAAGAAGTTATCCTAGGTACACAACATCAGACAAGGTACAGGGCTCTCTGTAAAGGAACTGTTTCAAGCTGCTATGAACTATGAACTTCTGAATAAAGACAAGGCACCAAAAGAATAGAACAAACACTCTGCGCATTCAACTAATGGAACAAAACACGATGAATACACGGTACGCTGCATATTCATTGTACCAATGGTGTTTCAATCTTTCATTTCCGCCGTATAGATTTATCTGCAAATTGTGGAATTGCCAAGAAGTTTCAAAAAAAGCGTTTAACGAAAATCCTAACAAAATCCTGGTTAGTTAACCCAAATCAATGAAATATGATGAGATTCATATATATATGAAAAAGGCTAGGTTCCGGGTGAGAACCGCGTCTGAATTTATTATGTACTCGTCGTTTCGACTCCTGCTTTGGAACCATTATCAAGAGACAAAAGTGCAAAAGAGTTTCAGAGTCTAGATCGAACTCGGGGCCTCAATCTGCCTACTCCCCAAGATTCACTAGGTAACTGAACTGAACTGAATATATATACTGAATATATATATATATATATATATATATATATATACAGGGTGAGTTTTTTTTGATGATCAGTATGGGGATCTGGGAAACTAGTGGAGATAGATCAATGGTTAAATTGGGAAAGATTTGCAGTGTTACTGGCCCAATTTAATGACACTCTCGGATTTTTATATCATGACTTACTAGATATTATAAAAAATTGTAAATATCAAAATTGAAGGGAATTGTATCCCGAATATGATTGTCATGTCCATGTTTGCGTGACAGCTCTCGTTTTCGAGATATGACACGCACTTATCTTTTTTTTTGAATAGAAACCATAGTTGGCTATGACCTCAAAAAACGGACATTTTTAGAGATTTTCAACGATATAATACTCGATAGAGTTATTCATAAAAATAACGGAGTTATGAATACTTTTCTCCCTTATTTGCACTTTTAACGTAGGTAGCCATGAAAAAGATTGTTTTAACATTGACGTTTCCTCATTTGAGAGTAATTCCATTAGTAGTGCTGAACTGACAGTAGATATTGACAAGTTTGAAATTGAGTGGTTCCAACATGATGGAGCACCTGCTCATAACTCGTTATTAGTAAGACAAGACTTAGATAATATCTATCCAAACTCTTGGATAGGAAGAAATGACCCACGCAAATGACCACCCCGGTCTCCCGATTTGGCAGTTATAGTCTTCTATTTATGGGGTGCGCTAAAAAACAAAGTATACAAAAAAAAGTATGAGATAGTTGGTGAGCTAAGGGAGGCGGTATTACAAACAATTGAAGAAATTGGTAGGCGGTCTGTGAGGAAAGCGGTAATGTCATTTTTAAAAAGATACAATTTTTGTCTAAAAAACAATGGTGGACTTTTCGAAAATAAGTTATAACCATTATTATGTACTTTAATTTTTAGTAAGTACCTACTTATTTAGTTTTTTCGTTATATCTGATATACCTAATAAAAAAATCGTTCAATGTTTTTTGGAATAGTTATTAATAAATCAATCTATTTCATAGCAAACTACGTTAAAAGTGAAAATAAGAGAGAAAGGCATCCATAACTCCGTTATTTTTATGAATGACTATATCGAGTATTATATCGTTGAAAAGGTCTAAAAATGTCCGATTTTTTGAGGTCATAGCCAACTATGGTTTCCATTCAAAAAAAGATAAGTTTGTGTCATATCTAGAAAACGAGAGCTGTCACGCAAACGAGGACATGACAATCATATTCAGGATACAATTCCCTTCAATTTTGATATTTACATTTTTTTATAAAAAAAACAAAGGAGGTAGAGGAATTTGACGAAATCGACAGAATTATTAAACGGTTAATGTGTTTTTCGTTTTTTCAAAATATCTATTAAGCCATGACTCACCCTGTATATATATATATATATATATATATATATATATATATATTTCTGTCATGAAAGTAATAGAGTAATAAATATTTTCTTTTATGACGTAATCGGTTTCCATAGCACGACTTTAAATAAAGTCACATTGCTTCAGCTAGCAAAAAGACTGCGAAAGAAGTAAATTTAAAATTGGATATCTCAATATTCACAGCTTATCCCTCAAAATCTAATTAAATGCGGAAACTCCTTAAAACATGAATAATTCATAAGTCATAATTTTTATTATATCACTTCAAAGGCTTTAATCACATACATTTCCTTAATGGCATTAATATTAGCCACCTTAATTCAAGACATCAGATGATGTTTTTGTAATCATGGTAATTTTGTGGAATAACTATAGAGATCCTCGTCAGAAAGAAGCCATAATTCCCCATGGACTAATGCATTTGATTAACCTAATTTATTTAATTATTCAACAACAGAAACTACATTTCCGGAAAAAAATTAAAATAATTGCCACTTTTAATTCTTAACACATTATGAAATTATGAAATTTGTTGAATTATATTTATTCAAATTACTTCACCTGTGAATTATTAGTGACATCTTTCAGAATGGACACAATTAACTTATTGATAGTATGGATTCAAATTAAAAGAAAACTGTCTTTAAAATTGGACTATAAATAAATAATTTGCAAAACATTACATGGCACTATAATTACTTAGGTATATAGCTAGGTACCTATTGAGAAGTGTAATTATTGCACATTTTCGGTTGTTCGATACTTACATACAAAGTAATAAATTTGAACAACCATAAGTGCTTCTTCAGCAGTAATTAACTACTTTTCTATCTGGTGTGTATATCGTGGAAGCTGGACACAAGCCCACCCAATCTTACTTAAAACTTTATCAACCTTATTGTTCCTTGGCAGTGATATTACAAACGTATGTATCTCATTGTGGTACCCGTGTCCAAGTTGCTTATTTACCAGTAGAAAATGGAAGTGTTGTAAAATTTACTCGCATTGAACCTTTATTATAGAAATTATTTTTCAGATTTTTTTTCATCAACACTATATAATTTTAAAGCCTAACTGACATTATAGTTTGAGTTTAAGTATTTTATAACTTTACATACTAGGATATTAAAAAATTTAGTTTAAACCTTACCAATTGACATTGTATATTATTTGGATGTTATATTTGTTTATAACCTTATAAATTTGTTGAATATATATATATATATATATATATATATATATATATATATATATATAAGACTGTTTGTTGTAAAAGAAACTATGTGAAGGCTATATTTATATTTAACAGCTTACCAAATTTATTAAAAAACATAAAAAATCACAAAAAAGAGCTAAAACACTGGATTTTGCAAACTATAGATTAAAGGATAGATACAGATATATAATGCACTCAATAATTTATATAACATTATATTATGAGGAGTGCTATGATCAATAGTAATAAACTATATCATTTTGTTATGTAATTACATGTAATTTTAAAAGTTAGTATTTAAGGGCTAGTCCCACGAACAGGTTACTGTGATAACCTCTGTGGCGTATATAGTATTAGATTTGTACTAAGCTATGCATCTAACTAGATGAAATAAATAAATAACGAATGGAACAATGTGAAGAAAAATTTATCCGGGAATACATCCGTTCGTTATATTGATTCATCTTTGAATCCTGCAGACGTTTCGCCAAGGTCTCACTTGGCATTCTAAATGCGTTGTTACGGTGAACTGAGAGGTGATCTGCCAGAGCTGTTTATTTTATATGTCTCCGTCGGAGGTCGTATCGCGCTTGATTGGTCGGTGTTGACTCCGCCCCCTTCGCTGCGCTGTCGGGTGTTTTGCTTGTTGACGGGTTTGTGTTTTGTGTAGCTAATTGTGTTTTATTTTGATGTTTTATAATTGTTTTCCATGTGATAGAGAGGTGCAGGGGGTCGTCTCTTTTGTTTAGTTGTCCAGTTTTCTAAATTTCAATAGCTGTGTTTGTGAGATCTGTTTACAACTATTGAAATTGATTTTATGGCCCGATTGTTGCTGGTGTCGGAATAGGGCCGATGTCATTTGTTTATTTTTGACAGCTAATTTGTGTTCCCCTAAACGGGCTCAAATTCTCCTGTTCGTTTGTCCGACGTATACCTTATCGCACGTTCCGCAAGTTATACTATATACCCCTTGGTTTTCAAGTTTTACTTTTGGTTTAGGATTTCCTAAACTGGTGCCTATAGTCTGGTGCGGTTTGTAAGCTGTCGCTATGTCATGCCTTCGAAGAATTCGGCCAATTCTGTCCGTTGTCCCTTTGATGTATGGTAAGACTACTTTTGTTTTTTCGGTGAGGTCATCTTTTGGTTTTGGCTCATGGTCTTGTTGTGCTATTGCTTTTTGATAATGTGGTTTGTGTATCCGTTTTGTCGTAGAGCGGTAGTTATCTGTTTTAGTTCGTGTGTTTTTTTATTGTCGTCTGTCAGTCGTATGGATCTGGAAATTAGCGTGTTGGCAACTCCCTGTATTTGAGATGGGTGGTGATGAGATTTGTAGTTTAAATATCCGTTCGTGTGTGTCGGCTTCCTATATACGGTGTGGTCGAAATGTCCATTTTTGAGGTTTTTTCTTACGAGAACGTCGAGGAAAGGCAGCTGGTTGTTTTCTTCAAGTACTAATGTAAATTGAATCCTGGGGTGTATAGAGTTTAGGTGCTCCAGGAACTTGCAGTTGTCATACATAAAATAGGTACTTTTTAGGCAGTGTCGTGACAAATCTATCACGAATTGTTCACATCAAATTGATGTGATTCTGACATCAATTGATTGTAAATAATTTTTGAATGTGTAAATGTGCCCAGATACAAATTAGTGTCTTGCCCATAAATGTCTATTATTGGGTTTGATATGTTTGAAAAAGGACAAAATGTGTCCGAAACGTAACATTTAAAATTAAATAAACAAATGACCAAAAACCAAGAAAAAATTTTAATCAATTTATATATATATATATATATATATATATATATATATATATATATATATATATATATATATGTATGTATGTATGTATGTTAGATTGTAGTCTGTCACGGATGAAACATGTGATTTTCTTTGTTGTATCCGGTGTACATCCGTTTCTTGCTATGTGTTCTGAAAAGAACATTTTACCTGACGTTTCGCCAAAAACTCATTTGGCATTTTCAAAAGTTTAAATCTGAAAACAGAACGGATGTACACCGGATACAACAAAGAAAATCAAATATATATATATATATATATATATATATATATATATATATATATATATATATATATCCCCTGGAAGCTTACTTGCTCACACTATTCTATAAATATTGGAATCTTTTCAATTTATTAAAAATTAAAAAATGCGACACAATTCTGATATAAGTGGCAAAAATTAGGGAAATAGACCCTACTGTTAGTCTGAAGCTGGTAGACAATGCAACTCGTTCCTCGATGTTTTCTTGGACTTTCATCGTCTTGAAATGATAGATGGAACGTTTCAATAGCTCTGGGTCTGCTATAGTCTTCAGGTGAATGATGTGAAATTGAGATTATCCATCGTAATTATACCCTTAACCGGTCATGCTCATTGGGTCGCTTAATCCTCTCTCTCTCTCGTCGAATCAGCGTCTCCGTACCTGGCGATTGGTTGTCGATGATGCGTAGCGGTAGTGGCTCAAGAAGAGGTCTCCAACCGTTTTTAATTAGGACGCTGAGCTCTCTGATTATATTCTCATTAGAGATTTTGATTTTTTTTATATACCACTGCTCTTCCTTGTGAATGGTCCTTGCTTGACCCAGTTCATGTTATGGTGTTCGATCCGTGATTAGCTAATCCTGACCAGCTGCCCCTTTGAGGAGCTATGAGTTGCTCCTTAACCCTGATGTCCAGTGGTCGTTTAGTATCCCCAATGTAGAGATTGACATATTCCCAGGGTATGGTAAATATGCAGTTTTTTGGTACTGCAGGATTACCCGACTTTGTTTTTGTGATCATGGTCCTCAAGGTGTTGTTGCTTTTGAAAAACTAGCTGTAAAATAAAAATGTATTTTTAAAACTATGCTATTAAATTTGTTGATGTATACTTTATTAAGTAAGACCCAAGATTCACTTATTAGCCTAATATGGTAGATTAGTCTAATTTGACCAGTAATGTCCTAGAAACTGCCACGCTCATTTGTAAGCCATTGGTACACGCGTAACCTATTAGCAAAAGTGTAAAGATACAGAAATTTTGATTGTGAAGATCTAAGATTTAATAATACATAACTCCTGATGCAATGATCATTAATCTCATTTAAAATGGGAGGATGAATGATAAATTTACTTATTTTCCCCTTTTAAGTACCACTTTATTCTTTATATTAAAACTTGGTTAAGAAAACTATTTTATTGCATTCATATATTGATAATTGCTACTGATGCTGAAGTTTCCCATTTGCCTTTTTTAAAAAAGTTATATTACTATAACAAATCTCTTCATATTAAAAGGTTACTTGACAACTACAAATGTGTTGTCTTCATTTAATATATATGATAGTACATAATTTCGCAACTGCTATTTGTTGCCTGCTTGAGTCAACGTTTCGCAAAATAAAAAGAAACAATAAATTATACACCTGCATAATTTTGAAATTTTCACCATGGATGCGAAATTCACGTTATCTTACACAGGACGCTAACTTCTGACATTTTACATATTCGAATATTTTGCTAGATAGATATTAAGACTGAGACTTCTCAGGTAACTACTGTTGTCTCTTGAATTAATTTCTGATTTACTATATACAATGTGACATAAGATTCAGAATACTAGATAATATTTATTTATTTAATAATTTGGCGAATGGCACAAATCACAATTTATAATTTTATATATGTAAACATACAAATACTCAACTACTGAGGAGTGTTATCCTTTAAAGGAATGGTTGATTCCTTTAAGTTCTGTGATTTAATTAGGTTTTGGGTATTTATTTTCTTAGTCAGTAAACCTTGAAGATTATTTGAACTCCAATTATATTACTTCATTCAGAATAACCCCGAGTGTGGCAAACCAGCTTAACACCCGACTCGGTAACAGTGAGTTTATTTCTATAATATTTTGAGTAAAATGTTGTACTAAGAAAAGTTTAATCCACTTAATAAACGTTTTAAGTGCTAAACAGCAAACGAGCGACCATTACTTTCCTCAGATAATTAATGTCATTAATCTTATAAACCAATGCAAAAATTACCAATATGCACTAATAATAGCTAGGTATATAATAACCTACTAAACTGCTGAGAAAAAACATTTAATAAAACAATTAACCAGAAAATCCAAATGAGCTCGTCTTTCTGTGGCTGGGTATAACATAACATTTAACGAAAATCTCACATAAACCTATTGGAGTACCCTATATGGACTTTCAAAATTTATTTAGTATGTATCGAATACTATTCTCCAAAAAGTACTTAATATCAGACTATTATTTTGACAAACATTAATGTTCCAGATTTAGTTACCAGAAGGCTAAAAATTTTGAAAAAATTCAACATTTTACGTTTTCTTTGCTTTTTTCTAAGCAAATGCATCAATCAGTTACAAATTTATCAACACTGATTAAGAAGAATTTCTTATTCTTCATATCTTGTCCATTGTCGCCATTACAATGACTTCATCACTTTTAATAATATAAGCAATAAACACAAGAAATATATATTTTTTGGGGATATTATAATTTAAACAATTTGCGGTTTTAAATTTTATATCCCAACATTCTATTTATTCTATTGACTTGCTTATTAGTATTTTAACCATATCGGTACCTGGTTATAATTTTATAAAAACATAGCGAACGACAATACACTTATTGGCATTTGTAAGCATTTTATTTGTATGATCCTTTTTAAGTTTTTCATTGATCTAGTTGTTAGCCTAGAAAAGCAAGAAACCTAAATTTCTATCAACTAAAAATTGAGATGAGAATAGGTGTCTCAATACCGAGGTGCGTTTTTGTTAAGAGTGGCCGAACACGAAGAAAAAACCACAGACTGTAATAATAGACGCCTCTGAATTTTGGCTTTATACAGGACATGGCCACAAGTGCGACTGAGGATTAATGGTTAGAAATGTGTACTGTTTATCGATGGATTGCTTTCTTACTGACGTGATCTTGTATTGCTTCTCAGCGTCAACGTAAGCGAACGCAGTAGTAACAGTGAACGAACTCAGTAGAAGGGTGAGATGGGAGACAAGGCGACGGGATAAAAAGTGCGATCATTAAGTTTTTGCTTGTCCACGACTTTGTTAAAGTTATTCGATGTAAGGATATTACTTATGGCAGTAAAACACAATTGCCCTGTATCACAGGCAAGAGAAACGTGACTGCCCAACACTACATCTAAGACGTGTTTAAAGTACATCTCATGTCCAACATAATTACATTTATACGAATAGTATATGATCCGAACATAAATCGACCTTGACCTAGCTGATAATAGAACGAAACATATTTTATAATAAATTTAGTATTATATATTACAAAATTTATTAAAAATGGGTTGCCTAAGAAAATCCTGGACAGACTATTTTTAATTATTTTATACAAAAACATTTTTAATTAAGAATAAGAAAATTTTATCCTGAGTAAAAGTATAAAATTTTCAGCCGTTTGGTTGCCTATTATTTATCTGGATGAACTACTGGGTTGCCAGGTATGTCGATACCAGTTACTTTCAATTGATTGGATAATAGAAAAAATTTTATATCAACATAATCTTTGTTCTCTTGCGAACACGTTGATATAGGGTTGTCTGCAAAAAATTCAGTCCTGGAATTTGCGAATTTTAAAGATTTCAATTCTAACGCAGGTGGAAATGTGTAACAGAGAGATCTTAGGTAAGTATACCGTCTAATAATAAATGACTCAACATCGCAGTCGCACGTGATGGTTCCTCGAATATAAGAAACTGCGCATGCTCGGTATTTATACGACAGAGATTGACAGCGATACTCTAGTAAACAGTTAGCAATATTTTGGAGCAACTGACATTTTGTTAGATAGATTACTGTCATTCCCTGTCGTATAAATACGACTTCGATGCTGAGTGCTTCATTATTACACGGTATACTTACCTCGGATCTCTCGCATACATTTCCACTTACGTTATAAATATCATCATCATAAAAACCTTTTTTTTTAATAATTAAAAATATTCTGTCAAGAAGTTCTTTAGGAAACCCTTTTTTTTAAAGTATTTTCTAATATACTAAATTTGTTATAAAATATGTTTCATTCTATTATCAGCTCGGTGAAGGTCGACCTAGGTTCAGATCGTAGACTACAATGGAAGTATGGACTTGTATGCCTTGCCACCAGTCAATTTCCGAACAATTTGCTTGGTACGAGCCCTTTTGATTTGATAGCATAATGCAAATTATTCGACAGCAGAATGATAACGTTCACACTAACGTGAAGTTATCTTTAGCAGTCCATTATGTCTAGAAGATAGTGCACAAGCACATGTAGCCATTATGAGCATAGACAAATTGTTGTCTTGGCTACCAAGATGTCCCGATCTGTCGTCTATTGAGCATATATGAGATATTGTGGCGCTGTTAAATTTACCACATCGTCCTCAAATTCTTACGGTAATTTGTAAACAAGTACATGTAGCACGTCATAAGATTCCTCTGGAAGAATTCTATAAACACATTAGAAGTATGAATGGAGAAGTTATTAAGCGGATAGTCTCAACGCATATTGTCAGATTCTAACTGTGAAATTCTGTAAAATTTGATAACATATTTACACAATAATTTATTACAAAAGACAAATTATTTCTGGTCATTCGAATTTGTTTAACTTAGAGTTTAACTTGGCGAGTGCATTGAAAGTGTCGTCAACCAACTGACGACATTCTTGTGCTACGTATCTCAGTTAATTTGTCAATCCCTTCATCCCAAATAAATACTTATCAGAATCTGATAAAATATTTTCTTCGTAAACATAATTCAAAAACAGACCAAATATCCAGGAGAAAATCGACAAAATATTCCACAATTCACAACAAACTTTTCCCACGCATTTCTCTGTTTGTAAGAAAAGTAACAGCAGCAATAGGAACGTGCTACTTTCAGTTTCAGGTAAGGCGGCCTGAGTTCGGTCACGTTTATCAATTGGAGAAGATCCGCCCGGAAAATGGCTTTCGAGAATCAGTAATAATATTCCGTAAATTCGAGAGCTTAATAATGGACAATTATCTCGGAACATGCTTAAGGGTGTACGGAGACATAATGGTGAACCTTGACATATTTGATTATTAAGCGAACTTGACAACGAATTTTATAGATTAATTAATTAAATTTTTACGCATAATACAATTACAGATAAATTGGCGCAATATTTGTTTAAATCAAAATTACAGCATTATGAGCAATAACATCAGAATCAGTTTGCAACTCTTTAAAAACTGAAAATACTTAAAGCGCAAATTCCTCTGTAGTATCTCTGAATATTTATTCCAAAAAAACACAACCCTTGCTGAAATATAGCCATGAGTGGAGGTGAATATTACAGCTTGCAGGATACGATTATTTAAACCTATATTTACTTTTCATATTTTGATGGTTTGTGCAGTTTTTTTGGTATAAAAAAGGAACAGTTTTGTGTAAACGTCGTTTATTTTCCAAAATTTCCCAAAAATTCTATTTGCACTGCTTTCACTAACACCAGCAAAGCCTGGAGTATGTCTTAACATCTGTCACAATCCGCTTGAGTTTTCTCAAAGACGAAAGTATTTGGTGATGTGAGAAGACATGAAGAATTTTCCTTAATTAGAATAATCTTTTAAGATCTACGCCAGGAAACATGGGCATTCTACACGAGTTCATTCTGTACAAGCGTTGGGAAAAACAGCCCATGACATAGATCAACTGGGTTGTTTGTATATTTAACATAAATCTACTAATCAGACTAATCTTTACCCTCATTAACTTACTCGTTTATTAATGATTTCCAATGATGTGGAGAAGTCTTATTCAGTAGATAAGTACCACTGAATCAAACCATGAATATACAGCAACTATATGATTGACTTGACAATAAGAGATTTGAAGTTATCTCTAAAAAGGAAACACACATCGTTCATTTCGTTAAGTGTAAACTTCACCATTTTCAATAACTTCATAATCCTTTAAACAAAATTAGTATTAAAGTGAAGTTAGGGTGAAAAACTTTATTTATTTACTTATTTAGTAGTATTCCATCCAACAGCCATAGGCCAATTCAAGGATGGGCATTTAAATTATTATACATGCAAATTTAGAAAGTTACATACATATTTCTCCTTTATACATTGAATTGATCAAGAATTCAATCCTGGGTGAGCATTTTCCTTCTAATCATTCCAATATTCCCATTAAACAAGTCAATATCTGACTGCAATTCTTAATAATTATAAAACATATTGAAAAGCGGAGAATTTTGAAGTAAATTTGTTCTTGGCGTTAACATGTAAAAAAGTGAGGGAAAGCGAGTTCTGATGTAAGGAACATTAAGCGAGATTTGAGTTACTAAACCTGGAGAGTCCAACTGGTTGTTTAATAACTTATGTAAAGTATCTATAGAGTAGTATCTTCTACATGTTGCTAAATCCATTAACTGAAATCGTTGAAGAAACTTATCATTACATATACCACGATGTGGATACCCTCGTCAGTTCTAAACCTCAGATATTTAACGTATTTTCTATTGTTGTTTTCAACAGCATTAGTATATGTTTGGTATCCAGGATTCCAGATAATGGATTCATACTCGAGTTTAGTACGTACAAAAGCATTGAACAGAGTAGTTACGGTACTAGTTCTGGAGAAGTGACACCCGTTCCGTATTACGAATCCCAAATTTCGAAACACCTCCTTCTGAATATTACATTAATGTTATATCGATATTCAATTGAAATTGTTTTCCTTGTGAAGGTCATGTTATTACACTTGGAAATATTCAACTGTAACCTATTTTCTATACACCAATGTGAAAGACTATTAATATCTTCTTCTAATACATGCCTCTTTATCATATATTTTTAGATCGTCTGCATATAGTAATGATTCAGACTTTAAAATATCCACAATGTCATTAATAAATATATCAAATAATAACGGACCAAGAACAGAATCTTGTGGCACACCAGATGTAGCTTGAATATTGAATAATTGGAAACCATAGTAATTAACACTCTTAAATTGCGAATAGTAAGATAGCATTGGAAAAAACCAAGATATGATGAAGTGAAACCAATCTTCGATAATTTGCTCAATAAGATACCATGCTCCAGTCGATCAAAAGCTTTAGAAAAATCTGTATCTATTACTTCAAATTGGCCACCAGCATCTAGTATCTCAACAATATTTTGTGTTAAACATAATAAATTTGTAGTTGTAGATCTAGGATAGGATAGAATCCATGTTGTTCTACGCTCCGGCTTTACATGTGCAAATATGAATTCATACAATACATTTTCAAAGACCTTGCTAAAATTGTTAAGAATTGTAACCGGCCTATAATTTTCAATATCTGTTTTGTCTCCTTTCTTCCATATTGGACAAACTTTAGAATATTTCCACAGAACCGGAAAAGTTCTACTACTTAAAGATAAGTTAAATAAAAATGTAAGCGATTTAACCAATACGGACGCGCAGTTTTTTAACAAGAAAGGTATGCCGTCTGGAGCCATGGTGGTTTTTGGTTTTAATCGGCGAAGGGCTTGTAATACATTGTTATCATAAACTGATGGTACTATTCTAATTAGTACAAGGCAGAAGATGTACATCTGGATAAGACGATCTAAGATATGCCGATTTAAAGAAGTTTGCTAATGAATTTGTGAATAGTCTAATGAAATAGTTCCATAATTCATTGAATTTGGTATAGCGGAGTTAGTTTTCCGCGAGACAATGTAGCTCCAAAAATATTTAGGATTATTAGATAATTTTTGTTCAATGTTTCGCATGTAGTTTTCATAACTAATTGCAATATCTTTTATAATTTTAGCACGCAAAATACCAAAATCATTGTAAACGTCTATATCAAATGTATGTTTATACCGAGAGAAAAGACGAGCTTTAGTTTTAATATTTCTAACTATTTCATTAGTATATCATGGCGAATACTCTGAATAAAATTTAGGTATTGTTTTCTAAAAACTTTTGTCAAAAACAGAATCTAATTTTGAATAGAATAGTTCACACGCTGTTTTTATATTTGTACAGTTAACTTAGTAATTCCAATCAATATTGCTTATATCTGCATGCAGTGTATCGAGGTTAGCCTTAGTTGGAAAAATGTCCGCCGTAAACAGCATTGGGTGATAAGCAGGATATTATTATAGACAGATACACATTCTCTTATGTCGTTGGAAATGTATTAAAATTTCTCATTAAATGGCATGCGAAATTAAACTCCGTTGATTACGTTTAAAAATATTGGAGTTCCATTTGAAAAAATCAAGTTAAACTTTTCAAATTCAAGTCAATCTAGCTCGTAGTAATACAGAGTGTGGTCAACACTTCCCCCAATTGAAAGCTCCTATAATACCGGACACCTTTAACATTCAATTGTTTCTAGACAATTATCGAAAACCGTCCAGGCGGTGCATTTTGGGTACCATATATGATAAATATTATCACTAAAACTGATAGAGAAATTCAGATATATAATAATATACAAGGTGTTCCATTAAAAAACAAGCTACTTTAACATAAATCACCCTGTTTTGATTCTAAATCCCAATAAAAGTGTTTTTAGTTTACATCTCTCAGTCAACATGATCCTCTGCTACCAGTAGGTTGTGAAAATCATATGTAACTAAAGTCAAAATTTTCCGTCCACGCAGTATTCGCCCACCCAGTACATATTACATAAAATTAGATACAAAAATACATCAGCAAATTTATTATTTGAGTAATTCGCGAAACTAATTGAATTATAAGAAACAATAGAAGTGTTATATGATTCCATTTTTACATTTCTAACCGGGGAACCTGGGATTGATACAAATAGAACTCAAATTTGGACTGGAAATGCAACTAGCAATCAACTTCTTGATATTGTAATTAAAAATGATTAATTTCCTACCGAGACAAAAGTTTAGAGAAAACAGCTTCACTGAAGTAGTTTTTTTAATTTCTATTAAACTTCTCAATATCTGTAAAAGGCAGTATTATTAAATACCTCTATAATAGAGTAAACAAGAGAGGCATAGTCATCAAGTCATCAAGTTTAATAAAAGAAAATCGTTTATTAATATTTAAACGTAGCATACTCTTGTTATATTAACTTAATGAATAAAAAGGGAAGAATATTAAATAAACACAAAAGTTAATAACCATCTGAATGGCGTTATCAATACTAATAACAAGCCCGTAAAAAAAATTACTTAAGTAATATAAGTAACAAATTAAAAAATATAAACGGTAGATTCAAAATAAAACTCAACTCAAAGCTAAAATACTATAAATCCACTATATATAATGTTATAGAAAAGATTTTTTAAGACGAGTCGATTCGAAAAATACGTGGTTAAAACCATCATGAGAACTAACGACGAAGATACTAGTGCCATCAAGCAAGGTGTCAATTAAGAAGGCTGAATATCCTGGGAAAATTGTCTAGAGAAATAAGTTTAACATGAATGTTATAGAATTTTCCCTTTACTATCAGATGGCTACCTTGGATTTGACCTTGAATATGACCTTGAAAGTTACGTTAAAGTCACGTGAGTTTTTTTAATGGAAGCATGAGCTTCACTATTACTACTATTGTGACCTTTGATTCAAGGTGAACTTTTATTTTTTTAATATGAACCCCACTGAACCTTTTTTAAGTTTTAACCACCTTAGAGCGACCGTTAAAGTTTTAGTGCTGCGCTACTGACTTACAACCTTCAATGATAATGTCACAAGTCACTATTACATCGCGAGAGAAATCCTAATCTTTTTACATTTAAATTTTCTTCGAAAGCTTCTCGAAAGTGAAGATGAAATTAAAGTCCCACTTTGAAACGAACGTTGACCTTGATATAACCTTTAACATCTTGACTTTCATTTGACGCTCAAGGTGATAATCAATTTAAATCTAAGGTCGCCATCGAAAACCTGAGTAAATTCTAAACTTTTTGTGTATGTTCAGCGATTAGTCGAAAGCGACGTACTTCAGAAAATCTAGAAAAAAAATTAAATTCTGACGAAATTTGTTACTGCTGCGTTTCCCCAGCTCTCTAGTGAATGAGATATTCTGCACGATTCAACTACTAGGATGGGAGAGTCTAAATTCGTCTGTGTATACAGCATGTCTACTTGAAATAGGGCCATGGTGGAAATCAATTTTAGTTTTAATTTAATAAAAAGGGAAGACGTTATGGTTTATAAATTTATCTGCGTT
The DNA here is from genome assembly GCA_034190945.1 of Octodonta nipae. Taxonomy (NCBI): domain Eukaryota; kingdom Metazoa; phylum Arthropoda; class Insecta; order Coleoptera; family Chrysomelidae; genus Octodonta; species Octodonta nipae. Next base: position 34,364,759 of record CM067219.1, read on the forward strand.
GTTGTAGACTTAAAATAAATTCAGATGTAATAAGGATTGCCAAAAATAGATTTTTTGATTAAAAGTAAAGTACCTTCAAATTTGGTAATATCTAATAATTTTATGAAAAGGTATTTACATTTGAGAACTACTTCCAAGAATTTTGTATATCAATCACCATGACACACCCTGTTTGGATATATTTAGAAAGTGACAATTAGTTTTTTAAGTAAACGAATTCCATTAATATGGGGCTGCCTAAGAAACACCATTTGTAAAAATGAAGTTTGCAAATCGACAGTAAAGTAGAGATATATAAAACAGCAGAATTAATAAAACTATTTTCATAAGTTTTCAACTCAATTAGACTCACTGTAGGTATATATATATATATATATATATATATATATATATATATATATATATAATCACACCGGATTTGTGATTAGGTGGCATGTAGAATACAGGTAAGTTTTAATTTACTAAAAAATTAAAACTTACCTGTATTCTACATGCCACCTAATCACAAATCCGGTGTGAAAAATTGGCTTACAGGTTTTTTTTTTTTAACTCATGGAAAACCAACATGTTTTTGAAGTTAAAAAAATGGTACGAGTAGGCCAGACTCTGACACCGGATTCATGATCAGAATGCATGTAGAGTACAGAAAACTTTTTCTTTTTGGTAGGCTTGTTTATTTAAGTTAATTTCATTGGTTTGAGAAGTTAAAGGTAAATAACCAAACTCCATGTCAACAAATAGCAGGAATGCATAAATTGAATCTACGGGTATTATGTGAATCCATTGGCGTACCGTGAGGGGGGGCAGAGGGGGGGCAGCTGCCCCGGAATTGTCCATCTTTCTAGGACAACTCTTTTTCCCCCCTCTAGGTCTTTTTTTTTATTTGCCCCTCCCTAAACCAAAAGCTAGTTACGCTCCTGTGTGAATCCTATATATATCTTCATATTCGTTTTAACTTAGCCGTCGTTTCCTCATTCCCAATATCCATTATGGGTCGAACGCAAAATAGGTCATTTTCAAAAAATATGAAACTAACTTAACAACTTAACTTAACAAAAAGCACAACATAATATTTATTCTGCAATGTAATTAAATATTTTATATTATTATGTAATATATAATAAATTCTTAACTGCATTAAGCAGAATAACAACATGATGTAAACTGTATGAGTGTAAATATTTTGAGAAACCACAGTTCGTCAGGAGAAAACAGAGTCAAAATGTAAAGTCTAAACAGTTTATATGTCTTCACGAACCACATTCTATACAACATCGCGTCTGTGATTACTTAGTTCCTAGTTGAACGTACCGTGTTTACTGTTTAGTGTTCATGTTTAGTTTCTGAACGAAAGTTGGATAATTTGCAATAGGTAGTAAACAGAGCATTTGAAGTTTTTTGTGTCGAGTTATTTCTAAATCATATGTAAAAAGCTTTATATTCATCTATTTTTAACTTAACGCTCAAAAGAATTTAGCAAACTATAATTAATGTTAGTTTTTAAGAACCCAACACTTTCAAAATATTTAGTTCATAAATGTTTTATCTACTCAAATCAAATATCCCCCAAAATATTACTACTATTTAATATAAAACACTGACGTTTATTTTATCAAGGTCAAGGATTAACAATAACTTATTTCACTTGCATAAAGCCATAGCTTGGTCATTTAGCCCTATAAACCAAAGTATTATAAGAGTATTTTGTTTGATTTGATGTGTATATCTCTACCTAAAATATATGAACTCATACTATTTACACCATGTACCTCCTACGAACATGAGGAAAATACTTCAAATTATTAATGTAAAGTAAAAACTATCTATAGGGAAAATGAAATAACGATCAAAAACAAAATGGCCAACTTATTGTAATAGAGAAATATCACGAAGCATCAGAAGTTAAAAAAAACGCAAACAAAATGAAGCTCGATGGTCAGAAAGTAAATGCCACATAAGTAAATAAAAAAAAAGAAAACTGTGCTCAAAGCTCAAACAATTCTTAGTTTCAAAGAGGAGCAACGAGTAACACGCATTAGGTGGCTAAATAACAAAAACCATAACACATTTCTTTACTTTACTCGTAGAAAAACACATTCCCTTGAGAAATATAAAACGTTTTTGTTTCTAATAAAAACATCTACCAACCATGGGTTGTTTTGATTGAATTTCAGATGATTTACTCTTTACTAATAGTGAAGGCACGTACAAGATTACGTTTTTTTTTTTTTTTTCGGGTCGGTTGTAAATGCTCAGGTTAACGTTCTTTCAACTTTCAGTCGAGAATTTCTTTAATCCCGAGCTTCATCCCTGCTAACAAATAATTTACACGAACTTATGCAATTTCCTGAAAAATCTTCCGAAAGGATTTCCTCAATGCTTCTCACGTTCCAGCGTCCAATCTTAAATTCTGAAATTAGAATTACGGATTTTCCATTGCGCTTTGAGAAGCGAAATATAGCTTTTGCTTGAAAACAACGTCGTCAAATATCGTCATCCAACAGAATCTGATGCTTAGTTAAGACTAGATGTATGTAATTTAGTACTAGTTGAAAACTTACGGAACATAGAGAAGTTCAACAACAAAAAGGCAGATCATCGATTACCTTATTAAGGGAGAATAGTTCAATTAAATTTTGAATTTAAAGAGAGAATCAAATCCCATCGGGTAATCTAATTTTTTAATTCTTACAAATTCAAGGAAATGTGTTTTTAACCGCAAATATCAGGTAAATAGGCAACGAGGCACACTAAAGCAGAGGTATGTGAGGTAACCCCTATTACGTTTCCTGCTTCAACAGGAAACCCTGTTAAAAGTTTATAGAAAGCCATATTTTATCATTAAATTTTTCATTTTCCATGCAAATTTGTCTTTCGCTTAACATCAACACAGCAAAATTTTGTGTGCCAGAATTAAGAAACCCTTTAATTTATTTAAACTCCTTTGCTTACATTGAAATTTAAATAGTTATACTGTGCCTCTGAGAAAAAAATAGGTTGTGGAGGCTTTTTATATTGAGAAAACTATATTTCATGATGTGTTGGTATTTTATTCATCTTGAGCTTAAACATGTTCTATTGTATTCAGGTCAAGGTGGAAATTATTAGATTGTATTTTATGAACCTTCAGTGTGAAAAATAATGGCAACTTTGTTTAACGTCAGAAATGCCGATAGATATTTTCATTGTTTATTTTGGATTGGCACTCTTCACAATGGTGTCTGAAGAATACTGATAAATACGTTGGGCACTAGTTTTCTTTTTATAGAAAAAAGTCTCTTGCAGGATTATTAAACGGCAACCACTGTCACATCTACCCTCATAAGGTCGGTTCGCATAATTCTCGTATACGTCTGCTTACGCCTCTAGTTACCTGAATATTCCAAGTGTCAGGGTTTTTCATACTGTGGGAAAAAAATATTTGAAGCTTATATGTGTACGGTTTTGATGCGATGCATTCAAATATACGAAGAAGCTCAAATCACAGAAAATATAATCTAAAAACTCATGGATGAAACCAAGTAGTTGGTGAATAATTGATAAAGTTTTTTACATTGGACAGTCGCTTTTTAAAATACAGTGTCAAATATAACTATTTTTTTATAGTCGTGTCAGATATCTTATCGATTATGTAAGCAAAGCCAGTAAAAGACAACATAGAACAAACTAGTCAGTTTACACTAGAACTTGAACAGAGTAACAAATTATCTTTCTTAGACATGTTAGTAACAAAAACACAATCCACATTTGAAACAAAAGTTCACAGAAAACCGACTCACATTAACAGATATCTCAACTTTTACTCTAATCATACAAAATCAATTAAAAGAGGTATCAAATTTAATCTATATGACAGACCAAAAACCAACCTTCTAACAGCAATATCTTTAATGAAGAAAAACGTTTTAAAAAATGTTCTTTCTGCCAATAATTACCCAGAAAAATTTATTAATAAAGAGGTGAATAAAATCTAATACCAAACGATCGGTAACAGCCAACACCATACAGGAACTATACCGTACATGCAAGGTCTCCCAAAAAGACTAAAAAGAGTGGGCAACAGTTATAACATTAAAATATTATTTAAAACAAGAATTACACTAAAATCAATTACATCAAAAACAAAACAAACAACACAACTGAAAATAAAAAAAATGCATTTATAAAATTCCTTGTGAATGTAATAAATTTTATATTTGAGAAACCTCTTGACATGCTTGGGACCTTGATCATAAAATCCAATTTCAAAATTCAGTTTTATTACACAAAGAAGATCTCAACACGGATCGAAAACTAAAAGAGTTTGCTTTAGCACCTCCGTAGAATTCAATCGTTACTGACTGCTGATGATTAGGAAGACATTCCTAATGGTTATGTCCTTATGAATATCCCATTATAGGGATAGTTTATAAGGTTTTTCCTAGTTTTTCTCTTATAATTTTAATGGGGTCACTGAATCAACAAAATTCTTTGATCGCATATTTGGCGAACGAATTATCGTATAACAAAATCGCAGCTGGGAGCGTCACATAAAATTATAAAGATCACCCCTTTCTAATTTTTTAAAATTTGAAAGGAACTTTATTATTATATGATCTTTAGGAGTTTCTGTGCTATTCTGTATATTATCAAATTAAAGTAATGTCGTGAGTCAAATAATCTTGTCATAGTTTCATTCACCAATTTTATGAACTCTCCTTGAACCAATCCCATCACATATTCTCCTTTCTCTCTCTGGCACAAACTGTCACGAAAAATGCAATATTCACAAGCGTTTTTAACCATTTTTACAGCATTTCAAGAAAAATCCAACCTATACAAATTGAAGTACATGATACGAGCTTTTAAAATGTATTTGGAGTATCCCTATCAGACGGACGCAAAAATCTATCTTAATTGTTTAAACTTTAATTCTGCAAAAACTACTTATCTGACAAAACCCATAATGAGCTTAATTAATTCTAACATTGTAGTCTATCCTTGATCCGACAATTAACTATACAGTTTTTATTACGACACAGTTACAACATAAAAAATATATATTTTGTCGTTTTTTCTGGAGTATTACGACTCCTTCATAAGTTTTCATAACACAAGCAAAAAAAAAACAAGAGAAAATCACATTTTATTTTATGGATTATTATTGTTAAAATAATTTACTTCTTCAAATTTGCTGTTAAAATCAGGTCAGTTATGGTCTATTAACTATTACTAATGTGATGGCATAAGCGGTTTGTTGTTGAATTTAAAAAATCTCTATTGACGGGTATAAACAAATGAACTCGAATGTGAACAACAAACTAAATTAAACATAAAATAAAATAAATACATTTTGAACCTTCTTTAAAGTTATTCTATTAACATATAACCCACAAAGATTTATAATTCATAATTTTTGTCATTTAATGAGCCCTCGCAAGTCGCAACTTTCTTTACGCTGGAAATGTGGTTTGTCAACTAAAATCAGAATTATGTTCCAACTGATCTATTTATTTATACTTTTAATTTAGTTTCTTTTTATTTTTACCGGATACTTTTCACATAATTCGACTATGAGTACAGATCATAAGATTTACGAAAAATTGTTAGATCTGGTAAGACAGATGTTCACAGCCATCTTCTTTCTAGAGAACTTGATTTGAATTTTGACATTTCTTAAACATATTATTGACATTTTAAAGATGCGTGTTTAAAATTGCTAATTCTCACGGTTAGGTAGCAATTCTGAAAGCAGATTCGTGCTCAGCATAAAAAAATACATCGAAAACATATGTTACATGTAAACTACTTTCAACGCTTTTTCTTTGTAGACCTGTGTTTATTTTACATTACTTATTACTTAAAATTAGCATGTAATTGACATTTGAACGATGTGCTTTTAAAATATAAATTTTACTAACTTGATCTAGTAAGTTGGATAGACCTACCTCTAATCTAGAATGAAATATATTTTTAATCTTCATATTTTTCCTTCGAAATTTCGCATGGCTGGCCTGGATCGCCAAACCAGTGGGTAATAATCCAAGGACGAGGTGTTACCTGCTGTTAGATTGGTAGACAGCGACAGGCTAACGCTCTTTCAAACCCCCATGTGAAGATCATCTTTGATAGTTCAGCATTAAGCGTTGTTTATTATTTAGTAGTAAAATAGTCAATGTAGAAGATCAGGATTGTTTTTTCGGACAAGTAGCAGTAACCATTTATTATTCTGTAAGTTTTTGTTATCAATTTGACTATTTTGTTAATATATCATTTTCGCAATTTAAAAAATGTCAATCAGGGGACAAGAGAAAATATAGTAAATATTGGAGTTTTCCTAGGTTTGATGCAAATGAAACATTTTACGAGGGGCGATTCCAGCCAAAACTCAAAGTTAATTGAAATACCTATATTGTTTTTATTTCAATAGATTTGTGAATATGACTTGAACGATTGTAGAATTTATTTCTTATAGAAATATACTTTTGACAAATTAACCATAATAATGTTCACAACGCATTAAAAAAGGACCGAATTTCGACCACTGGGCGATCACTAGTATTATGTAATCCTTATCTTGAGAACATATTGTCTTTGTAAACAATGTAAATAATTCATAACTAGTAAGTATACTGTACAATAAATCATCAACAATGATGTTTTGGGTCATACGCAAGTAATAAGTTCCACAAAACAATTTAAATGTGTATGAGAGTTTTGTCGCGTCCTTTGATCCCATATACTTACCAACAGCACAAGCGGTAAATACAGAAACGTAATACTTTAAGGAGTTGATGGGGTCTTACTAAAACTTTTGCGAAAGTCACGTTAAAGTTACCTACGTTTTCAAGATAAAGACATAAAGACCTCATCGAGGTAATAGCGAGTAAAAGCCGTATCAATATATCTTGGAAAATATTACTTGGAAAACAAGAATTCGATTTTCTGTCCCTGACTTCAATAAAGAACCGTTTCCACTTTGGAAATTGAAGCATAAATCCAAGGGGATTTGTTCTCATCTGTCGAAGCTTGTCATATTTATTATACATTACCACACGCAGACAAAAAATAAAACACTAATTATATAAGAAGCAGATTTTTATGGAAAATATTTTCTAACAGTAGAATAATAGTACATATTAACATAAAACGAATCATTTATTTATTGGTCTTGGTAAAATATTGTAACAGATTCAGGGGGTTCAAAATTAAGTTCAGGAAAGTCCCTTTTTTATTACCTCAGCCGGTAGTATGTTTATTTTTGTTTTTGTCGGAAAGATTAATATAGAAGATTTCTTAGTTTTTCCATTGGCGTTGTAAAAATGAATTTTATTAGAGTATAGTGTTTAAGTATTATCTTAACGATTGAGAAGGTAAATAGCTATTTCGATTGTTCATTGTCCTCACAGTGGTTTTTGAAAATACATTTAAGTTAAATAATTGACTTTTTTTGCTGTTTACTCAACAGGATACTGTTGCCACGCTTTAGCCGATATGGCTTAAGTCTTAAACCACTTCACTCACAATTTGTCTTATCGGTTGAAGTAGTAAAAAATTATTTGGGGTAATAAGTGGGTAACTAATTCACAATAAAATCTGTCATCAAGAGCAGACAGATTGTATTTCCTCCGGTCGACATTATAAAGTTTTTCGCCGCGTGATTGGAACTAAATAATGCCAAAAACAGAAAGAAGAAAACAATAATAAAGTTAAGTTTTCGATACACGCTATGATACCAAGAGTCATTGGGTCCACTTTGACCTCTGACTGTGTGTATGAAGACAAGTTTATTGCTAAGAAGTTGTTACTTGCTGTGCATGTGCAATGGCACTTAAGCCACATAGGACAATGTTTCTCGGAAAGGGTAGGAATAATGTATTTTTTTATATTATCCACATATTTTTTGCTTTTTATTTGTTATTATTTGGTCCGCTTTCTATAAGTGTTACTCTAATTCACCCTATATTGCAACACACTGTATATCTTACTATATTTTGGTCACCCAATATAAATTATTTGTCTTTCATTTTCTGAATACTGTACAACTATATTTCAACTCTACGCGATGTTGCATCTGCATATTAGTATTAATTCTCTCCACCCTATTGACTTTTTCTATTTTTCCATAGTTTAAATCACCCTGTATACCTATAATTGTACTTCGCATAATATGACTAATGTAAGCAACTGCTTATGATCCACACTGTACTTCAATCATCCTGTATATACAACTGTTTTTTTTTAACCCTCCGTCTGTAATCACTGAAATGTACTGTTTTTTTTTCAATTTTCTACAAAATCGTAAATCTTACGTTATAGAAAATTATCTGGTAGCTTTCAGTAATATTCCTTAACACAATGCCGTTTAAATCATCAATTTTGCCCAAGCCGTTTACGAATAATGACTGAGCATACATAAAAAAAACGTGGCGACGAATTGATAACCTCCTCCTTTTTGGTGCTCAGTTAAAAGCAAACAAAGCACGAATTCCCAAAATGTGATACACTTGCTTCCCAGTAAATTTGTTTTGCTTTATAATTACCCAAACGGCTTTTCCTCCTAACCATAATTCACATTTCCTGATCATTATTTGCAAATTCATTTTATTTATTAACTATCTATAACTAAATTAATTAAGATTGTGCTCCATCAACAATTTTACTTAATTTAGATATTTAATGTCCAATTAACCGAATCTGAAATTGTGAATAATGTCACTGTTTAAAATTAGATTAACGATAACTTTGACGTTACAAATTCAAAAAGTAAACATTTAATAAAGCTTGTAACATTTTCAAAGATGAAATTGCAAACTCGGCATATCCTGAAAATCAACAATTTCATTCCAGACATTTACTATGAAGCTTTCCTACCCCTATTACAAAAGAAATTCCACGAATCGGTGATAGCAGACCATATTATTCAAAATATTATAAAGAACTCAAAATAAAGCACTGCTAAAAGCTTGATTTTCGAAGTTGGGGCTTTGATGTTCCCTCCAAAAGACCTTCATCAACTACATAATGAAAGAGAACATGACTACAGGTTGGTCGAATTTTACCAAAAACTTTCCTTTCAGACTAGAATGAAAACCGACTTCCCTAAACATAAAATTATTAAGTATGCTGAAAATGGGGAAATAGTTAGAAATTTCAAAGATTAGCCAAGAAACTTTGGTTGTATTAATAAAGTTGAGAAATTTGTGTTTATCAGAAGGCCAAGTTGCTGGGTTTGAGCAAACAATAAGAAAACATCTTATATAAATATATAATAATTTGCATCGACGAGATACAAATAAATCCATAATTAATTTAAGTATACCCGATTTCTTTGAAAGGAAAACGTTTTGAGAAATTCAACCAATTAAATTTGAAAGAAGTTCTTGTGATTATAATTGTAATCCTGAACAAAGTTGATATCAGTCCCATTAGTTACTAACGGCCTAGACACTTTGGAAGACTGTTGTCTGATTGAAAGAAATGCCAAATATCCATGTCCACTTTCTCTAAGCCAGTTAGTAAACCATGGATACCAAAATGGTTGTATAATAAGCTATCCTAAGAAACACAGAAATCAATCCCACACGGGCAATAATAATTTAAACGCGAAATGAATAATAATTTGGTCAAGTGCGAGTTGGACTCGCATTGTAAGGGTTCCGTACCACCTTCAAGATTCGCTGTATTTAGTTTTCTAATTTGGCCCCCAAAAATTAACATTAGAGTTTTATTTTACTAATAAACTTTCAGGGAAGCCTTTTATAATCTATTTTCTGAATTTTGAGGCTCTATAGATTGGAAGATAAAGGGCACAATAGGTCAAGTTTTAAATTATAAATTATTAAATCTGTTATTCAAATTATTTAAAAATACAAATAAAATATATTTTTCAAAATTTAAATAGTATAGTTTCTAAAATGGGATTAAGTCGATGTTTAATATCTTTGCTAAACAAATGATTTAAAAATATGATATATTTGTAATTCACATAATGAGTCTTTTATTTGATACATTACATGATTCGTTTGAAAATTGAATTTTTATTTTCCATTTAATTGTATAATTTGTCCCTAAAATTACCATGGAGGTTTTCTAATAATTTTTCTTATAAATGTCAAGTGAGCCCCAGCACCCCTAATTATTTTCAAATTTTTAGGTAGTATGGTTTCGAAAATAAAGCGAGAAATGAGAATTTTTTATATCTTTATGTTAATATCTTGTAAACAATTAATTTTAAAAATATATATTTGTATTTCTCATAACGAGCCCCTTTATTTGATATATTGCATGACACGTTAAAAAATATTTTTTATTTTCCGTTTATTTCTATAAATTGCCCCCCATTATTAATATTAAAGATTTCTTCGTATTTTTCCTGTAAATAAAAAAAATAGGTCTTATAGTTTGGGAAATAAAGGGGGAATGGGTATTTTTTTTAATATTTTTTTTAATATATTTTAAAATATTTATTAAAAAAAATTAAAAAAATATATTTGTATTAGTCATAATGAGCCCTGTGATTTGATATATTACATGATACGTTAGAAACAAGTTTAATTTTTTATTTTCCATTTAATTCTATAATTTGCCCCCCAAAATGAATATTAGGAGTTTCTCCTTATTTTTCCAGTAAAGTTGAGGTGAGGCGCTATACCTATTTTTTTTTTCAAAATTTTACAGATTATGGTTTCGGAGATAAAGGGGGGAATGTGTAAATTTTTTTATATTTTTGTTAATATCTTTTAATTTATTTATTTTAAAAATATGAAAAAAAATGTTTATTTTCGTCGTAATGAGCCCTTTCATCTGATATATAACATGATGGGTTAGAAACAATTTTAATTTTATATTTTCCATTTAATTCTGTAATTTGCCCCCCAAAATGAAAACTAGATGATTCTCCTTATTTTTCCAGTAAACTTCAGGTCAGAACCTATGAAAGTATTTTTTTTAACTTTACGTTTTATAGTTTCGGAGATAAGGGGGGGAGAATGGGTAAATTTTGGTATATTTTCTTTAATATCTTTTTAATTAATTTTTTTTTAAATATGAAAAAAATATATTTGTGTTCCTCAGAATGAGACCTTTCATTTGAAATATTACATGATGAGTTTGAATTTTTTTTATTTTTAAATTTTTATTTAATTCTATAATTTGCCCCCCAAAATTAATATTAATGGCTTCTCCTTATTTTTCCTGTAAAGTTCGGGCAACGTTCTATGTTTTCTATTTTTTTTCAAAATTTTAGGTTCAGTAGTTTTGGAGATCAAGGGGGAACGGTCGATTTTTTTAGTTTTTCCCCCCAGAAGTACCCCTTAAATCAAAATTTCTGCTTTTTGCGATATGTGCTCCTGATCAAGTCACCAAACTATACCTTTCTACCAAATTTTAACCTCTTCCGTCCAGTAGTTTAGCAGAAAATTGCTGTGATGTGACAGAAGCAGAAATCCTGAGTGATATTATAAGGGTATCCGTATACTGTATATACGGAACCCTAAAAACATAACATCTAGTCTTGCCTGCAATGTAATATGACATCTCACAAAGATTATTGGGAATAGTAAGTTTAAATTAACAAAATTTAGTTCAAATGTTTTGTACGTTTTTATTAGGACAAAAACCATTATTTTTAAGCCATTGATAGATTTATTACTTCACCTAGGCCATTGATAAAGTATACATCACTGATAAAACTTTTGATCTAAATTGTACATTTTATCACTTTGTCATTAACTGGACTTTATTACGAGACATTGCATTTTTACCACATATCACAAACGAGTCATCATCTAAACTCCAGTTGCAGTATATGACATCAGGCAAACTATAAAATATCAATACTCATGTTTTAATAAAAAAACGTGTTTCTTTTTCCAGATTACTAATGATTCTTCTGTTAAACATTATGTTCCAAAAGAGATGTTTTTCTATGGAGAAACCATTCTTTAAGACATGAATAAGTCAAGGTGTATTCCAACTAAATTTTTCAGGTTTCTTCAATCAATTTTGATCTTTTAAATCTTTAACTAAACACAAATGGACCTCGTTTTCTTTGTCTTAGATTTATTTCTCTATCACTTCCAGTGTAGCGAGTTTTTATGATACCAACTGCAGCATTAGAAAGAGAAATTTTAAAATAGGCCAATTATTCTTCATGGCAATACTCACGATTCTATTGATTTTGATTCAGTCAGTTTCTTTTAGTGACAAAGTAATGTTATAGTCGCGTGAAATGGCAGAAAATATGCCATTAGTTTATCGAAAGAAAATTTGTTATGACGGCGAACTCTTCTCTATGATATACGGTTGTAGGTATGTGCATGCGTTCATGTAATATTAGATGTTACATAAGCAGTTGTATACATAGGATGGTGATTCAAACTAATATTGCATAGCGTGGCATATAAGTAGTTGCGAATATAAGGTGGTCGAAAAAAGAGTGGAGTAAAACTATGGTTATACAGAGGGATATATTTCTTATAAGACGAAGTATAATTACAGTTCTACAGAAGGCTTTAAAAAATGTTAGAAGCAGTTGAATATACAGGGTGGTTAAAAAAAGTTATCTAGTGTGGAACATAAATAGTTGCTTATACAAGGAGTTTGAAGTAAGGGTGCATTTTAATTTTTGTTTTTCAGGGTCTATCAAAATCTGTTATATAAGCATAAGCAGTTAGGATATTTCAATTATAGGACGCGGTTGAATATAATTATATACACGGGTTTAGAAGGAATTGCATATACTGGGTGCTTGAAATAAATAGTAGAGTAACATTAGAGTCATAAAATGTAGTTAAAAAATGTGAATTTTGTTATATAGGGTAGACCATGGAAAGTTGCATAAATAGAATACTAGACATGTGGGGCAAAGTAAAATCCTAGGTATACAGGAATATATTAAACAAAAACAGAAACAGTCACTAGTGTGGGCAGGATATGTACTTATTCAGGGTGATTTTAAAGATATCAGGACCGTTGCAATATTGTGTGGAGTTCATTTATAGTTGTACAGGGTAGTTCAGAAAATGATAGTCAAATTAGTTATATAGGGGTGACAGTGTGGATGCAATATAGAGTAAATTAGAGTTACTCTTATTGAAAGTGGTCCAAATAATTATATAAAGAAAAAAGAAATAAGAATACGCAAAAATAGAATTGTACCTTAAATTAGATAAAAAGAAGATATGTCTGAAAACAGCGATTGATTGTACACGGTTTCTAAACGATTTTTATTTTATGCCAGCTGAAGTCGATGTCCATACTTTTTTAAATATAATTTTAAATCAACTTCGTATGAAAGGCAAACCTTTTATATCTTTTATATCTTAAATACTTCCATTGAAAAGTAGAATGTACTTTTGGAATTCTTAAAAGCCCTATTTAATTTTTATTACAGTTCTAAAAATACATTAAAATGTTAATATTTGCAATCTCTTAAAGAAGTAAGAAGATCAACTAAAGTTGGAGTATAGATCTACGTTCATTTACATATTTTCAACATTTTCTTACATTTAATTATTTTTTCCTCAGACGCTGCGTTTCCAAATGGTTATATAATTAAAAGAATGCCGTGTAGTTTACTTAATGGAGATTCTAGGTAAAATAAAGAGCATGTTGAAATTTAACCGCTAACTTCCCCCAAAATGGCCTGAAATTATTTTTGAAATATTTATATCATGTCTTATTGAAACTATACTTTATTATCTCGCTGTCGTTAAATGTAATACTTTTTCTAAGAAAATGGTGTTTGTCAAGTTTAAATATCCTTTATTTTGAGGTAAATAAAGTATCGTATACCTCTCAATCTTCTGTAGGCGGGTACATGGTTTTATGCCATCTATGACAACTGATAAAAATTTCACTTTAGTATTATGGAAACAGCAAAATTCTGGAATTACATCCAAAACTGCTGAACAGACGATCTTGAGGAACTTACAATGTCAAGAGATTTACCATAGAAAACAAACATCTGAAAAGCATGAGGAAACCACTTCTCTTATAACTTAAAATTCGCCTCTTTTATGCAGAACGATTGGAATCAAATTTCACAAATAGAGATTAGCCAAAGAAAAGATTCTGTTTAGAAATTATTGTTGATAACGCAAACTTGCTACTATTCAGAAATTAAACTCAATGCTGCTAAGGGCACATTTATTCTGCTAATAGATAACTTCAGTACCAAAATTCGAAGTCATATTGTTTAAAGTGTATTTGGCATAGGCAACGTGACTACCATCAACTAGACTCATCATACAGCATTTGGTTTAATAGTAATCCTACATTATAATAATTCATACCCAGTGAACACTTTTTACAAAAGTATAACAAAAAACGTTATGAATAAGCCCACATGAAAAACATCATCGTTAATAATTAGAATCAAGGAGTTCTCGCGGCCTAGACATTTTTAACAGCTTTTCAGCGGATAACCCAGACGTCAGCCCAGCCCTTGTCCTAAGCACCAAAGCGAATATAAGCTTCAGCAAGCAAGAAATAAAACAAAGTGAACCCACACTCTTTGCTATACATGAACTGTTCCTATATACAACGCAGATCTATCCTTATATATATATATATATATATATATATATATATATATATATATATATATATATATATATATTATAATTAACTGTGATATTTGAATTTTCAAATTTATGATTATCTCAGGGTCCTTTTCGCTTGGGTTCAAATAAATAAATGAATTCTATACTTATCTTATAAGTCTCTATTTCTTCTTCGTTACACTACCACTTTTTAAAATTTTGAAATTATATTTTTCACTTTATTTTTCTTTTTAAGATTTTTAAATGAGTAATAAATAATTTTCAAATTCTCAATCGAATTACAATTTATTTATAATGATTGTCCACAATACAATTCTGATATAATATTGCCTTTACAACAAAATAAATTTCCTGGCTACTTAAATATTATTAAATTTCAATCAATTTGTTACAAAAATATTTCAATCCTCTAAACACAAATATTCATTATACTAAATTTTAAAAACCTTTATTTCTATCACTGATTGATTTTTGATTTCAATAATCTGTTTATTAAATAATGTTTCAAAAACTCACAGTTGCCTGGCTTGAATTCCCTTTTCCTTACTTTTGGTTTTGGAATACTACTACCTGATTTCTGTTTTTTTTTATAAACTAAATTCTGCTGCTTAATTGATTTGTTTACTGATGTACCAATACTTCTATTCTTCCAACAAAATTGATTTTATCTCTCCATCCAATGGATTTCAAATAATTCCTTTTATGGCATATTTATTTTTTTTAATTTCAAATTGTTGATCCAAAAACTTCAAAATTTTTAACTTCAAACTTAATTTCTTGTCAGAACTGACATGGAACACTTATTTCATTGATA
This sequence comes from Octodonta nipae, assembly GCA_034190945.1. Classification (NCBI taxonomy): domain Eukaryota; kingdom Metazoa; phylum Arthropoda; class Insecta; order Coleoptera; family Chrysomelidae; genus Octodonta; species Octodonta nipae. The sequence continues at coordinate 34,380,119 of CM067219.1, forward strand.
TCACAGATCATTTATCTGGTTGTCATGGAAACGTAATTTTACAGGAACGAAATTTTTAACTGCTCTGGTCGACGATCGGGAAACAAAGAGGACCTTTCAATGTCAGATTTTCTATTTATGTAATATATTTTGCCACCTGCTATTGCCATTTCCGTTTTTATTTATTTTATTAATTTCCAAATATGTTCCTTCTAAATCAAATGCAAAATTCTAAACAAATTTTTTAAAATTTGAATTTCAATATCATTTACTCTCCTAAATTTTATCTAAATCACTTAATTCATGTTTTCAAAAATTTTGATTTGACACTTGTAACCTGTTGGTCACCAGTCATTTAACAGGTACTTTAAGAAAATTGGTTTTTACTGAAATTAAGACTTAATATCTTTTCAACTATTGAATTTTCATAAACTATGCTTTAAACTCTTTCTAACGGTATAAATCTCTTTACTGTTCCATCATTCCTTCAAATTTTTAACGGTTTTAACAATTCTGACATTTCAATTCTCTAAGTTTTTAACAAATTTATGTATTTAAAACTTAATTTTGATCTAAAATGTGTTATATTCTGTGTTGTCATTGCCTAATATGTGATCTATACTTGTTTTACAAACTATACTGTGATTTTCATAAGTGAATTTAACCTTTTTGCTGTTTGACCTAAATGTGACTCCCTGCCTAGATTTATTTATGTAAGTATCCAAATTCTATTACAATCTGCATGATAGATTATCTAACTTTATATGCCACCTTTTATCCTTTCAACAATTTGCTTTTGAAACATTCTTTTTACATGGTTTATATTTTTAGGTTAACTTTATCTGATATGATTTTTGCAATTTCTTTTTCTTTTATTAGATATGTATGAATTTTATTTACATTTTCCCAATCATGTATTTATTCAAATTGCTAAACTTTGTATTATCTCATGTCTGTTTAAATCCATTACAAATTTCCCCAAAATTTTACAGAATAAATTCTTTTAGTTTTAACTTAAGAATTTATTTTGCTGAGATTTTCCAATACTTTCTTAATATCCATATATTTTTTATTCTTTTATATTTATTAATTTTTTTTATTTATTTTTTTTAGCTATCAAGAATATCATATAACAAACAATACTGTGAACAAATTAAACATGAACGATTAACAAATTAACAAGAAAACTCAATAAAATATATAAATACATCAACTGATGAATGATCAACAAATCTACAACTACTGGTATAATTATTTACAAACTTATCCAAGATATGCTGATCAAACTTTTGGAATCAACATTCTTAGTAAGTTTTCAATTATCATGTATCGTTCCCATTTTATTTTTTTAACCAATTCTTTTATTTTAAATCAAATCATTAATAATATTTTTTTATTTCTTCCCTCTAGTTATATCCAGACGTCATCTGGTTCTTCCCTAGTATCTCATCATTGAAGATTATAAGATTTCTATAAACATGTTATTAATTTTTAAAATATTCTGACTTGTATTCATTGATATTATTATAATATTTTTCCATATTGTCCTTGTTTAGTTTTAAATTTAAGTTGTTATATTTGCATTAATTTAATTAATTTATGCTTTTAGTTCATAAGTTTCTTCTTTTCTCTGTAGTTTTACTCAACACTCTCCTTTTCCCTTTTCTTTAACTTATTTGGTTCCATTCCATCTCCATATTTTATCTTACTATTTTATAATTCTTGCCTACAGGATAATTTATATTTCTTCATATATTACCGCATTTTTACCACATTATTTATTTATTTATACTCTTTATCTGTACCTTATTACCTTTTATTTCATCTTTATTTCATACCTTCTTATAATTCTTTTATTTTAACCGCATTTATATAATATATTCATTTATAATTCATCATATTTTGAAATACTTGTTATCATCCTGTTTCCTTTTACCTACTGTCTCCACACAAATCATTCACCATTTACCATCTTACTTATCCATCATCTACATTCTTATTTATCTTAATCATTTTACTCTGAACATATATTTCTAAATTTCTTCACTTCATTTCTTTTTAATTAATTATGGTTGTTTTCTATTTATATTTTGTACAATATGGATATTAATTATTTTATTTTATATATAATATTTAAAAATACTATCAATGTTGTATATTCCTTTGATCTTCTGTGTCTTGATGTCCACTAACTCATAACTGTTCACTACATCTTTTGTTTTTACCATATACGGTCCTGATTATGATGATACTTCCCTATGAAGAACCTTTACTTATCTTCAATTTGCTTATATATTTATCTTGATCTTTTATTAATTTTCATTTCCATGTTCCTGTGCTAATGTTGGTCTTCCATCCATCCTTCCTGATCTATATTGATATTTTATATTTTTTTCCTGGTATTCCAGATTACTTTTGGGTTTATTCCCCAGTAATAAACTGTGTTCTTATGAGTTTCCCCACAAAACTTTCCGCATTTTTCCATATATCTGCTCATCTTGATATATTCTTGCTCATACTTCTTATTCATGCTTGGTTTCACGTATTCTGTCTGATAGTTCCTTTTACTCATGATCATTACCAAAAATCCTATTTTTCCCCACTGTATATCCATTTTCATTTCATTTTTACCTCCATAATTGACATATGTTTCTATTAACTTCAATTTTTCATATAATTTCATTTTTCTACTATGTTCTGGTATAACCTTTTCATTTCTCATTTGTGTTCCTGCTTCTGCTTGGTTACTTTGAATTTTGTCTATTTCCCCATCTTTTGTTCTTTCTTCTTGGTGTGTCCCTATAACTTGTTTGTTTTGCTCTTCTTGTAATGTGGTATTTTCATATTTTTCTTCAGGCTTGTCCAAATTTGAATCACCTTCTTGCTTTTCTTGACTTTTACATGGTTCTATAATTTTTTCTCTTATTTGTGTCATATGATTTTTCATGTCTTTCCTCAATATTTGATTATTTTCATCCATTCTTGAACTTAACGTTTTGATTATCTTGTTTTATATCTGAACTGAACTTATCCATTTTCGAAATTATATCTGCCATATTAGAATTTAATTTTCCTATTTCTCGTTTTAAATTTTTTTCCATCCTTGAACTTAAGTCTTGATTATCTTGTTTTACACTCCCAATTTCTTGCATCATTCTCTTCATCATTTCCATCAATTGTATATTACTATCCAATCCAATATTTGTATTCTCCTCAGATCTTGATTCTTCTGGTTGTCCTTCTACTACCACATGCTCTGAAATGATTTGTATATTTTGTTCTTCAATTTGCTCTTCACTTCCACTTCCTTCTTGTATATCTTCTGTTCCCTGCATATCCTGCTCCATTTCTTTAGACATATGTTCTTCTGGAATATCCACTGATTTTGCAACTCTAGTTTTTACCATTTTGATAACTTATTTTTTTAACACAATTTCTTTATTTATTATTATATATGATTTAAATTTATTATTATTGCTTTATTTTGAATTATACTGTTTCTTGATTCTATATACTTTTATAAATACCCCACCAAGTTTTTCGAAATTGCAAAAATCACTTAATTTTTTAATAATTTCAAATATTCTTACCTTTTTATCTTATCTATTTAACCAAATTATCACACAGTTTACTTTATCAGGAAATTTATTTTGTTTCTAAGCATGAAATTAGTTAGTGAGCCTCACTATTTGGTCGACAATTTTATAATAGAATGATATGAAATTGTAAACTACCAATGTGTTTCTGATGCCACACTAGTTGGGCGCCAATTATAATTGAAAAGCCCCACGTTGGGTGCCATTTATAATTAACTGTAATATATGAATTTTCAAATTTATGATTATCTCAGGGTCCTTTTCGCTTGGGTTCAAATAAATAAATGAATTCTATACTTATCTTATAAGTCTCTCTTTCTTCTTCGTTACACTACCACTTTTTAAAATTGTGAAATTATATTTTTCACTTTATTTTTCTTTTTAAGATTTTTAAATGACTAATAAATAATTTTCAAATTCTCAATCAAATTACAATTTATTTATAATGATTGTCCACAATACAATTCTGATATAATATTGCCTTTACAACAAAATAAATTTCCTGGGTACTTAAATATTATTAAATTTCTATCAATTTGTTACAAAAATATTTCAATCCTCTAAACACAAATATTCATTATACTAGATTTTAAAAACCTTTATTTCTATCACTGATTGATTTTTGATTTCAATAATCTGTTTATTAAATAATGTTTCAAAAACTCACAGTTGCCTGGCTTGAATTCCCTTTTCCTTACTTTTGGTTTTGGAATACTACTTCCTGATTTCTGTTTTTTTTTATAAACTAAATTCTGCTGCTTAATTGATTTGTTTACTGATGTACCAATACTTCTATTCTTCCAACAAAATTGATTTTATCTCTCCATCCAATGGATTTCAAATAATTCCTTTTATGGAATATTTATTTTTTTTAATTTCAAATTGTTGATCCAAAAACTTCAAAATTTTTAACTTCAAACTTAATTTCTTGTCAGAACTGACATGGAACACTTATTTCATTGATATCACAGATCATTTATCTGGTTGTCATGGAAACGTAATTTTACAGGAACGAAATTTTTAACTGCTCTGGTCGACGATCGGGAAACAAAAGGACCTTTCAATGTCAGATTTTCTATTTATGTAATATATTTTGCCACCTGCTATTGCCATTTCCGTTTTTATTTATTTTATTAATTTCCAAATATGTTCCTTCTAAATCAAATGCAAAATTCTAAACAAATTTTAAAATGAATTTCAATACCGTTTACTCTCCTAAATTTTATCTAAATCACTTAATTCATGTTTTCAAAAATTTTGATTTGACACTTGTAACCTGTTGGTCACCAGTCATTTAACAGGTACTTTAACAAAATTGGTTTTTACTGAAATTAAGACTTAATATCTTTTGAACTATTGAATTTTCATAAACTATGCTCTAAGCTCTTTCTAACGGTATAAATCTCTTTACTGTTCCATCATTCTTTCAAATTTTTAACGGTTTTAACAATTCTGACATTTCAATTCTCTAAGTTTTTAATAAATTTATGTATTTAAAACTCAATTTTGATCTAAAATGTGTTATATTCTGTGTTGTCATTGCCTAATATGTGATCTATACTTGTTTTACAAACTATACTGTGATTTTCATAAGTGAATTTAACCTTTTTGCTGTTTGACCTAAATGTGACTCCCTGCCTACATTTTTTTATGTAAGTATCCAAATTCTATTACAATCTGCATGATAGATTATCTAACTTTATATGCCACCTTTTATCCTTTCAACAATTTGCTTTTGAAACATTCTTTTTACATGGTTTATATTTTTAGGTTAACTTTATCTGATATGATTTTTGCAATTTCTTTCAATTATTTATTCAAATTGCTAAACTTTTGTATTATCTTATGTCTGTTTAAATCCATTACAATACATAAACATCAGAGTGTAAATTGTGTTTAGTGTTGTATTTTGATATTGAAAGTTGTCATTGTTGAATAAAATTGTATCATTAACAGGATGATCAGTGTCTAATTGTAACCCACGGTAATTCGTAACAATATATTTAAAACATTACTGCTATTTTAATGTGCGTCAGTCAGTTTTAACAAGTCAATAGGTATTTCATCATGTTCATGATCATTGACTCGTCAAGATAATCATTGTACTACTCAATTTCACAATTTCTGTCATCTCTGATATGTACATTTTGTACTATTTTTTGGTTTTATCAATAATGATTTTGTTATTATTTTCAACTAATATACAGGCAACTTCTGTTTTAAATATGCTGCTCATTTCAATTACCTTTTTAAGTAGGTAACAGATGTCATGTTTAGTCTGTATACTTTCAGTTTCTCGCAGTTTCTCTTGATCCTTTTTGGTAATTTTTAATTCTTTTGTAATTTTCCTTTCTAATAATCTATATTATACCTCTTGATTTAACCAATCTACCTTGTCTCTTAATTGTCAAAATTTTCTCTGTGATCCATGTCTTCCTTTTGACTGGTCTGTCCTTATAGTGCCATTAATTTTCTGTTTTTTTTTTTTTGAGTTCGTCTCAACTAGATGTTCTATTTGTTTTCTGCAACTTCATTCTTGTTCGGTTTTGTTCTCTATCTCAATATTATTAATGGTAGGTTTTCCAATTTCGTCGTTGATACTTTTTTAATAGCTTTAATATTTGACACAAGATCATTGATGATCCGATCCAATATATATTCCATGAAATGTTATATCATTTTATTATCCTTACTGATTTAATATAGATTTTCACCTCGTTCGTTATCTTGGCCCAGCTCAAAAGGTTCCACTGCTTGATATTTTTGGCGTGCTCATACACTGAACAGATTGTTCTATTTTTTAACCGACCTCCTAAAAGGAGGACACTATCCATGTTTCAATTGTTTTTGTGTGTAATATGTATGTTACCTGATTTACTTTCAGATTGAGAACCGTTTTCAATAATTATTTACTTGTTTCTAACGGATCATGTGATATATCAAATCACAGGGCTCATTATGAAATATATTTTATTATTATTTTTTTAAATGAATATTTTAAAGTATATTAAAAAATATATTTAAAAAAATTACCCATTCCCCCCTTTATTCCCCAAACTAAAAGACCTATTTTTTTTTTGTTTACAGGAAAAATACGAAGAAATCCCTTAATTAATATTGGGGGCCAAATTATAGAATTAAACGAAAAATAAACAAAATATTTTTTAACGCATCATGCAATACATCCAGTGGAAGGGCTCATTATAAGAAATACAAATATATATTTTTGATATTTTTAAAATTAATTGTTTACAAGATATTAACATAAAGATATAAAAAAATTCTCATTTCTCGCTTTATTTCCGAAACCATACTACCTAAAATTTTGAAAATAATTAGGGGTACTGGGGCTCACATGAAATTTATAAGCAAAATTATTAGAAAACCCCCCATAGTAATTTTAGGGACAAATTATACCATTAAATGGAAAATAAAAATTCAATTTTAAAACGCATCATGTAATATATCACATAAACGCCTCATTATGTGAATTACAAATATATCATATTTTTAAATTATTTGTTTAAAAGATATTAACAAAAATATTAAACATCGACTCAATTCTCACTTTAGAAACTACATTATTTCAGTGAATTTCAATGACTTCATTGTTTTCTCTAAAACAGCTAAAGCAATTTGAATATTATAAATTGTAATCTAAAAAAATATGTTACAGCTTGATTTCGTATATTTTTCTATATCGTAAATTTTTTTCTGAAAATCGGAAAAATGTGGGCAAAGAACTGTGAACATCAATGTAAATATCACATTTTCATATATTTTGTTTAAATGTTTAGATATGCCATGAAAGTATATAGTACAGGGCGTTTCTAATGGTTTTCATTTTGATTCATTTAATGTCAGTTTCTTTTAGTGACAAAGTAATGTTATAGTCGCGTGAAATATCAGAAAATATGCCATTAGTTTATCGAAAGAAAATTTGTTATGACGGCGAACTCTTCTATATGATATCCGGTTGTAGGTGTGTGCATGCGTTCATGTAATATTAGATGTTACATAAGCAGTTGTATACATAGGATGGTGGTTCAAACTAATATTGCATAGCGTGGCATATAAGTAGTTGCGAATACAAGGTGGTCGAAAAAAGAGTGGAGTAAAACTATGGTTATACAGAGTGGATATATTTCTTATAAGACGGAGTATAATTACAGTTCTACAGAAGGCTTTAAAAAATGTTAGAAGCAGTTGAATATACAGGGTGGTTAAAAAAAGTTATATAGTGTGGAACATAAGTAGTTGCTTATACAAGGAGTTTGAAGTAAGGGTGCATTTTAATTTTTGTTTTTCAGGGTCTATCAAAATCTGTTATATAAGCACAAGCAGTTAGGATATTTCAATTATAGGACGCGGTTGAATATAATTATATACACGGGTTTAAAATTTTTTAGAAGCAATTGCATATACTGGGTGCTTGAAATAAATAGTAGAGTAACATGAGAGTCATAAAATGTAGTTAAAAAATGTGAATTTTGTTATATAGGGTAGACCATGGACAGTTGCATAAATAGAATACTAGACATGTAGGGCAAAGTAAAATCCTAGGTATACAGGAATAAATTAAACAAAAACAGAAACAGTCACTAGTGTGGGCAGGATATGTACTTATTCAGGGTGATTTTAAAGATATCAGGACCGTTGCAATATTGTGTGGAGTTCATTTATAGTTATACAGGGTAGTTCAGAAAATGATAGTCAAATTAGTTATATAGGGGTGACAGTGTGGATGCAATATAGAGTAAATTAGAGTTACTCTTATAGAAAATGGTCCAAATAATTATAGAAAGAAAAAAGTTAATAAATATATGGAAAATATAGAAAAATAATACAGAGAGAGAGAAATAAGAATACGCAAAAATAGAATCGTACCTTAAATTAGATAAAAAAGAAGATATGTCTGAAAACAGCGATTTATTGTACACGGTTTCTAAACGATTTTTATTTTATGTCAGCTGAAGTCGATGTCGATACTTTTTTAAATATAAATTATATAATTTTAAATCAACTTCGTATGAAAGGCAAACCTTTTATATCTTGAATACTTCCATTAAAAAGTAGAGTATACTTTTGGAATTCTTAAAAGCCCTATTTAATTTTTATTACAGTTCTAAAATACATTAAAATGTTAATATTTGCAATCTCTTAAAGAAGTAAGAAAATCAACTAAAGTTGGAGTATAGATGTACATTCATTTACATATTTTCAACATTTTCTTACATTTAATTATTTTTTCCTCAGACGCTGCGTTTCCAAATGGTTATATAATTAAAAGAATGCCGTGTAGTTTACTTAATGGGGATTCTAGGTAAAATAAAGAGCATGTTGAAATTTAACCGCTAACTTCCCCCAAAATGGCCTGAAATTATTTTTGAAATATTTATATCATCTTGTTGAAACTATACTTTATTATCTCGCTGTCGTTAAATGTAATTCTTTTTCTAAGAAAATGGTGTTTGTCAAGTTTAAATATCCTTTATTTTGAGGTAAATAAAGTAACGTATACCTCTCAATCTTCTGTAGGCGGGTACATGGTTTTATGCCATCTATGACAACTGATAAAAATTTCACTTTAGTATTATGGAAACAGCAAAATTCTGGAATTACATCCAAAACTGCTGAACAGACGATCTTGAGGAACTTACAATGTCAAGAGATTTACCATAGAAAACAAACATCTGAAAAGCATGAGGAAACCACTTCTCTTATAACTTAAAATTCGCCTCTTTTATGCAGAACGATTGGAATCAAATTTCACAAATAGAGATTAGCCAAAGAAAAGATTCTGTTTAGAAATTATTGTTGATAACGCAAACTTGCTACTATTCAGAAATTAAACTCAATGCTGCTAAGGGACCTAGAGTCAAGCAATAAGGGCACATTTATTCTGCTAATAGATAACTTCAGTACCAAAATTCGAAGTCATATTGTTTAAAGTGTATTTGGCATAGGCAACGTGACTACCAGCAACTAGACTCATCATACAGCATTTGGTTTAATAGTAATCCTACATTATAATAATTCATACCCAGTGAACACTTTTTACAAAAGTATAACAAAAAACGTTATGAATAAGCCCACATGGAAAACATCATCGTTAATAATTAGAATCAAGGAGTTCTCGCGGCCTAGACATTTTTAACAGCTTTTCAGCGGATAACCCAGACGTCAGCCCAGCCCTTGTCCTAAGCACCAAAGCGAATATAAGCATCAGCAAGCAAGAAATAAAACAAAGTGAACCCACACTCTTTGCTATACATGAATTGTTCCTTATATATATATATATATATATATATATATATATATATATATATATATATATATATATATATATATATATATAGGCTCTGCTATCACAAATTTCAGTCCAATTTGGAATATTTTTGACCCAAGAAACTGATTATGAGCGATGAGATTCAAATTCAAGCAGACCATAGCCTATTCGAACTTATGTTACAGACATATATCTAATAGCGGTTCTGCAGTATTCACAGTCAGTTTGTCGTCGATTTTTTTCCACTTACAAACCTCAACGATAATGGACCAAAAGTGCGAGAAAGTACCTTTACCGGAACGAGGTCTCGTGAATAGCCTTATCTACTGGCGTGACACTAGAAATTCCCGACCTGTCTTCCATCTCGTCTTAATCATCCTTATAGCGCTATTTATATTTCTCTCTCAACCAAAATTTATAACAAATTAATCGAATCTGATGTATGTTTTATTTTTTGTAGTTCTAACCTTGTAAATTACAATCTCTAATTTTATTATGATACTGATTACTTTCCAATATGTGTGATATATCGTTGGAAAGGGGTTGAAGTAGAGAAGTTTTGTAAGCATTCGAAGTTTTTCGATGTGCTTCTAGTTTTTTTTTTGTAATGTGATAATACTTAACTTAATCACTTTTTTTTTGGAGCCTCGCCATTTGTGGGACTCATAATTTTTTCAAACAATTATTTGTGTCAAATATCAAATGCGGATAAACAAACAAACATCATAGATTACATTTAAGTTTATTTCATGAAGATGCAGAAAAACAAATAAGTTACAACAGTTCCTATAAAACCTAACAGTCTCTGTTCCTGATCTTTTTCGCATTTGCGTCAAACACTGTAGCGAATTATCCTGAGCAAAATGTGAAGTGTGACGCTTGTAAGATTTGGTAAATGGTACTCTTTCACTTTGTTTTTTTTTTTTTTGTTTGCAACAAAGGTAGACCTGAGCCAGTCCGAGGAAATTCTCCTGTATCGCATAAGGAAAGTTATAACCGATGCAAATATATACAGATTCCTATATTAGTAAATAAAAAAAACTCTTGAACGTCAAGTTGAGTAGAGCCGTTAGTTCAGTTTTACGGTTGACAGTAAACATCAGAGTGTAAATTGTGTTTAGTGTTGTATTTTGATATTGAAAGTTGTCATTGTTGAATAAAATTGTATCATTAACAGGATGATCAGTGTCTAATTGTAACCCACGGTAATTCGTAACAATATATTTAAAACATTACTGCTATTTTAATGTGCGTCAGTCAGTTTTAACAAGTCAATAGGTATTTCATCATGTTCATGATCATTGACTCGTCAAGATAATCATTGTACTACTCAATTTCACAATTTCTGTCATCTCTGATATGTACATTTTGTACTATTTCTTAATTTGGTTTTATCAATTCCCCTTTATTCCCCAAATTACAAGACCTATTTTTTTTTGTTTACAGGAAAAATACGAAGAAATCCCTAATATTAATATTGGGGGCCAAATTATAGAATTAAACGAAAAATAAACAAAATATTTTTTAACGCATCATGCAATACATCCAGTGGAATGGCTCATTATAAGAAATACAAATATATTTTTTTCATATTTTTTAAATGAATTGTTTACAAGATATTAACATAAAGATATAAAAAAAAATCTCATTTCTCGCTTTATTTCCGAAAATTTTGAAAATAATTAGGGGTACTGGGGCTCACTTGAAATTTATAAGCAAAATTATTAGAAAAACCCCCATAGTAATTTTAGGGACAAATTATACCATTAAATGGAAAATAAAAATTCAATTTTAAAACGCATCATGTAATATATCACATAAACGCCTCATTATGTGAATTACAAATATATCATATTTTTAAATTATTTGTTTAAAAGATATTAACAAAAATATTAAACATCGACTTAATTCTCACTTTAGAAACTACATTATTTAAATTTTGAAAAATATATTTTATTTGTATTTTTAAATAATTGAATAACAAGATTTAATCATTTATAATTTAAAACTTGACCTATTTTGCACTTTATCTTCCAATCTACACAGCCTCAAAATTGAGACAGTAGATTATAAAATTCTTCCCTGAAAGTTTATTAGTAAAATAAAACTTTAATGTTAATTTTTGGGGAACAAATTATAAAATTAAATACATATATATTCTTATAAAAACCAAGCGAATCCTGAAGCAGGTAAAATAAAAAGGCTATGTGTGGAAGATGAAATGTATATTTTTTATAAATTTAAAACGCTTCCTTTACAAGACTAGGTTAATATAAGAAAATGCACTCATTCCTTGCCGTTGTGAAACTGAAATATTAGAATCTTGAAGGTGGTACGGAACCCTTATTATGCGAGTCAAACTAGAACTGGACCAAATTATTTTTTTAAATCTATAATAATTTATCTTTACACACTATAAAGGCATGAAACTCCCGTGTCTCTGTGTTTACGTAATTCAAATGGTCGTCATTTAGAACAACATTGCTGACGTCAAAAGCTTTAAAGCAAACAAAATCTAGAAAACTGAGATGTTTTCAATGTGAACATGATTATGTTATGTAAAAGATTTTATCAATAACCGATGTTGGGAAACTTTGCTTACGTACTTCGAAGCTAACAAACTTCATCCACGAGTTTTGTGCAAATTAGCACGGCGATTTTATATAATCGATAAGCCATCAAAGTTATTCGTTCTGCGAACTTTTACGAAAACCTTTAAAATAACTTTTGTTATTTACTCTGAATGCTCAGCCTCGGTGATAAAGGATGACTACTGGAACGGTGTACCGGGTCCTGGCCAAAAAACATAGTACAGGTGTGTAAATAAATTTACTAATATATTTTTTTAACTTCGTATACTAAATATTAATTCGAAATACAACAAAGATAATCGTTACTTTTAAAAATCATTACTTATATTTGTTATTTCGTTACGTCTCGAATCTATAAGTATGTAGTTCTTTTATCTTTAATACTCTACGGCGCTAATATAGAAATCTGTAAATCTTTCTCGAACTGACAGTTGCATTTAGTGTGTAAATACAGTGCCCCCTTGTGCCGAGGATACAATTTTCTGTGACAATATATTAAAAAAGTATCCCTCAAAAGGGATTAAAGTAGGCTGGCTCTAATGTAGTGATGTAGCAAGAAGGTGGATTTTAATCAGAACTGCAAAAGTAATTAGAATATCTCATACCTTGGTTAACATTATACTATTTTTTTAGGCAATTAACATCATATCGCCTTTCTATACCAGCGCCATTCTGGAAACTACTTGGACTTGTCATTTAATGCTTTGAACTGGACATTTTTTTGGTTTAATCCCATATAAATTTATCATTGCCTCTACTCATTGTAAACTTAACCTTTTTTGCAGGCCTCTAGTTTGTCATCCTCGTCTTATCCCTACCATCAATAAACTTGCTTTTTTGTGCCGTTCTAACGTATCAAGCCTCTAACTTATTTATATTGCAACGAGAAAATTGGAATGTTGATTAGTTTGTTTACTACAGGTTTATAATTTTCTATAAACGACGAAACTTTTATTATATTAACTAGTTCTTGTTTCGTACATACAAAAAAATACCTCGAGTGGTTATTTAAAGATCAACGTAGTGTGGTGTCGGTACCCAATGACACAAATAAAGAAAGTCTATTGTTCATAGATATAGATCTACTACAACGATAGCCGAAGGTCTTATATTATAGTCAAGCTGTTTTTAAGTTGGAAGAACTGGGATAAGTGGACTTTATAATGTCTATGTAGTGGTTTTAGAAGTAACTTGTTATAAGATGTGCCTTCTCTATAAATGCGACCAGATAATTCTATTATTTCAGTGACCTCATAAAAGTCATAAGGAAAAACCTAGAAAGAACCTTACCAACTCTCCAGATATTTCCTATACTTATCGAAAAGACCATATAAATTGCTGATTAACTTCACTGACTTCCACAATATTTCTCGTTGGGGCGAAGACTAGATTTATTAGTAATTTACACCATGATGTCTAATCCCATTTTATTTCACCCCAAAACTTACTTATTTAATTAGTTGGTAATGAACCGAAATCAAAACTTTTGAACCGAAGATACCTAATAGTAACTTACTACTTACTCATAGACCGTCAGCTGGTGATTTTGATCCACCTTCTTCTATTAGCTTCTACCTCAAAGGGGATTGAAAAGTGTATTATTGAATACAATGAGGCGATTGATTGATTGATTGTGTAATCAACCAATTGACATTGCCAAAAAGTCAAGGTATAATATTGTGTAAATTATTTCAAACTACATTATTCGACAACGATTCCTCATAAGGGATCGAAACGTCATATCAGAAACCATTGTGAGGAGTGAAAACCCACATGAACATCCAAAATGACAATATTTTATAATGTTGTATATTTGGTAGTGGAATGCTTGCTAAAATGTTAAATTAGAATAATCTTTATCTAATGAACTTTAAGATTTGTCGAAAAAAACTGAAATACTTGGGATGCTTAAGCTCATTAGCCCCCCTCCCCCTCCTCCTGGATCATCTTCCTGGAGGAAACCAATTAGTAAGATACTCATCTAGAACAACCTGGTCAAACCAAGAACTTGTAATTGCGTGAGGGTATCACTAAACATGTAACATTAACAAAAGGACCTGTGGGGAAATTATTGCAATGGATTGACTAGAAACTTAACTATTAATCATTTATTATTTAAGTTTCATATAAATTTTAGGCACGCTCACTTTAATTTTCCACTACAAATTGACACTCTCTAATAATCTTCTAATTCTCCTGTTAGCTTATTTCTTGAGCAAATCCCTTAAAACTCCATTATCCAAGAAAAGCCAAAAACGTCAACTGGGCTTACGAGCGAGCCTTCAAAATTGTTTTGAAATAGCTTCTCATTATAATGGATATTATCTCATTTTACCTGGCAGATCCATTTGTGAAATATAAATTAGTAGACATTTTCGGATACTGCTGGAAAAGCAAGCACCCTCTCCAGACAATGAGGGCGTACAGGATATTTTACTTAATAAGCCTCTAAATATTTCCTTTATACAACATTTTATGTTTCTTATTGTTCTTCTCACAATGGAAAAGTATTTTTTTTGAAAAATGCGCCACGCTGGGATTGAACAATACTAAAAAAATGATTCTCTAAATAAAGGTCTAACATGAAGGGAAATAAGAAACATTGCGTCTTTGTTTAAAATAGAAATTCGAAATTAAGGTTTAATACTTCCGTTGAAGTTCATTTTAAACTGACTTCTAAAAAAAGGTTATCAAAAAAAAACCTTTTGTGGATATGTATAGTTTCTAAATTGCTTTTTGTGTTAAGGGGAAAGCCGTGGGGTCTCCATATATTTTTCTATGACTTGTAACATGTAGTTTTTTTAAAACATCGCCGAAAATCCCAATTTATCGAAAATATCATCAAAGTGACTGACACTTCCTCATAAATATTTAAACTTCAAGCTAATAATTAGGGAATGTTGACACTGAAAATTTTAATGGCGAATTTGAAAATTTTCTGTGTACATCGCCAGCTTATAGGTAGTTTTCTGAAGGGTATTTGTGGCATTTTTTTTTCAATCTTTAAGCACTTTCTGGTCACGAAATGTTTGTATATTTCCTAAAGTTTCGGAGTCTAGGTCTGACTCGGTTGTCAATGGCAAAGGAACTATATATCATATCATATCATATCATATAATTTGCAAATTTTGTTTAGCCGTTGTTTTATCAACTCAAACAAAAAATGTTCCTAAAACCAAGAGTAAACGTATCATGTTTTTTTTTATTTCCTAAACGTACCAAAATAGCTTGATATTTGATCTAAATTTAATAATATTTACAGTAAGGTTAATTTTTCAAAAAGTAAAACTTTCCACTCCGTTTTCTGATCAAAAATACTTTTATTGTAGAAGGGACTTTGTATGTGTAGACATTTGTGCCTCATTTAGTTTCGGTATTTATAGTATACATATAGTTAAGTTGTACTTGTGAATTAAAGTCTGTACCCATTACAACTTTTACCACATTTGCAGATAATTTAATATCATGTGTAAAAGAGATTTTTTTACAAAATTTTATAATAAAAGAAATCGTCGTTGTGATGGACACCCCAAAACGCCTTTTTTGAAACGACTTCAAAAATTTGCTGTAATCAAGCCCTTTTTCAATATTTTTGTTAGATAAAAGTTTAACTGAATAATATTGAATCGCAATTATAGCCTTTTTACAGTAGTAAAAAAAATCTTATACTTAGATTCAACCTATCCATAATTAGCCTTAGTCGTGCCTTAGGGCCATCATAATAGACTATAAATTTTAGAGGTCATTTAAAGCAGCTTGAAAAAGGGATGTCAAAAATATAAAAACATACATGATGTTCCTTTTAAAATGAAGAGAACCGACTGTACTAGACTTACATTACTCACCCTGAATATTTATTTTTTTGTTGGGAGAACCTACAATAGAATTCACAAGTTGACAAGTCCCAGCGTTTTTTATAATTCTACATGGTGTTTCTAAAATTGGGTTCCAATAGGGTTCTGCTGTGTATAGAATTC
This sequence comes from Octodonta nipae, assembly GCA_034190945.1. Lineage (NCBI taxonomy): Eukaryota > Metazoa > Arthropoda > Insecta > Coleoptera > Chrysomelidae > Octodonta > Octodonta nipae. The sequence continues at coordinate 34,396,551 of CM067219.1, forward strand.
ATTAAGATAAGATAAGATGTTATTTAACGTAAAAAGATAAGTAAGACCCATACATTTTTTCTATTAATATCCGACCGTTTTGTCAGTTACAGAAAAAAAAACAGTTTTAGAAACACTGTATACAATCATTTTATTCCACAAATAATTTTATTCCAAAAGTGATTTCCAGAGATTATATTAAATAACAAATTAATCAGCAATGCTTGGCGCACGGTGTTTTTTAATCGCCATGTTTCCTTTTTATTCTACTAACCTACATGATGTATTTATTAAAAGAGAAACAGTAAATCTGAAACCAATTTTATTTATATATTAATTTATTTCTATTATTACGTACTCATATTGTACGAGTACAACAAAGAAAGGGTTTTAAAAAGCGTTGTTATCGTCACGTTTATCAATATCATACCATAGATTTTTAATAACTATTTAGTTAGTGTTGGATTAATCGTGTAAAATAGTTTTTTATTGTTACAGAAAACTCAGACTGGCTTACAGGTATTAATATCGTAGTTTGCGCTATATTAGTCTTAACTACAATGACGTTAGTTGTCGTAGCTGCCTTAAGTTTCCAATGTGCCGCCACATGGAAATGGTTAAGAGAGAAAGCCTGCAGCAAGTCGTATAGTTCACAGGAAGATAGTGCCAATAAACAGCAAGCGACCATCCAAATTAGCAATTCTTTGCCTGACTTACCCGAACAGGCGAAGCCCACTTATGTTCAAGAGATTAAGGATATCGTAGCTAAAAAGGTAAGTTGAAAATAAGTTTTTATATCATGTTTTCACTTGAATTGTTGGAGTAGAATTATATGAAAAAAATATATAACGGATTCTTAGCATTTGTCACTCAACTGAGAACGATGTAAATAGAGCCGTTTTCTATGTTGGTTGGTCTTTGATGTGTTGGTTTTCGTAAATTTATAATCCTTTGAATTCAAGAAAATACGATACTGCTATTCGAGAACATTCGTCAACTGCGCTTCAGGCAATGGATTAAAATTTCATATAATCATTAGCTATTTGCTTTGTGAGGGGTGATTATTGAAATTAAACAACTAATTTTCAAATATTAAAATTTTTATCATTAAAATTTTATTAAATTAATGATAATTTCTTATTGGTAATTCCATAATTTATCAAATATCATTTCGAATATAAAATATAAAATTGAACTATTTTTTTAAAATAAATAATTAACATTAAATTTATGGAATCAGTTTTTTGTTCATGGCTTTGGTTCTCCAAAAATCGTCGATTATATCTTTATAATCAATTTGCACTAATTCAGCTTCAGTAGACAATAATCAATGACTAGCACAAAGAAGTCACCTATAGAGGACAAACGCCCATGTTAAACTTTGAACGAAAGTTTTGCGCGCCGTCTGGTGACTGGGTACATAACCAAAAAAATTACAGGAAAATGAAATACCTACTCAATATTATATTCGTAATTCGTTTTTGATTGCATTGTTGACATAAATGTCTTATGAGATTTCTATTTAGCATTCCGTATATGAAAATAAAAAAAAATATCTATTATCATTATTGGAAATTCAAAATGGAAATGTCATACAACACTTATGTAAACAGTGCATTTTTGATAAGCATGAATAAGAATATACAAGGGTTCACATCAATTTTAACAAAATGTACTTTTAATTTATTTTTTTAAAGAGTATACATACTAAATCTATTCAGGTTTTATATAAAGTCAAATTATACTACTTAGAATGTAACAAAGCACATATTTAAGTTAAGTATAATTAGGTTAAAGTAATACCACAAATAATACAATTTAGATTGATATTTATAAACTGTATTCAGCAGTACAGACGGCTTAAGACCTTTTTGGAGTTCCTGAAAATTAGTAAACAATCTACATATTCCAAAAAACGTGTAACAATTTATACCAGACATATCTGCTCAAATAATTTATATTACAATGGTTGGCACTCGTCAAATAATTAGGCCACTATAGTTAGTAAAATATGTATCATTGTTAAACAGTATCATTTTAAGAGTATTTGCACTGAATATTTTCATGTCCAATCTAAGTATTTGGAAAGAAAATATAAATTAATATAAAATTCATTATATCATGAAAGAGAAAGTATAACAATGAAGTAGTATTAATTAAAATATGATTATTATTATGGGCATGAAATGAAAATATTAGGGAAAATCCTAAATAAAAATATTAGTATTTATTTTTGTCTTGAATGCTCAGATTTTCTGGGATCGACATTGTTATAGCCTTACATTTTAAAAATCTGGAATTTGTCATCTTTGTCTAAAACGATTGATATTCTTGTATTTGTAGCTGTACTACTTCTGTGTTCAGACTGAATATAACCACTAGTACTTGCTACAGCAAGATCATCTTCATCTTGGTTGCTGAAACAAAATGGTGTGTAAACTCGAGGTAACATTATGTAAACATATAAATACTGATAATGAATATTATGCTTACCATCTTCTGACATTGATATTCTTGACCTTGTAGCTGTACTACTTCTGGGTTCAGACTGAATATAACCACTAGTACTTGCTACACCCAGATCATCTTTTTCATTGGTTACTGAAACAAAATGGTCTCTAAATTTCACATAATTTAAACTGAAAATAATTCGTTCGAATATTTCTGCTTACCACTTTCCAGATGTGTTTTCAAAATAATCAGATTAAATGACCAAGAAATGAAAGTGAAATGTCATGTCGTCCTGTGGAATCTGCACAGAACGATAGTTGCATCCGTGCTCTGTGACAAATGTCTCGCAAATTTAAAACAGAAAAAACACTTTTCAGCGACTGAGTGCAACATAAAAATATTTCATCTTGGGGTATCTCGTTAATCCTCTATAGGTGGAATACCTTATGATGACTAGTAATATAAATGGACCTGCCTGTTTACATTAAAATTGGTTGAAAGATGATTGCCGGAAATAGTAAACAATGCCAAACTTATTTTCATTGTAACCACTAAGACGTAAATCTAGGTATATGTACGCACGGACTGAACGCCTGAACGACGATACTTTACTTTGAAATCAGTGATTATTTTGTATAATTGTAAAAAACAATGATAAAGTGTTATTTGAGTGTTTTACATGCAGGAAAACGGCATATTCTTTTGCCGAATTATCTTCTCACCGGTAAGTGTCAGATCATAAACGTGTTAAAAGAGTTTTACAAAAGGTGATTTAAGCAGTAAATAAAACTACATTTTACGTGAATAAATAAATGTTTTGATAATTACTGTTCCATATTAGTAATTAAGCCACTAATTGTTTTTGTTATTGTGCACATCTTCAAATGTATTTTATTATATTTATATTTGTGGATTAGGTACGTCATTCTATTATCTTGAATCCGAATAACATGACCTTTGATTTAATGTAGTTTGGAGGCTATTTTTGGAACCAGAATATTTGTAAACAAATATCTTTCTGTCTCTTTATATTTTTGTCCATGTTTGAATCCTTTTTTCGTTTGGTCGTATATGAGAGTACCGGGTCCATTTATATTAGTAGCCATTGACAGTAATGCAGGAGCATTAATTCTAGCTTGGCCATGCTTGCTTGTAACTAGCTTTTTACACTTTTCATGGTAAAAAAAGATCTTTCTTCTTAGCAATTTGTTGCTGTAATGCTCACAAAAATACAGCCATATCTACATTAGGATAAACATCTCAAAGATGAACGCAATTTATTGCAATGTTTTGCTTTCGTCAAAAAAAGTTCTAACATCTATATAAAATAATAAAATATACATAACTCTCATCAGCTTACCCAATTTTTATTTAACATTAAAAATGTATTTAAAACTTGTTACAGTATGCCGTACATTGTACAGTGAAATAAGTTTTACTGAAAATACAAAAATGAAAGAATATTAAGGAACATTAACACAAGTTGTAATCAATCTATAACTCCAAGCAATGCATTTATTGGTATAAATATAGGTACACAGTTGAACGATAAAAACATTTTTAGCCAGTCTAATTACAACTTGCGTCCATGGAATTAAGTCGATAGCTATAAAAAGCCACAATAGACTAAAACCAAACCTGTGAGAATCAATCATATGGGAGTTAATAATTTAGTAGTGACAAAACTTGTTAGTGACAGAAAAATCGAAAAACCGCTTTCATGAACTATAGTTTTCAACGGGAAGAAAAATAGGATATCATAGATACGTTCAGTAATACAAATTCCATACTTTATAGATGAATAACTATCAACGTTAAAAATTGACCAGTCAGTGAAATCTGGAGACCCAAACACACTCTATCCGCATGAAGTCAAGCAAATTTTAAAAAAACCAAAATCAAAAGTTATATCAGAATATTTCTACTAAACTTATTTGACTCCCAAATAATTAAGAACAGATTTCAGAAAAGGACTGTTCTGTTCAGACACTTTCAAATGTATAAAAACAAGAACACAACTTCAAAACTCGGATAGCATTTTTGTGTTCTTAATAACCACAATGAATAGAACTCAAAATAACGAAACATTCAATCAAGTTGTTCATATTACAATATTCGTCTGTCTAGATTCTGATATAAGGCAGCGAATTTCACGCAGAAAAATTTTAAAAATAACGAGAGATACTCATATTGATTGCTTGTTATCCAGCAATTGGTCTTACGGTTTTCATCAATATCAAACTGAATTTACACCAATAACGAATTATTTGAAGCATAAAACCTACCATCTAGGACAATAGGAATTTAAGGGAGAAATGCCTTTATCCCAACACAAGACGGTTCTGCAACATTTTCAATCTTTTAGAAGCGAAACAATTTGTCTGCGTCGGATCGTCGACCCCAATCGCTTTATAAAAATGTTGAATTATCTCCTTAAAATTGTCTGAGGTTAAATTTGTCTTATTTCTAAAGAATGTTAACCGATAGACCAGAAAGTTTCACATGTAGAAGGTGACATATAGAATACAGACGTTTTTCAGATGAATTTGAAATTTGTTCACTGTAACCAAAAAACTTCTTAATATTTTATAAAACAGAAGATCAACACTTGGCATTTCATTTCAAGTTAAGTTGTATCACTCTGGCAACAAGTTTTCTTTAAGTAAATGAGTTATTCTGAAATAACATTTTCAGCTTTAATAGTAAATGTTTTATAAAGGTAAAGTACCCTCAGTTAAAAAATCACCACTAGACAAGTTCGGTAATCTTGGAGGCCAGAGCAATTTACCACTGCTTGAGAAACATGTTACTCAATATTATCAGCGTAGTTGGCAGGGTTGGCAGGCTCTTTACGTTATTGTGGGAAGAAATGTCACCTGAAAGTTTGTCATCTAATAAGTACTAATCAATTATATCAAAAAAGAACAACTGCATGGTGATTGCACGACAAACTGTCATACTTTCAGAATGGACAGAATTGTCATGTTTGATCCGAGAAGTAATAATGGTCCAATTGGAAAATTTTTGAACTGAACTACTTACTTCAGGATGGCATTATGATTTGGAATGTTCTTAAACCATCCGTTAATCATAAGTTAACCGATATAAAAATAGTAATAAACAACCAATACTCAAATATGTTTACAAAATATCTTTAGACAATGCTTATAATCGTTAAACTGGAAAATGTCTGTATATGAAATTTGTTTCAAAAAGTTAATTTAACTAAAACATTTCGCTAAAAAATTGTTAAAAATATTGAGTCACAGAAAAAGTGAATTTCTTCAAAAGTTTTAAAAAACTTTAGTTAGACAATGACTCCAGAATTGAAGTTGAAGTGTTTTAAGTCTATTTATAGTGAACTACCTAACAATAGCGATTGGCCAAAATATTATTTCTTTTAGATATCACCTGCGTCATCATCATAATCAGCATTACTCAAACCAACAGCGTCCAGGTTGGTAGACGCTACAATTTTCATGGTCTATATTTTGTTATTGAGTTCTGCTACATTACCGCTAAAATTTTCCTTAATGGTGTTATACTCTCAATGGTATCTGCCACACCAGAAATCTGGTGTAATTTCTCAGTAAGTATCTGATCTCTCAAGAAAGCCCCATCATTGAGCTCTTCATCCAAAGAGATTCTGCTTTTTTAACAAGAACGCTGAACACGCATAGAGGCATAGAGAATATGGATTATCTCCTTCTCCCTATGGGGTATGGGCAGGATAGTTTGCATGTAGCCTTTTCTAGGAAGAAATTGTATGATAATATGCTTACAAGTGAATGGTGACCTTATATTTGACCCTCACAAAGACCTTAACGCTTATTTCGATATGATGTTTTACAAATGAAAACCTCCATTCTATTCGTCGAATTGAAAAGAACGTAAGATATTAATTTGAGTTTTGACCTTAATCACCAATAAATGACCAGAGATTTCTCACTTTTCCTTAAAATTGAAATATTTGTCCATCCCGGTACTTTCCAGATACCCTGTATACTACTATTATAATTTCTCTGCCCCCAGAAACAGTTTGTAAACTATCTTAATGTAACATATAACCCCGAGATAAATGGTGCACTCCGCACAAGAGAAAAAAATATTTATCAACTTACGACAAAAAATCATTCTTTACGAAAAGTTCTGCTTGTCGAGAAAATCAATTTGCAATAAGATATACAAGGTATTAATAAATTAGGAAAAATAGAAAATGCCTCAAGTGAGAAGTACTATTAATTATTACTTTCATGAAAAATGTTATGAATCAAAGTTGTTTTCAAACTAATATAAAGTCTAAATGCAAATTTTTATATAAAAATTCGAATATTTAAAATAATTCTCCCAACTTCACACAATAAAGTTTTCTTTTTGTTGTTTTTGCCGATGAATCTACATTTTCCAGAAACAGGCACGTAGTTCCCAAAATTACTTCGACAATCCTAATTACTTTATCAATAAGTGTTAAAAAAAATTCTGTGTAATTTGTTTTGATCCAGTTATTCGTCCATATTTTATAAACAAAAATTTTAACCAGCAAGTGTATATTTGAACATTTTGGAAACATTTTTTCGTCGTATGTTTTCTAACATTTCTACACATTTATCAACGCCCATTTAATTTTATAAATTTTTCATCTAAACAGATCTATAGTGAAGAGCGTGTTTATTTGTTAAATAAACACGCTCTTCTCTCATTAACATTTTTGAAAATTTTTTCAGTATATGAATTCTGGCATAATAACATGTTTATTTGACGTTTATGGATAGATTACAACTATCTAAGTGGTACATTATTAGGTTAGCTGAGAAGTGTGTGGAGATGGGATGTAGGTATGTAGAATTATTTTAAATATTCGAATTCTCTTTTCAAAATTTGTGTTTATACGTTATGCTAGTTTATAAACAATTTTGTTACATAACATTTTTGATAAAAGTAATAAATAATAGTACCTCTCTTGAGGCATTTTCTATTTTGCCAAATTCCTTAACACCCTGTAGATCTGATCGCAAACTTTCATAGTGTATAGTGTCCATTGATTTTCTTGATAAGCAGAACTTTATAAAGAATGCCTTTTTGCCGTAAAATTTAAAATAAAGATTTTTTATCCTTGTGCACTCCATCCGCAGACACACTGTATATAGACTAAATGGTTTAACATATATCATTTATGTTATATAATAGAAATCTTTTAGTTTAAACACTAGTAAGGAATTTTTCCCTAAAGTTCCCACAGCTAAGAAAGTTTTTTCCTTAATTGGCATAGTTTAGATGACAAAAGATACTGATTATTGTTGTGATGTTAGTCTCAAGTGAGTCATAAGACGGCATCTAATTCAGAAGGCGCGGCTAATTGAGAAACTCAGTAAGCCATCTGAGAATTGTGGCGTTTTAATCTTAAATAATTTGCTTAACAAAGGATGAATAAATGAAGCCTTACCACAAATTATTGCATACTTTAACTGCATTTATAATTTCAAATGGAGATCCTATTGAATATTTTTACTATTATGAAAATTATTAATTGTATAAAGCCTAACGTGACTTTACAAACATATACCATACAGTCAAAGAATTTAATAATGTAGAATAGAATTTGGGGGAATAAATTTGCTAAAGCAATAGAACATTACTTTCTACGTTTAAATACTCACATTCATAAAATAAATAAAATTAAATTATAAAAAAGAAAAGATGGGAGAGATCGAAAGTGTCATTATTGATTCGTCTATATTCTCAAAATTGCTAATACATGCAGAGAAACATACTTTGCCATAACAAATTTTAAATGAGATGTCCAACATATATTTTTATAAAAATATCATCCCAGATGTTATTAAAAATCGAGATGTTAAATATTTAAGATATTTTTGAGACGAAGTCTCTTCATATAGGAAAGCATGATCATCTGTCTGCTCAATGTCGAAGGAAAATATAATTATGATGAAATGAAACTAATTACTTTGTTTACTATCACTAACACATTTATTCACTAAAACATGTGACTAGTTTCGATGCCTAGCACATCATTTTCAAACATATATAAACAATGAAAAAACCCATCTAACAAACCTTAAATACAAAACAAATGACCAAATACACCGACATGATGGTTAGCCGGTCGTGGTCAATAACATAATGAATATAAAACTAAACGGATATAAAGGTATTATACAACTACCTGATATTCTAAGATTATCACCGGGAATACCCGTCCTAACGTAGTAATTCGAGGAGGGGTGTTTTTACAAAGTTAAGCTGATCATTAAGTAGCAAATCTGGGAATTTATTGTGAGAGAGGTAAATTTGAATTTGTTCTAAGAAAGATGTTTTAAAATAATTATTACTGAAATGCAAAATTGTGTTTTCTATTGTAGGAAAAGTGTGCCCTGTTTGAATTACATGGTTAGAAAAGGCTGAATCAGTTGTATGTAGTCTAAATGATCTATAGTGTTCTAGGTACCTGTTAGCAAAATTTCTAGTTGTCATTCCCACATAGAAGCTATTACAGTCCGAACATATCAGCTTATAAACTCCTGACCTGTTGTAAATACTAACTTTGTCCTTGCCGTTAAATAATACATTTGATAACTGGAATTGTGATTTGAAGCTAACTATGATATCCTGGGATGATAGAATTCTAGCAATTTGGTTACTCACGTTTCCAAAATAAGTTAATGAAATGTACTTTGTAGGATCTGTATTTTTGACAAAGGGATAGATGCTTCGATATGCTAGTTGAAGCTCTTTTCGGGAGATTAGTTTCATAATTAAATTAGGATTGATGTCGTTATTTTTGGCTTTTATAATAATAGTATCTAATTCTTGTTTTAAATCACTTTTTGATAATGGGATAGAAAAGGCTCTATGAATCATATTTTTGTATGCGGATAATTTATGGTTTAGCGGACTAAATAAAGACCCGTGAATTAGAAGTGAAGTACATTGCATTAACTTATTTTGGAAACGTGAGTAACCAAATTGCTAGAATTCTATCATCCCAGGATATCATAGTTAGCTTCAAATCACAATTCAAGTTATCAAATTTATTATTTAATGCCAAGGACAAAGTTAGTATTTACAACAGGTCAGGAGTTTATAAGCTGATATGTTCGGACTGTAATAGCTTCTATGTGGGAATGAAAACTAGAAATTTTGCTAACAGGTACCTAGAACACTATAGATCATTTAGACTACATAAAACTGATTCAGCCTTTTCTAACCATGTAATTCAAACAGGGCACACTTTTCCTACAATAGAAAACACAACAATTTTGCATTTCAGTAATAATTATTTTAAAACATCTTTCTTAGAACAAATTCAAATTTACCTCTCTCACAATAAATTCCCAGATTTGCTACTTAATGATCAGCTTAACTTTGTAAAAACACCCCTGCTCGAATTACTACGTTAGGACGGGTATTCCCGGTGATAATCTTAGAATATCAGGTAGTTGTATAATACCTTTATATCCGTTTAGTTTTATATTCATTATGTTATTGACCACGACCGGCTAACCATCATGTCGGTGTATTTGGTCATTTGTTTTGTATTTAAGGTTTATTAGATGGGTTTTTTCATTGTTTATATATGTTTGAAAATGATGCGCTAGGCATCGAAACTAGTCACATGTATTAGTGAATAAATGTGTTTGCGATAGTAAACAAAGTAATTAGTTTCATTTCATCATCATGATTGACTATCACAAAGTAACGGCTTCCACAATCGATTTTTTGAAAATATCATGTTTAATAATTTCATACAATAATTCAGTTGTATCGCTTAAATGGCAAAAACAAACTATTTGTTCCTTCCACAACATTACTTTCAGGAAGAACGATCATTAATGGAGTAGATGTCTGTGGCAAACCAAAAGAAAAAAAGAATTCTTACCTAGCATAAGTAAACAACCTTGAATGAAAAATCTAACATAACGTTTATTCGATATTAGTGAATTTCAAAACGAAAACATGTGTAATTTTCTCCTATGTCTATCAGCACAAAAAATTCATGTGTTTTGCAATTGTGACTGTCAGTGTGTTATGAGTGGGTGTTGGTCTATCCGGGTATTGCGAACGGAAGGTTTCATAGATTCCCTTAATAACATTCCACGTAAATCATTAACAAAGCGAAGTAATCTTCGTGACTAAATCCTAAACGGGACGTAATAAATGCTATAGATATAATTATGCTTTAACCTCAAATTATTTGCAAACATTGTTTGTTGACATTTAAGCATTTGTTTCTTGTCGATTCTTATAATAATAAAATTGCCAAAAATAATGTTCCTTCTTGCCGAATAAAATGCCTAAAAAATCTATTCGAATGAAGTGTTTTCTGCACGAACACATGTATCAAACAAATCCAATAAAAGTTTTCTCGTAAAGATTTTTTGTTGCGCGTTTCTTGGGTCTTCTTCTTATTCGTTCTCCATCAATATATTTTTTTAGCGTCTGAAATATATATTTCAACTTATCAGGAAAACACCCATAACTATCATTTTAGGAAAATCGGTTTTTATTCAGTGCTTAAATAAATAGGTAATCCCAATGGCGAATCTTTTGAAATTCATACTCATCTAAGTATACAATAGTGCGTGCACGGAAGATTGTGCCGATTGATACTGATATACAGGGTGTCTCATAACTAATTGACGATAACTGCAGTTAGAGACGCTGAAAATATACCGATTAACACAAACATGCCTCCTAAAGTGGGTATTTGTGATATTTGAGAAACGGCTCAATATATTAAACTCAATTTTGGTACAGCATAGTTTTTAAGGGCGATAAACAAGAACTTGCAATCATGTTTCATGGTACTCTTAGAGGGTATTTGTTACGAAAGTCGAATTAGGCAAATCCATCTGATTCGTCTTCATTGTTTATTTAATGAATATTTATTTAGTTTTTTGCGGGTTATATAAATTGGATACTCAAATGCATTAGACTGAATGTATTATTTATTTATTTTCTGGAATTAGGTTTTGATATCCTTAAATTCCTTTTATTTTCATTCCTTCCCTGCACTATATGTTGGAAAAAAAACCACATACTTCGTTGTTGAATGGGTCAACGGCGACTTTCGCATCGTCTCTCATGCCGAACATTTCGAACTATAATATTTAGGGTCCGTGACTTTGTGTGCAATTTTATGGACGGAACTACATACTGGATCTACATATAGTATTTACATACACCCTTTTACCTTTCTGGTAAGTCTGCCTAATTTATCTTAATAATTGTAAATTGTACCGTTACATATATATGCACTGGAAACATTCTATGCACTATAAAATGTTAACTTCGCCAAAATAGTATAACTTGGATCAACATCTCTTATAAATTACAGTCCACTTAAATACATATGCAAAAATGGCGCTAAATGCAACACCATCTTTATTTTTTTAACACCACCTATAATTTGCGTTTAGACGATAAATAATGAAACTGTCATAATTTTAATACAAAAACGTATACTTGTTAAATCTCCATATTTCAAGGCGTTTTCGAGATATTGCCCTTTTAAGATTGGCGCTTAGTCAATAAAACATTAACGGTTTCAAAAATATTCAATTTTTTTTTTTTAATAATAATTTTTAATTGTTCCTAATCATTTTTTTATATATCTATCGTTTAAATTATTAGTTTCTTTTTCTTTTTAAATCAGAATTGACTTTTCTCTACAACAAATAGGAAAAAATATTATTAACAAATTCATTGTTTATTAAGTTAACTATTTGTTTTAACAAATTCTCATCTTTGCTTTATTTTTTCTGAAAGTATTAAAAATTACGACCTCGTGCAGCAAAATACCGAAAAAAATGTATTCGATTTTTTATGAATTTTTAAAAATATACATGGTACAAAAGTTGCAGCACCTGATCCATTTGTTAACTTTAAAGCTAATATAACGACAATAAACATTCAGGTCATATTTGGAGACAATTAAATGATCTTTCAAATGCCCTAGTTCATATATTTTTTGCATATTGTTAATTTGTTGTTTTGATCATTCGTTTATAAAAATTGAACATTTTTTGGGGTTTTCCAAACTTTTGCAGCTTCTAGCTCAGTTATAATGCGAATTCGGTTACTGAACTTCGAGTCAATTTTGTTAAGCTATATATTATGTTACAGTTGCAGTTGTTTACTTATTTTTTTTATTTGAGTTTTTTAGCATCTATTACTATTTTTCACTAAATTTAGGAAATTATTCTATTTTTAACTAGTTACTTACTACTCCCCAGTTATAATCCAGTTTGTAACATAAAAAATGATTTTTTATCACAAAACATGCAAGAATTTTATCAGACAATAAAAAGGATAAGAGGTTAGGCTAATATTGCTGAGTTGAAAAGATATTTCAATGACCGGAAACAGTTTATTTCTTAAAATACAAAAATTTTAATCGTCATATTAATATTAAATAATAATATTAGTCAATTTAGTTAATTAAGGTCTTTGTTTTCTTAGTTTTTTAGGGTGGGGGGAGAAGGTTTTGAAGTACATGGTTTATTTTGATCTGAAAGTTAATGAGCCATTCTGATTCTTTTGGTACATGGTGAGTTTTTGGTTTATTGGTCATCATCATCATTTATTTTTTCTTATTCTTCTTCTTGATCCATGGATTCTTCCATCTCTTCTTCTCCTATTCTTGTCTCATCTGGCTCAGTGTTTCCATCAGAAGCGGAGTCTGAATCTGACCCAAAGATTTCCTGAATATTTTTCTGTAAGCTGGCTTCTTTGCATTTTGTTGATCGATGGCCATCCCGTACTCGAAATTACCATCCATCTACATCGTCATGAAAGTCGTTGGTTTGATTTTCTTCGTGCTCATTTGTATTCTCAACAATATATTATGCACTTGTGCACTTTTCGCATTTGCACCCTTTGCATGCTAGCGTACATTTCATCCCAGCTTTCCTGCAGCTGATAAAAAATTAAATAAAAAATAAATAAACAACTGCAACTCCCATAATTTATAGCTTAAGAAAATTGCCTTAAAGTTCAATAACCGAATTCGCATTATTTACTCAGTTATAAGCCGCAAAAGTTCGTATCTCTAAGGCTGTGTCCCACGTAAAGGCGATATGCGTGGTGCGATACGTTAAAGCCACAGCCGCAAACTATCAAGCACAAAAAAAAATTCATAATGTCCTTACTGGAAAATGTTGTTGCATCCTTCAGTTGGTTTGTTTTAGCCTTTAGTTAAAGTTCATATTTGTCACATTGACGTATCGCACCGCCCGTACCGCGCATATTGCGTTTACGTGGGACACAGCCTTATAGTTTATAAGTTATATTTGCTTTGATGTTAACAAATGGATCAGCTGCTACAATCGTTTTTGTAATTTTTTAATTTTTTATAGTTTCAGGAAAAAAATAAGGCAAATTTGAGAAACGAAAAATGCTTTGATGATAGATACTCTTTTTAATAAATTTGAATGATTGGAGTTGAAATTGAGATACTTGTTAGTATGACTCGGTTTTCTGTAAATTTCTCTTTTAAATGTCGATTGTGTTTTGGTTATTAAAATATAAGTTTTCGTGACTTGTGGTGTTATTTTCTCAGAAAAAGTACTTAAACCTTGAAAAATATGTCACAAACATCATTCAGAAAACAATTGAAGCAGTGCTTACTCTCCACCTTGATGGTTAGGTCTAGCAAATGAAATTTGCTATTCTCTTCAAATTAAATCGTCAATTCTATATTCGAGGGAAAAAAAGTCCTATAGAATCAAACAGTCCTAACGTCTATAGTATTCTGAGTTTCAATAGCGTTAAAATCTGAATAAAATATAAATTAGAAATCGAAAGTTTCAGAAAACATTCGTTTATGAAATTTAGAAGTGTTTTTATTGGCATATATGTCCCTCAAATACATGTTAAAATATGGTCGACATATATGTGCCAATAAAGTTTTTAGCGAATACATTTTAGTGGATTTTGTTTCCAATATTATTCATGTAAATTTCTGCTAATGAAGAACTCATAGAAATTCCGCATATTCAATCCGACGTGGTTTGTGTAAAAAGTGTTGTTAAATTAACAGTGATTTTGTCAAAGTTTGTAGTTTTATTATGATTTATTTTTTTGTTACCGTGTTAACATTGTTTTTATCTAATAGGCCAGAAATGGTAGGAACATAATCGGATAAAAGTATTCTTCGAAACAAATTTTGTACATCAAATGAAATTAATTTGGCATTAGTATGATATCTTTAATTTTCTGTACTAACACGAAAAAATATTTAACCCGGATTTTTGGTAGCATAATTCCTTGAAAATATCTATTAAAATTTTTCAGAATTTCAAAGCTGGGGTGTTATATAAGAGATGACAGTACGGATTTGATAAGTTTGTGTGTTTAATTAATGAGTATACTTGAGGTGGTTCCAACTGAAGAAGTAAGAATTTTAAGATGTGTTTAAATATCGATTGCTTCCTATCAAAACTTTTATTTATTGAGAGAATTTAATATGTTCCTGAATTCAACAAATCAATTGTTATTTCTGTATAGTTGATGTTTTTATTGTTTACCTTTATCAGTACGGGTAAATATGATATTAACTCCTGAACCTTATTTGTGCCACCTACTAGTTTATTTTTATGGTTTTATTAAAAAAAAATAAAGCACTAAAAGAAAAACTTACTACAGTAGAAAGGAAAATAAAGAAGTATAACCTTATAGTCCATGGATTAGAAGAACCAGCTCTTGAAGACATTCACTTCTTTATAGAAATTATAAAAAATAAACTAAATTTAGAATTTCGATTTAATGATCTACGTGACAACTACAGAATTGGTAAGAAAGGAAATGGGAGGACTCGGCCACTACTACTAGAATTCGTTAGTTATAAACTAAAAGAAGAAATCTTAAGAAACTCAAAGAAACTGAAAGGAACTAAAATTTTTGTTACTAAGAACTACACTCCTGAAGAGTACGAGAAGGTGAAAATACTACGTCATAATCAAAAAATAGCAAGAGAAAATAGTCAGGAAGCTTATATAAAAAAGACTGTCTTTACGTGAATGGTCAAAAATATACTTGCCAAGAACTACTCAAACAGTCACAAGAGCGGAAACAAGATACAGACCATAGGAAGGCAGAAGCAAGTAAAGCAAACCAAAAACTAGAATACGTCGCTACAACTTCTGAAACTCCATCATTAAATTGTGAAAAAAGCCGCAAACGAAAACAAGTAAATAAAGAAGACGAAGAGGAGGAAGAAAATATATTTAAACGTTCTACACGAAACAAGCAGGCAAAACCTAACCATTAAAATACGGTATATTCTACAGGTATTTTTGTTGTTTATTGTATTTTATTTTATTTACTATAAACTTTTCTAAATATTTGGTCACGGACATATTTTAATGTTTTTAAATAAATCACGCATGTTGTATTTTTCAAATAATGAATATTTATATTAGAGATTTTGAAGAAATTAAAATTGACACAAAATATGTTGAAAGTCTAACTGATTGTAAATTTAAATTACAGAGTAACACAAAGAACAGACATTTTAATATTTTTCATTCTAATATAAGGAGTATCCAAAAATATATTGATGAGTTAAAAATAACACTGGATCAGTTGGATTACATGTTTGATATAATAGTGTTGACTGAGACACATAAAATTTATAACATAGAGATATTTAATATACCAGGGTACAATTTAATATAAAATGAAGGCGATATTAACAAATGTGATGGTGTAATAACATATGTCAAATCCGATATTAATTACAGTCATAGAGTTGTAATGCTAGAAAAAGTCAAAGCTATTCAACTAAATCTTAAACACAGTCAACACAGTCATATTAATCACCGCTATATATAGATCCCCAGCCCTTGACAAATCAGAATTTAATCAAGCGTTAAATAATTACTTTACTTCCTATAATACCCAACAACCTGACATAAATATGTTTATTGGTGATATTAACATCGACATTTCACCAAGGAAAAATATAGATCAGCATACCCAAGACTACTTAAATGTTCTTGCTGCGCATGGTTTCCTCTCAATGATCAACGGTTTTACAAGAGTAGAGTCAAATAGTAAGTCGTGCTTAGATCATATATTTTTTAAAAACTAAATTAAGTCTAGATCAGTTTTTACCTTTAATTTTCACCGATAAAATTAGTGATCACTTCCCCGTTATTTTACAAATTTTAAGCAATAATGACGCAATCAGCAATAATTCAAACTCCAGATATAAAAAATTCGTTGAATATAAAAAATTATGTGAATACTTATCTTCAAAAACATGGCTGGATATCTATAATACAAGCAACGTGGAACAAATGACAAATATATTAATCTCAGAAATAAAAATTGCTATTGATAAGTTTACAAAAAGTGTGAAAATTAAAAGGCGAAATATTAAACGAAATCCATGGGTAACAGACGGATTACTAAAGTCAATAAATAAAAAACACGAACTCTATAAGGTGATTATGAAAAATCCGCAGAATAACACTATTTTAAATGAATTCAAAACATACCGAAATAAACCTAACAGTATAATTAAACAAGCTAAAACCAACTATTATAAAGCTCAAATTGAAAAAAATAAAAATAGTTCTCAACACATATGGAATTGTGTAAAAAATATATTGAACACAGAAAATTCTTTAAATACAAATAACTAAGTAAAACAATTGAAGGTAGGTGACAAAAAAATTGTAAATAAAAATGAAATAGCTGAAAAGTTTAATGATTACTTTAGTAATATTGGTCAACAAATGGCAAACAGAGTCCCAAAAACTTTTAAACAATTTTCAAAAACTGTAATAAACAACTCGATGTTTTTAGAAAATACTAACGTTAATGAAGTCAAAGAAATCATAAACGGTTTAAAATCAAAAAAAGCACCTGGAAGAGACCGATTAAAAACGGAAACACTAAAGCAAATTGTAGATTTCATTGTGGAACCCTTTACATATATTATTAATATGTCAATAAATCAGGCGATTTTTCCGTCCGCTTTTAAAATTTCAATTATAAAACCGTTATATAAATCTGGAGATAAAGACAGCATAGGAAACTACAGACCTGTATCAATATTGTCAAATTTAGCAACAGTTTATGAGAAAATTTTATAAATTCGACTATGTAATTTTATCAGAAAACACGAAATACTCTCAGACCAACAATATGGCTTTCGTGAAGCTAAATCAACTGAAGATGCAATAGCTGACCTTACAGGGGAAATTTACAATGCACTAGATAAAAGTGAGTAATCACTTTGTATATTCGTTGATTTAGCAAAGGCTTTCGATTCCGTCAGTCATCCGGAATTGCTTAAAACCCTTGAAAATATAGGTCTAAGAGGCCAAGTACTAGATTTATTTAGGAGCTATTTAGAAAATAGGAAACAATATGTTCAAATTGGAGACGTTTATAGTTCGAATAGAACTGCCCAATTCGGGGTACCTCAAGGTACTGTGTTAGGTCCTGTACTCTTTATACTTTATATTAATGAATTGTTTAAAATAAAAACCTGTGGAAAAATCATAACCTTTGCAGATGATACAGCAATATTTTATAAAGAAAAAACCTGGGAAAAATTAGAGTCTAGGGTAAAAACCGATTTTGCTAACATAATTTCGTTTTTCTCTTCTAAACTTTTATCTATAAATTTTACCAAAACGTATTTCCTTACATTCTCGATGCAGACTAACCAGCAACCTACATACAGGAAGCTCACTTTCAATGCAGATCGGCAACATATTGAAGTCAATTCAAAAAATTATATTAAGTACCTTGGTATCACTATTGACAATATGTTAAGATGGGATAAGCATATAACAAATGTAACAACAAAATTAAGGTCCTTATTATATAAGTTTAAATATCTAAGAAATTTCTTCGATATTAAACAATTAAAGATAATGTATTATTCTTTAGTACAGTCACATATATCATATGGAATTCTAGGGTGGGGTGGCGCAGTAAGTTGATATTTGAGACAACTAGAAATTATACAAAAGTGATATTAAAGATAATTTATAAGAAGCCTTTACTTTATGCATCAGATTTAATATATACTGAGAGTGCTGTAATGGATCCTAGACAAGAATATTGCAAGAAGATATTATTATTTTATTTTAACCATAAAGCATTATTTCAAGTAGTTGACCATAGTTGCAATACCCGTTCCAATCAAAACACAAAAGTCATTTATGTTTATTTTGCCTAAAATATACAATATACTGCCATACGATATTAAGATGTCTTCTTCTTATATGGTACATAAAATTAATGTTAAAAGATGGATATTTAATGTAAACAGAAGAAAAATGTTAAAACTAATAGGAATTTGTTAAGACTATAAAACTATTACATGTGAATGTTGCTAAGATGTAAATTAATAATAAAAAATTATTTAACTACACTTTACTTGTGGACTACTTGAATCTCGTACAAGGAGTTACTTTTGAGATATCAATTGTTTACGGTTTATTGTGGTGAAATATGTTAGTATTGTTAATGTAGATATTATTTTTTGTTTTTGTGTAACAAATGATATAAGTGGTACTGTACTGATCTTCTCTGTCCTACTCAAGGTATTACCTTCTGGTGACATTCCATTGTTTATTATTCAATTTAATCGTTAGTAGCGTGTAATTATCTATTTTAATTGTTAAAAAAATATATATGTACTAGCTGACCCGGCCACGCGTTGCTGTGGCTAAAGTTTTTGTTATATTACATTATAGTAAACAATCTAAGAGGAACAATAAGAGAACATCAGTCACGGAGTCCACTATGCTTTTTCACACAGATGGTATTTGTAAAAAAATATGGTGATCTCCTTATTTGACTTTCTACTACTATAACCCTTTAGTACAATGAAATTATTTACGAACAAAGACGAAAATGTTGATGTTGGTATACAAATTCATTGGATTGAGATTTGAAGGGGAAGTACGTTGAACACAATTAATTAAAATGTTCTTACACTTGATATTAAGCATAAATCAATAGATACAAAATAAAAATTTATCAGATTTATTATTTCCATTTAATTTTATAACAAATATAAGTATATTACAGTATCATACAGTAAATAACATGTGACGCTTAAACTCATGAATGAGGTAGGCTAGGCAGACAGTCTTAAACTTTTAAACATTAATATTTTTTTTTGAATTATAAATACTTTCAATTTCAATTTAATTTAACACCAATCGGTGCACAATGTTTTTGGTTAACCTGTCTTTAGCTAACACAAATAGATTCGACGGTTTCCCAACACGTGAACACGCAACATATAGTTGCCCATGAGAAAAACATGGATTTTCCAAATCTAAACCACAAATGGACATTGTTTGACCTTGAGATTTATTTATAGACATGGCGAAAGCTAAACGAATTGGAAACTGTAGCCTTTTGAAGGGTATGGTAGAATCTGATGGTATCATCGGAATACGTGGCAGCAGGACCACTTTTCCTTTAAACTTCCCAGCCAAAATGGTTGCTTCAAGAATGTTTCCGGTGATCTTTTTGATGACCAAACGCGTACCGTTACATAATTGAGGTGGATTCAAATTACGGAGGAGAATAATAGGGGAACCAATCTTTAATCGAAGATTATGTGGTGGCATTCCAGGGATATCTAATGAATTTAAAAATTCAATCGGAAAATTTACACTTTCATTTTCATCAACAACAGTATCGATTGATTTAAAAGACATCAGATCGCCTGGTAAAAACTGTTGTATCTGGAAGTTAATTTCGTCAACATCAACGTTTTTGGCTGCCAAAATCGCCCGTTGACTAAGCCATTCATGATTCAAATAATTATTCTGTATATCCGGGAAAATACTCTGAATCAATTCATTTTTATCCTGAACAACAGTGCAAAAATTGTCTGGTAGTTTAATGCATTGCGTATTTGGTTGCAGTTCTATTTTACCGTTCCCAATATCTAGTAGTTGTTCAGAAAATATTTGTGCTGATGGATCATTTTGCAATTGTACTCGCATATTTATGGTCAATCGAAGTGTTTCAACACTTCGCCATAAGAATGATTGTTTCAAACATGCATTAATCTCATCCGCGAAAGTAGAGCGAGGTATAACCGGTAAGGTCTGCCGGAAGTCACCAGACAAAAGTAAGATAGCACCACCGAAAAGTTTATTATTGTTGTTTAAATCTTGCATAGTTCTGTTTAATGCTTCAAGTGAATATTTGTGTGCCATTGTGCACTCATCCCAAATTATTATAGAACTTTTCCGCAACACTGCAGCTAATCCACTATTCTTTTTGATGTTACACATTGCATCTGGTTTATTATGAACGTCCAATGGCAGCTTGAATGTTGAATGTGCTGTTCGCCCACCATCCAGTAAAGTAGCCGCAATGCCTGACGATGCTACTGCTAATGCGATTTTTTGTTGCGACCGTATTTTGGCAAGAATCAACGATATTAAAAATGTCTTACCGGTTCCACCGGGTGCATCCAAGAAAAAAAAACCGCCTTGTTCAGCAGCAACAGCCAGCATAATCCGATCATAAATAATTTTTTGTTCTGCTGTCAGTAATGGTTCACTGTTCATGATAATTGTTGCTAAACTTCCATGGTCATATTGATTTTCTCGTTGTAAATCGGTATTGACTAAGTCGGTGGCTGGACGATTAGGTGATGGCATACCATAATGATTAAGTGGTAAATTTGAAATAAGAACACATAAATCCTCGATCAAGACCAATGCTTCATTGTATATCTCTGGTGTATAATCTATGTTTTCGCATTGATTTGTTTGTCTAATTCGGTGCAAGATGTCTTCTGTCATAAAATTTTTATATTTTTCCCATAAAGTTTGTGCTTGCGAGGGATAACATGTCGTCAAAATAATTGCAAACAACTGACGAATGTTATTCGGTGTTGATGTCAACGCAGCATCAGCAAGCGTTAAGTCCCAATGGTTATCGTCTTCTAACAATTGCAGTTCACGACATGCATCCTGGTATGTATTGAATACTCGACCATTAACTGTTCGTAAAAATTCAAAAGACGTTGGTCCGGGAACATTCACCAATAACAAACGTAAATAGAAGCACTCACGTTGCTTTGGATGTACCGTGTAAAGTCATCCCAATGTCTTAGCTTTGAATATGCCTGTAATGGAAGGATGTGGTTTTCCTTGTTTCCGTGGCTCCCATTTTTTACTGGATTTGTTCCATGTGAAATAACGTGGAACATCACCATACACCAATGTCTTCGCGAATTGGCCAAAAACATCAGGTTTTTGACACAATGTAAAAAATTCAGTTAGAGTCGTTTTCGGAGCTTCGAACGCTCTTTGGAGAACATTTTCTTCAGTGAAGTATACACGTTGACCGTTTTCAAGATGTATTGCCAGATGTTGGACAGCAGGATCTCTTTCGTGGATGGGAAAGCTGAGAATATGCCAAATAGCTTCATTGCTGCTAATGTATCTGACCATTTGGTATCGTGCTATTTCGTCATTTTTATTTATGTTTTGTACTTCAAATATGGCCAAATCACTGCCTTTGTTTACATATTTACAAATATACTTAATTGATTTAACAGAACTGCAAAGCTCAACATTGATATGAGCTTTGTAAGTTTTTGAAAGTAGTGGTGAGTATGGTACCACCCACTGATTATCAAACTCAACTTGATTTGGAAAGTTCGGCAGTCGCATTGTAAATGTGTGGCCACCATTCTCAGTACTTCTGCGGCGATACATTGGATAACCATCAATATCCGTGATCGTGTCATTCGTATGCGGCTTTGGGAAGTTTTTTTTTACATTTTCCATTTTCCATACACGGTGACGTCATGTTGAAAGCACCGCATGGCCCATGGATCATGTGTTTGGTGACAATATCAAATAATTCTTGATCAATTAATGGGTCTGGAATTTCGGCTGAAATTATTTGATCGATTTCTTCAGGACGGATTCTATCTTTAAGCCAAACCAAAATGTGGGCATGAGGCAAACCTCGCTTTTGCAACTCTATCGTATACAGCCAACAACGTGTGATACCAAAAATTGAATATTTAACAATAAAATCAATTAAGGATTTCAATTTTTGTTTAAACACACGTGCAGTTAAATCATGACGATGAATGGCTTGTTGTCCTGGCAATAGTAAAGTTTGTATCTCTTCCCAATTCGGATTACATGTGAATGTAATAAATAAATCCGGTCGGCCGTAATGACGTACGTAAGTCATCGCATCTTGTATGTATTCCTGCATATTCCGTGGACTGCCGATGTAGCTTGAAGGTAAAATGAAAGCATTACCAATGTCATTGGGATTTAAATTTCCATCGATGTTTCCAGCAACAGCATCTCGTAAGTGAATATATTCTTCCGATCGTAGTTTTGCCTGGTTGAATCGAAGGAATCGCAAGCGTTCGCTTTCGACCTTAGCATACATATCAACAATGTATTGATGGAACAGCTGACGATATCGAAGGATATAATTGTCTTGATGTTGTCTAACCATTATTCGGTGTGCGTAGTAGTTCATTGAGCTAACTTTATTATTTCTGTAATCACCTAAAAAATAAAAAATAAAATGCAATACGAAATTAAAATCTATACATACAGTAAGAAAGTAAATAGATAATTGTCAAATTTACCGGTATTTGGATCATACTGTTTGATATTAAGGTGATATTCATCTTGTCCGTGCCAAAATATCAATGGATATTGTAGTGCGTCATATGAACGGTGTAGATCCGAAATCGTACTGACAGTGTTGTCTCGCCGTGTAATTTTTATAGATCTTTTGTCAACTGGATCACCAACCATGATAACAGCAACCTCATCAACAGTTGGAGCGTTGAATCTACCAGCATGTTCACCTAATGGTACTTTGTCGGCTTTTATGACGATTTGATAATTGTCTTTTTGCAGTCGTGGCGAAACTCTTTTGATCAATTGAATTAGTTGATTGTGATCTTCTAAAAAATTTTCCAATAATATCACAATTGCTCTTTCCTCTGCTTGTTCAATAAAATTATACAGGCAGCGAGTCGTCACGCGCTCTTCACAATCGCCCATAAAATAAATTTGAAGAAATTTTGGATTGTTATCAGGCATTGGCATCAGTGATCCGATTATATGGTACACCTGGCCTTGAATTTTGAATGTAGTTTCAAAATTACGTCCATCGGATGCACGATCGCAAATTTTAGTTGCCCCAAATGACGTCATTTGGAAGCAAGAATTAAATTTGCGTATCTTACGCAAAAATAATTTGGAATCATCTGAATTGCCAGTAAGAAGGGATAATAAAGGCTCCGGCGGAGCGGGTAGAGGTGACAGCACAACTTTTCCTGATGCGCAGCACATGCCGGCTGCTTCATTCCGAAATTTCAATGCCTGACAATATTGACATACTTTATCCATTCCACCGATAGCAATTTTTGAATGCGCTGAGTAGTTAATATCTGGTGCATATTCAAAGGCAAGCCGAACGAATGATGCACGTGTTAATGAGCGGCTGATCCGTTGCCTTTGTCTATCTAGTACTCGTACTGTAGCTATGTTTCGTTCTCGTGCCGCTCTTGTTCTCGTAATATTCTGTTGCAGACGTTCGTCATGCTGTTCTTGAGATTCTTGTGCACGACTTTCTGCAGTCCTGATTCTTTGAGCTGCATTTCTTGTTTCGATTTGTTCTGTTAATTGCTGAGCTCTTTCAACACGTTTGCGTCGTGACCCTTTGCTGCTCGCGTTGTTGAGGTTAGATTTTTTCGGTGGCATTTGACTGAAAATAATAAATTAATCGTTTAAATATTAGAAAAAAAAAAAATTGAAAATCATTCTAAGTAACTTTTGTAATTATGTGATAATACTGACATGTACATATTTAAATTATAGAGTTTGAATAATAATTTCAATAAGAATTGAAATACTAATTTAATGGTTTAAATATAAGAAAAAAAATCTGAAAAACTTGTTATCATAGCACATTGAAATAATAAGTGCTAAATATTTTTTAATAGAGGTTAAATAAAAATAATAAAAAAAAATATTTGTACAACTATTGAAAAAGTGTAGGAAATTGTGTATCATTTTTGCATTGACATTTTAATTAAATTTTATAATTATGAGATAATACTTACATACATATATTCAAATTAAATTATAAAGTTTTGATCAATGAAGCACAAATAAGTAAAAAACAGGATTAATTTCACTGTATTATCTTCATTATAAGATGAATTCAATTTACACTTCAGTCTAAGTAACACGTGGCTGGCTATGCTAACACCAAAAATTTAAAAAGTGGAAATAATTGAATTATACGGTATTTCATTCACTACAAAATAAATTTAATTAATTTGATAGCGTCAACAACACGTGGTAATTATGCTGTTAAAATGTAGCTTATATGACACGTTCGTAGATTTCCCGTAGCAGCGCCATCTATTGATTACTTACTCGACCCAGTCGAAAGGTATCGACATCTCTTAGAATCATTTGGAGTTAACAGATAATTGTGACTGTGAAATAATAACAGACAAATAATTAGCAATAAATTAAAATTGCGACTATAATTTGAGATTTAAACTATCCTATCTCTCAAGTTAGATCGAACTGCACATGATGTGCGAATTTTAATATAATCGGTTAAGTGGTTTAGGAGTCCATTGAGGACAAACATTGTGACACGAGATTTATATATATTAAGATTATTATTGTTTGTTATTTATTGTGATTTTTTTTGAGAAATAAACATTATTAGACCAAAGCAAGACCCTCCATAATATAAGACTAGTAGAAAATTTTTGACTATAAGTAAATTTACAATTTACCGCCTATAGTTCAGCCATTCTACTGAATAAATGGTTATTTTCTACTAACCATAAGGATATTGGAACTTTATACTTCATTTTTGGATTTTGATCAGGAATAGTAGGAACATCTATAAGAGTTCTGATTCGAGCTGAATTAGGTAATCCCGGCTCCTTAATTGGTAATGACCAAATTTATAATGTTGTAGTTACAGCCCATGCATTCATTATAATTTTCTTCATAGTAATACCAACACTTATTGGAGGCTTTGGAAATTGATTAGTCCCCCTAATAATTGGAGCCCCTGATATAGCCTTCCCTCGATTAAACAATATAAGATTTTGATTGTCGCCCCCATCAATTTATTTCTTATTGTTGAGAAGAATAAGTGAAAGAGGTGCAGGAACAGGATGAACAGTTTATCCCCCTCTTTCAGCTAACATTGCTCATAGAGCAGACCCTGTTGATCTAGCAATTTTTAGTCTCCATATAGCAGGAATTTCTTCAATTCTTGGAGCATTCATTATTATTATTATCCGGACTTGACCATACAATGTATGGTATCACACTCCCTCTAAGGCACGCTATGAGTTCCTTTAGGGGAAAATTCACTAAACCCCAGATATCCTAGATATCAAAAGGTGTAAGCTCTGTGGGAGCCCTTGCCAGGTCTTCAGGCCCGTGGTTGTAGTCGTGGCGGCAGTTTCCCATGAATTTACGGACCGTCCGGGCTGTTCCTAACAGGACGGCCTTTTGCATTTGTCTGTAACGATGTTCGTCCAGACCGAGGTATTTTAAATTGTTTAATAGATGTTTTGGGATTAGCCCTGTCGTTGACATAACAATTGGTACAGTTCGTGTGTTGTTCATGTCCCACTGAGTCTTTATTTGAAATTCTAAATCTCTATATTTGGTTATTTTCTCAGCTTGCTTGATATTTATATTATTGTTGTTAGGAATTGCTACGTCAATTAAAGTTGTTTTCCGAGAGACTTTATCTACCAAAACTATATCTGGTCTATTGTGAGCAACTGACCGATCGGACACGGTCAGTATCGTGCGGTCCCAGTACAGCTTGTAGTTGTTATTTTCTAAAACAGATTCTGGTTTCTAATTGTCTTCTAAACGTTGTTTGTGGCATGTTCTTGATTATTTTTATGTTTCTTTGGGGAATAACACCACAATAGAAATAAAACTACGTATATTGCAGGAATACCAAACGTTTCAAAGTCTATTCTGACTTTGTTGTCAATGGTTTTATATTTATTGATGTATGGTTTTATATTTACATCAATAAATATAAAACCATTGACAACGAAGTCAGAATAGACTTTGAAACGTTTGGTATTCCTGCAATATACGTAGTTTTATTTCTATTGTGGTGTTATTCCCCAAAGAAACATAAAAATAGATTCTGGTTTGTATTTATAGTATGGTAATCTTACCGACTGTGATAATTCAAGTTTCAGTGCTAGTTCCTGGTGAAGTATTTTTGCCACAGCATGTCGTTCTTTGTATTCAGTTGCAGCGAACGCTTGACAACCTCCTGTGATATGCTGGATAGATTCTGATGTTTGGCAACCGTACCTGCATCTGTCGTTGTTAATAGAAGGATCTTTAACGATGTACTTTAGGTAGTTCTTAGTTGGAATTACTTGATCTTGGATTGCCAATATAAAGCCTTCCGTTTCAGGAAACATATGACCAGAGATCAACCAGTAGTTCGACGCTGCACTGTCGACATAATCTTGGTTAACGTCATTTATATGTCTTCCATGAAGGGGCTTCTCTTTCCATTGCAGCAGTTTCTGATCTGTGGTCTGGTGGTGTAGTTGGACATGTTGTTGTGTCAGTCGCAGTGGTGTTGAGTCATCAACCAGGCACATGACTCTGTGTAGATCAGAAAATTCTGCGAGTTTCTGGAAATGACTACGCAAAATGGAAATTTGTTGATCTAATAGTTTGCTTAGATCTGTCAATCCTCTTCCTCCTTCATACCGTGGCAAAGTTGTACGTTCGACAGAGCTCTTTGGGTGGTGATGTTGAGCTTTTGTTAGTAAAACTCGAACTTTTCGTTGTAATTGTTCAATGTCAGTCTTGCACCAATTAAGTATACCGAAAGAGTAACTGAGCACTGAACACGCATAGGTGTTAATAGCCTGAAACAGATTTTTACTGTTTAATTTACTTTTCAACAGTCGTCTTAGCCTTCTGTAAAACTCTGCTGTTAAGTCCTTTTTTCATAGTCATGTGATCAATACGTTGAGCCTGCTTTATTCCAAGGTATTTATATGTATGACCTTCCCCCATAGATTCAATTGAGGTGCCATCTCCCATTTCGAAGTGTCCCTGCTGTATTTTGCCTTTAACTATATTAATAATTCGGCATTTGTCTAAACCAAATTTCATATGGATGTCACTAGAGAATCCTTCTACTATTTTAAGCATATCATGCAGCTGTTGTTTCGTAGCTGCCATCAACTTTAAGTCGTCCATGTATAAAAATGGTTTATCTTTTATGCTTGTACGTTGTTGTGTTTGAGACTGAACCCAAAATTAGTCGAGTTCAGTTTGTTTGAGAGAGGGTTCATGGCAAGGCAGAACCACAGCGGACTAAGAGAGTCTCCCTGGAATATACCCCTTTTGATTGGAATGAGGTCAGTTTGTATCGAACAGTTGGCTTCAGTCAGTGAGATTTTGGTTTGCCAGGTGGACATGGCATATTCTAAAAAGTTAATAATACAATTATTCACTTTATAGAGTTTCAGTACCTTAATGAGCCAATCAGGTGAAACTGAATCAAAGGCCTTTTTGTAGTCCACATATGCCATGTAGAGATTTCGACGTTTGGCGTGGGCTTGATTGCAGACAACGGAATCAATTATCAGTTGTTCTTTGCAGCCATCGAATTTTTCGCGCATTTGTTGTTGAGTAATTATGTCGTTCAGCTCACAATGTTTGAAAAGGCGATGATTAATGCATGATGTTATGAGTTTGTATAAGGTTGGAAGGCAGGTGATTGGTCGGTACTTTGCTGGGTCATGTGCACATAGGTTGTCCTTTGGTAAGAGGTATGTAGCACTATGCCTAAGGAAACTAGGCATCTTGTGTGGGTGGGTAATTACGTCATTTATAAGAGCTGTTAGTGTTTCGTGGGTTGCGTACAGTTTCTTTATCCAGTAATTTTGTTTTGTTTTGTTGGTGTTGCATCTTATCATAATTCTGAAATGCAGCCTCCTCCTTCTTAATCCAGCTCGCTCTGGAGTTATGGAAAACTGTTGTTGAAAGTTGTATTTTCCAGAACTGCTCGATCGCCGTTTTACTGGGATAACTAGGGGTTTCATTATTATTGGTGTTGTTGAGTTTTCTATAAAACCCTTTTTCTGATTTTCCGAATAGTGCGTTGTCTAGTTTCCGTTGGTTACTGGTTTTGTACCTTCTCAATCGACTTGTGTATACGGAAAGCTTTTGTCGTAGACTATCCAGACACTGCTGAGATGTGATGTTTTCTCCATCCCACTGGAAGTGTATTCGGTTATTGTCCATGATCGTCTTGACAAGTCTTTCTATTCTGTTGTTTCTGACCCCTCGTTGGTACTCGGTTAGTCGTCCAATATCTTTCCGAAGAGAATTAATTTTCCCTTCTAGCCTTCTTTGCCAAGGTGGTATTCGAGGTGTTTGTCTAAATTGGGGAGGGTCTTGCTTTGGTCTTATTGCGACCCCAATTGTTCTGCAGATGGAAATTGCAGCACAGTAGATGATTGTGTGTAGCGGCTCTAATGTATTAACACCTAAAACATAGTGTGGCAAGATAAATTTGTTCATAGCCTGCAAGACGATTCCCAGCTTCTTAGAAGATCTTAGTTTGGGAAGAGTTGGTCTAATCAATGGATCTGTTCCACTATACTCTATAAGAGCTCTTTCCATTTCGGCTTGGATTTTCTCAAGCAGGTCAGCGTTGGCTGGCTGTTCTTGTTGAAGTTCTTGAATCTCGTCTGCTCTTTGCGCCAAAGGTGTTTCAGGCTCTGGATCTGTTGTATTTCGACCAAATAATTCGCGCTCAACTTCGCTCTTTATTTCGTCCAGTTGATCAGGCGAAATAAGGCCATTTCTCAAGATGACACGATATTGATCTGCGACTCTCTGTTCGGTAACTTGAAGCTCTGGGTACTCACGACAGAACTCTTGATGCAGTATTTGGCGATATCCAGTCTTGTCCTGGCCAAGGTTAGTCACTCTGTAAAACGTGCGCATTATAAATTTATTCATGGCGCTAGTCCATTTCATGCGCTGTCTTATCAGTCCCGCTTGAATGAGCGCTGGCTGTTGATCCTGCGCAACACTTTCTGCGGGTGGAGTTCTCGTTCTCGTTTGACTCCGTTGGTGATGGTCACGTTGTTGCTGTGACTGTATTGGTGAATGTTGTTGTGGTTCTTGGGCTGTAGCTCTATTATTATTATTATTATTAGAAAATAACTTGAAAAAAAGGCTGTATACTAATTGTTAAAGTCTTATTATTACTTTATTGTCTACAGCAAAATCTGCTTAGAAATTAATTTGAAATTGTAAGCTAAATCTATTTGGCAATTTTAAATGAAATAACTTGAAACTTTGTTGTTTTTTAAATGGCATCACAAAGAATTCGAAAAATCATTTATTATGCTTTCATGTTGGAAGCACTTCAAAAAGTTATCTTCCTAATTTGGTGGTGCTCCTAAAGAAGAAGTTTGCCAAAAATGTGATCAAATAGACTCAGTGAACCTATTACCGCCATAAGGAAAAACTTTATGAACTATGCCAATATAGGATTGTTAAAAAGTAGATGACCAATATTAATTTAATCCTGAATTATTGGTAAACAAATACTATTGGAGTTCACAAAAGTAGAAGCAATACAATCGTCCACTTTTAATACAACTTTTAATTTTTGCTTTGTTTCCCAAGCATATTAAAAAAACACATTTTTCTGTTCCATACTCTCCACAGTATTTCTGGCAGACCCTGTAATGTAGTTGTCTTGAATTCCAGTATTACTTAGACAAGTTTGGTGTTGATTTGATTTTGTTCAATTCTGTTTAACTCTTGGTTGATGAATTTTGTAGGGTGATTGTTGGCAGCAACAATACTTTTTATAATTGTTTTTTTTTTTGTTTATTGAATTTGTTACATATAGCGACTTAATAATGCCTTTTTTACTGTATTTAGGTGACATGAATTAACATTGAGGTACATGCAAGTTATACCTCGGTAACCTCTGTTTCGAATGAAGATTTTTGTTATTATTAAGTTCAGAAAATTTAGTTTATATTGTTCAATTTTATCGTTGTTTATTGAAGTTTGTCTCATTTAATAATTCCTGTACTTCTTCACGACTCTCTTCACAAATAACGAATATGGCTATGTTTTCGACACAGGCTCTTGTCAAATTCAAACACCGAAACTGTGTTTAAGCTTTTTCTGGGGAATAACACCACAAGTCACAAAATTTCTGTATATTTCGAAACCTTTCGGAGGCTAGGTCAGACTCCGCTGTCAATGGCAAAGAAACTATGAAAAAAAGGCATAATTCTGAAATGTAAAATTAAATCTATTATTTGACTTATGACGTAACTTAGAGAATTTATTTTGATAATATACAGAGTAGCACAGAAACTTCTAGAGATCATATAATAATAAAGTATTAGTAGTAGTAGTATTCGAGTAACTAGAAGCGAAAGCAGAAGGCTACGAGAATTATGCGAACCGACCTGAAGAGGGCAGATGTGACTCTGCCGAAATGTCGTCATTTTACCATCGATCATTTAGTGCCCGCGAAAACTTAAAAACAAATATATATATATATATATATATATATATATATGGTTGATAGTTTATTCCGGTGTACATCCCTTTGTCTGTATTCGTTTGAAAAATCACTTGACGTTTCGCCAAAATCATATTTGGCTTTCTCAAAAGATACTAAGTAACTGAAGAATTCCTGGTTCTTGATCTCAATTTATACCTGCCCTGTGAGTTCTCATTAGTACTTAATCTCTCAGGTACTTTATCTTGTTTATTAGGTTGGGTTAACTAATGGTCAATTAAAGTGCAATTGCGGTGTTTATGGCTTTTGTCGGTAATTTGGGTAATCAGATTATTTGGGTTTATTGCTGGTTTTGTTGTATTGTTATTTTGATATGGGATTACTGCTTTCCAAAATGGTGATAATTTTAAAGCTTCATCTCTCTTGTTTATGGTTTCAATTCAATCGCTTCTCCTATTGTTCTGATTTTGTAGTTTTCAACATTGGCGCTTTTTTACAAGTATTAAACTCTATTTTATGCCCTGTTTCTTGTTCGTGTCTGAATAAAGTAGAAATGGTCTGTTTGTTCTTTATGTATAGTTTGTGTTCGTCTCGACGGGCGGATATTCGCCTGTTTGTTTGGCCGACGTATAACTTGGAACAGTCTCCACATGAAATGCTGTAAACTCCATGGTTCTCTAATGGCATTTTATCCTTTGGGTTCCCCAGCAATTTTCCGATTGTTGTTTGGGGTTTGTATGTAGTTCGAATTTTGTGTTTACCCAGAAATCTCCCTATTCTGTCCGTTGTACCTCTGATATATGGTAAACTTACATGGGCTACGTAGTCTTGGTCATCATTTTGTTTCTTTTTCTCATCCTGTTGTTTGTTTATTGCTTTTCTGATGGTGAGGTTATTGTAGCCATTTTTTCTGAGGGTGGTTTTCATGAAAGCTAGTTCTTCTGTTCTAGTTTGCTGGTCTGTGAGACGTACCGATCGTGCTATAAGGGTGCTTGCTACTCCTTCGATCTGTGCTGGATGATGGTGTGAATTGCCATGTAAATATCTATTGGTGTGTGTTGCTTTTCTGAAGACGGTGTGCTGGAAGCTTAGGTTGTTTCTTGTTAGGAGGACATCTAGGAAAGGAAGTTGTTGGTTGTGTTCTGTTTCTAGGGTAAATTGTATCTTATTATGAATGGAATTCATATAGGCAAGAAAGTTATTGAGTTCTAATTTCCCGTGAGGCGATATAATGAAGATGTCATCAACGTAGCGAACCCACAGTTTTGGTTTTAATGCTGCGTTAGCTATGGCCTTTTCTTCCAGATATACCATAAACACGTTGGCAACAACTGGTGATAGAGCCGATCCCATAGGAGCACCCTGTATTTGTCTAAAAATGGCCGTCGAAGAAGAAATACGTATTTTTGAGGCAGTGGTCGGCTAATTCTATTATGTGGTGAGGTACGTTTTCGTTCATAGCTATACTGTCCAGCACACCGTCTTCAGAAAAGCAACACATTCCAATAGGTATTTACACGGCAATTCACACCATCATCCAGCACAGATCCAAGAAGTAGCAAACACCCTCATAGCACGATCTTTACGTCTCACAGACCAGCAAACTAGAAAAGAAGAAGCTTTCATGAAAACCACCCTCAGAAAAAATGACAACAGGATGAGAAAAAGAAACAAAATGATGACCAAGACTACGTAGCCCATGTAAGTTTACCATATATCAGAGGTACAATGGACAGAATAGGGAGATTTCTGGGTAAACACAAAATTCGAACTATATACAAACCCCACACAACAATCGGAAAATTGGGGAACCCAAAGGATATAATGTCATTAGAGAACCATGGAGTTTACAGCTTTTTATGTGGAGACTGCTCCAAGTTATACGTCGGCCAAACAAACAGGCGAATATCCGCCCGTCGAGACGAACACAAACTATACATAAAGAACAAACAGACCACCTCTACTTTATTCAGACACGAACAAGAAACAGGGCATAAAATAGAGGTTAATACTTGTAAAGAAATCGCCAATGTTGAAAACTACAAATCAGAACAATATGAGAAGCGATTGAAATTGAAACCCGACATACCATAAACAAGAGAGATGAAGCTTGAAAATTATCAATCACCATTTTGGAAAGCAGTAATCCCATATCAAAATAACAATACAACAAAACCAGCAATAAACCCAAATAATCCGATTTCCCAAATTACCCACAAAAGCCATAAACACCGCAATTGCACTTTAATTGACCATCAGATAACCCAACCTAATAAACAAGATAAAGCACCTGAGAGATTAAGTACTAATGAGGGCTCACAAGAAAGGTATAAATTGAGATCAAGAACCAGAAATTCTTCAGTAACTTATCTTTTGGGAAAGTCAAATATGATTTTGGCGAAACGTCAAGTGATTTTTCAAACGAATACAGACGAACGGATGTACACCGGAATAAATCATCAAACACATATTTCCATCCGTGAAACAGTATTCACAAACATATATATATATATATATATATATATATATATATATATATATATATATATATATTATATATATATATATATATATATATATATATATATATATATATATATTGTGAAACTTAATAAAGGCATTGTCAAAATTAAGTTAATGTCGAAGTGTATTTTTGTTTTTGTGTTTCTCACTGAGTTTTTTCCGGAAAAACTTGGGTTATTAAGTCTAGAAATAGGGCTTCGCTTCCCAATGAAGAACTAGACAAAATAATTGAAAATAAAATTGAAAGAGACCGTATTGCCAGGAGGCCAAAATTAGTAAATTAAAAAAATGTCATACTTTTAACGCAATTATACAACAGTTTATACTGTTTATATGTTACTAAAATTGCATATTGAAATTATTTATATATTTATATTTTATTATATAAAACATGAATATGGTTAATTTCCCAAATTAAATATTCGATCAACAGATCCTATGAATGATGGCTCAAAATATATTAACGCCTAAAAAATACATTCAAAGATTATTATGCATGTACGTTAGGGCGTTCTCTCTTCATGTACAAATTAAATAATCAAATTACTTTTCGCTATTTTCTTTAGTTATATGAAATTTCTCACTCCCAGTCACTGAGATAATTTAATGACTAGTTTGGTTATCCCAGCTACAGCGTAGCAACATTTTAACAAGTAAAAGTTAGTGTTTCGTGAATATTCGTTCTATGATATCTTAGAATGTTTAAGCTATTTTTTTCTTCTCAGGGTGAGAGTTTAGAATTGCAACTATCTTAAATTATATCTGAGCACCAAGTTCGTGAACACAATAAATTTATTCATGTATAATAATTTATAACCAACATATTTTTCTGATTAAAATCCTGAATTTGAGATATAGACGAATAAATTAATCTTAGTCTGGTTTATAGCATAATAACTACATTACCAGTCTACAAAATTTGATTTAAATTATTAAACTACCCTACATTCCTCTATGGTTCTTGAAAGCCTAGACTTTCATTTTGGTATGGACCTTTGACCTTTTCGTCAAATCCGTCTCAAGTGAAATTGTTAGATATACAGAAATTCCATTTGTGAACTTCGTAGAGCCCTT
The DNA here is from genome assembly GCA_034190945.1 of Octodonta nipae. Lineage (NCBI taxonomy): Eukaryota > Metazoa > Arthropoda > Insecta > Coleoptera > Chrysomelidae > Octodonta > Octodonta nipae. Next base: position 34,431,180 of record CM067219.1, read on the forward strand.
AATCGAGAATTCATTCAATTTTTGTTTAAATGGGAGCAATTAATTTTTAATAACACAAAGCAACATCTTTTTAGAAACCGCAAATTTCTATAGTGCTATCATAAAAATCTCCACATAATGAGTATTATCATTTACTATAGTTTTGTTTGTCATTATATTTAATTGTAAAAGTAAACAAAATGTCCCAGTCGCAATGTGGAATAATGCCGAGAAATCTTGAAAGGATTTTGTGTGGGTTCTGACTAACACTAAAAATTAATATTCTGATAATTCTCTTAGAATATATACACTTGACACTAATTAGTATCGAAAAACATAATTTAGAAATAAATAGGGATGTCCTAAAGTTACGGATTCCTTCAGTTTCTAAGTAACTTAAAAATTCCTGAAACAGGATTTTCTACACTTTTAAACAGTTATTATCTTTTTTTTAATGAAGGGGTATCGTGTAATACCGTGTTTAAAATGGTTCTCAATCTTTATTCAGCAATAAAAGAGGTTTGGAATTTTGCGCGTTGGTAAGAAGAAAAAATTTTCAATGGATTAATTTGTAAAATAATTAATGATGCCATTTAAAGAAATAATGTCTGAAGTAACTAAAAATATTTGCAATAATTTTAATCTAATTCATATACTTAAATTAGATACAATTCACAAACTACAAGCACAGTTGTGCTAAATTACTAAAAAGGGTAATAAATTGAAAGCGGATTCGAAATAACTCGAAATAAACGTCGAGATGGATGTTAGTCTGAAGCAGAACACTGTGACAACATACGACGATTCTGCCAAAAGGTGCACACTGAGAAACTCAATAAACTTATCAGGAAGCAGTTGCCGAAGGATACTACCAACAAGAAAACAGTGTTGAATCTATCATCTAGAACTCTCACCACAATTGAGGAAACAGTGCTCTCTAAGGGCCTAAACTAACTGTAGCTCCCAAAAAGATTCCACTACGAGACATCATCAGTTCATTGGAGTTAGCAATAAGCAGCAAAGAGACACCGCAACTCCAAGCATTTCGATGGAAAGTCAGATCCGCAGTTGAGATAACATGACACATCAAACAAAACATCAACGAATCCGAAAGAGGATCATAAAAACACTTAAAGACAACAAATCCATCAGCATTCTACCAACATACAAAGGACATGCCACAATTCTGATGGACAGAACGGAATATAACAGAAAAATCGGCGACGTACTTTCGAAGGGGAAATGCAAGCCATTGCCAACTGATCCAACAGCCAAAATAGAACGGAAAATTTACAACACTCTCAGAGATCATGATTAAACATTCCACCCGAGACATGGAGAAAATTGACGCCACATCATAGCAAACCACCACATCTTTATGGACTACCCAAGATACACAATGCTGCAGTACCGCTGAGACCGTTTACAAGCTCACGCAACTCACCAAAAGCAGACTTATCAAAATTGCTCCTACCTATCATCCCAACCTTTAGAGGGCAAAACATCAGCGCACGTCAAGGATTCAAAGTATTTTGTCCATATCATCGAATCCATGGAGTTTGGGCCAGAACATCGCTTAGTAAGTTTCGACGTTGAAAACCTCTTCACGAACGTACCATTAGACGAATCTCTGGACATAGTGAGAACGAAACCTACCGTGGATGAAACCCTGATGGAGTGGACCGACCTGCCAATAGATCAAATCATGGGCTTACTACAGTGTTGCCTCAAGAACTGCTACTTTCAGGAGAAGGAACGGTTCTTCATGCAAGAAGATGGATTGCCTATGGCCACCTCGTTCACGCCAACCATTGCCAACATCTACATGGAAAGGTTCGAAGATAATACACTGAAGGGATCGGAAAAGAAATAAAAACTCTGGTTAAGGTATGTCGACGACACCTTCATTATTTGGCAACATGGGGAGCGTGAACTACAGATATTTCTGGATCATCTAAATCCATCAGAAACATCCATCAGATTCACCATGGAGAGGAAAAAGAGTGGGTGCCTACCATTTCTTGATGTGAAGTGCCAAAGGACTAAAACCGGAATCGAAACAACAGTATACAGGAAGGCTACACGTACTGGGTTGTACTTACACTATAACTCAAACCATCCATCAACAACCAAAACTAGCATAATAAAAACATTAGGACATTGAGCCAAAAATATTTGATGCACAAGAGAGGCCCTCAAAGAAGAAAAAATGAAACTTAGGGAAGACCTTTTGGCGAACGGAGATCCGGAAACCATCATTAACAAGGCATTTGAACAACTGGAGAGACCACCTAGGCAGGAAGAGGAAGCACCAAAGGCTTGTCGGAAAAACTTAGACGTATTGGACACGCATATGGTACCAAAATGGTTTTCAAGAGCAACAACACCTTGGGGAGCATGATAATCCTGCAGTACGAATAAACTGTATATACAACATACCATATGAATGTGGCAACCTCTACATTGGGGAGACTAAGCGACCACTGTAAACCAGGGTTAAGAAGCCCCGCATAGTTACTCAAAGGAGAGAGACTGGATTAGCTAATCTCGCATGGGCCAACCACCAGGCAACTAGCACCAGGCAAAGGTAATTCACAAGGAAGAGCACTGGTATAAAAGAAAATTCATCGAGATGGCATACATAATCTCTAACGAGAATATAATCAGCGAGCCCAGCGTCCAAATTAAAAACATTTAGAGACTAGGGATTAAGCGACCCAATGAGCATGACCGGTTAAAGTATAAATACGAGGGATTATCTGAATTTCCCATCATTCACCTGATGACGATAGCAGATCCAAAGCTACTGAAACGGTGTGAGATCAATCATTTCAAGACGATGGAAGTCCAAGGAAACTTCGAGGTTCGAGATGAATGTTCTCAGTCGGTTTCTAGATACAGTGTGTCTTCATAAGTTGGATTCAAACGGAAAACGTTCGTATGAATATTATTCAGAGAAAAGGTTATTTTTGAAAAAATTTTGAATTTCCAGAAACGTATACTATAATCATATCACTTTTTCAACTCTATACCAGGTTTGTCGTCAAATATGAATTTGCTTAAAGTAAATTACATTTATTTTTAATAATTTTTAAAATTCTTATCAAACAGGAGTAATAAGAATTATTAAATGAATCTAATCACTAAAAATTGTAAAATAGATATTCATCTCAAATTTTCGAATTGTATATTAGGTTTGATAAAGAATATAAATTTTGTTCAAGTTAAGTGCCTTTATTAGTGTTCCGTATATACAATATACGGATACCCTTATAATATCACTCAGGATTTCTGCCTCTGTCACATCACAGCAATTTTCTCCTAAACTACTGGACGGAAGAGGTTGAAATTTGGTATGAAGGTATAGTTTGGTGACCCGATCAGGAGTACATATCGCAAAATAGAAATTTTGATTTTACGGGTACTTCTGATCACCGAAACTACTGAACCTAAGATTTTTGAAAAAATAGGAAATATAGAACGTTGCCCGAACTTTACAGGAAAAATAAGGAGAAACCGTTAATATAAATTTTTGGGGGCAAATTAAAGAATTGAATGAAAATTTAAAAATTAAAAATTTTTTAAACGTATCATGTAATACATCAAATGAAAGGTCTCATTCTGAGGAACACACATATATTTTTTTTCATATTTAAAAAATATATATATTTAAAAAGATAGTGTTTCGAAATTTACCCAAAGCCGACCCTGTTTCATTTCAGTACGACAACAAACGCTTTGAGATAAAAAAACGGTTCTCGAAAAGACTCGGCAGCGGAAGGAGTGATGATTGATTTTACGAGAATTTTCTATGCTGGCTTATAAAGGAAGCAGCGACGATGGAGAGTTCAGTTATACCGCGACGGCTAGTGTATATGGGAATATTATTGTGATATTTGAATCAGCTGTTTTAATGTAAATAAGGTTCTAGAAAAGTGAAAGTGAATATTAGTTTTATAATTTTAAATTGAACCCACGGACTATATTGCAATTTGGTGTCAAAAGTGGGATTAAGTGCAGTTGAAATCGTAATTTGATTTATGGAAACACGTAACATGGAAAAAATGGATGAAACTGTAAAAAAAATAGTCAAGCAGGTTACCGAGGAACTAGACGAAAAAATAGCCCAGATTCTAGAAAAACGTGACAGGAAGGAAAAACAACATCAAGAAGAAATATAACAAAGGTTAGTAAAATCTTTTGACGAAAAACGTAAAATACAATTAGAAAAACTTGTCACTAAGATGAAAAGCGAACAACAAAATCTTGTTTCCACGATGGAAGAAAAACAACACAATTTAATTGAAGGATTGTTCTCGAAATTTGAAGAAAAACGACAAAATGAATTTAAATTATTAGATGAACAGACACAAAATGATTTTAAAATATTTGAACAAAAACAAGATCAAATTGAATTAAATTGAGACGAAACTGGATAGAAAAGACAACTGCAACTCGAACAATTAATGCAACTAGTAGGACAAGTTAATGAAACAGTTAATGAGAGAATGCAAATAGTTGAGTCAGATATAAAAGAGATAAATGACGACATTGAGACCATAAAAAATACCGTGGATACTCTTGAAACAAACCTAGATGATCTCGATTCCATCCAAAGCAAGGTAAAATTTGAAATCAGTTCAATTCAAGACACAGTTCAAGATCAAATCAGTTCCATCAAGCAAACAGTACACAGTGAAGTACAAGATAAAATCAGTGCCATCCAAAATAAACTAGAAACAGAAATTCAAAAAAATGCAACAGGACTTACAGCGAGGAAAATACCAGAACACCGTGAGTACCAAAAGGTTCCTTTAGTAAACCACCCTCATTCGACAGCAGTTCATCTTGGCCCATGTATAAACGGCAATTTGAGGCCGTGGCTACAGTTAATGGATGGGATAATCAAGAAAAATCTACTTCTCTAGTAATTTCGTTAAGAGGTCCGGCCCTAGAAATCCTCCAAAGCATTCCAGTCGAGGAACAAGGCAATTTCGACAAGATCATCGCCATCCTGAATAAGCGATACGACAATCAATCCTTGAGCCAGGTATACCAAGTCCAACTGAGTGGAAAAACGCAAAAATCCGGTGAAAGCCTCCACGAATTCGAAGCAGAGATTAGACGGTTAGTTCACTTGTCCTACCCAGACCTGCCAGAGGAAACGAAAGACCAGTTGGCCACACAGAATTTCATAAACGGCATCAGAGATGTGGAAGTAAAACGAAATCTAAGACTAAGTGGCGTCAAGAAAATTAATGAAGCTCTACTTCGGGCTTTGGAAGTAGAGGCCGTCATGAACAAGTCCAAGGGTCCGAGCAGTTTCCTTTAACCAGGAAGAGTCAGAGTCACCATTTCAAGCGCTGCTGGCTGGTCTGAACAAAATATTAGAACGGTCACAAAGAACTGGCACCAGAGGGGCATGTTTCCGTTGCGGACGGACAGGGCATTTCCAACGTGATTGTCGAGTGAGGCCACCTGAACGATCACCGACTAGGGGTAACCAACAGAACAGCCACATGTCCAGGGACCGTCAGCCAGTCAGCATAGGGGGGCGAATGCTGAGTGTCCCTCCACCAGTCTCCAAAACGTTATCCATCCGGGGATTTTGCCGAGATAGTGGCAGCCTAGTCAACAGAGGCACCATCAATGGGCGAGCAGTTACCATCACCTTCGAGACCGGCGCCGCTGTGTCCATTGCCAAGTCCAGGGTTTTGAGATCATCAGAAATTCGGCCAGTTACCAATAACATCCAGCTCAAAACAGTCACCGGCGAGTCCATGTCAATACAGGGTGAGGCAGACGTCGTGCTACAGATAGGGGACAACATGATCCGGCATAGGGTCCTGGTAGCGAATATTGAGGACTATTTTATACTGGGAATGGACCTAATTAGCCAGCATGGATTTATGTTCGACCCGAGATATGATCTTCTTCTGTTCCTAAATGAGGAATTTGTATTGACACGGCCCGTCATCAGTTCAGTCACCTCCATAAAAATTGTAGCAAAGTCTTCAGCTACAATTCCCGGTCGAACGGAACAGATTATTCATGGGCAGCTAGACAGCAATCCTGGGAGCTGCGTTGGAATGGTGGAGCCCGTACACTCAGCTCATGACTACCTGGTTGGACGGGCTAGAGTTAAAACAGGACGAGATATACCAATCAGAGTCCTGAATTTGTCCAACAACGACATCAGAATTATCAATGGTCAAGAGATAGCTTGTTTCGAGATGGTAGAGACAATCATCAATTGCGAAGAAGAGTACCAGACGTCGGGGAAGGAGCCAGGCCCCGATACGGAGTTCCTACAACAGTTTGCTGACCATTTGACACACTTGACACCAGAGAACTAGAAGAAAGCCAAGCAATTTATCACAAAACACTGGCAAATTTTTAACAGTAAAAATGTAACCACCGGTCGCACCAATATCATCCAGCATCGAATAGATACCGGAAACGCTCAACCCATCAAAATACCACCTAGACGATTACCATTGGGGCAACAACAGGCAGTCGAGGAAAACATCGAGTCCATGTTACAAAATGGAGTTATTGAGCCATCCATCAGTCCATGGTCTGCTCCCGTCGTGCTAGTTAAAAAGAAGGATGGAACCACCCGATTTTGCGTGGATTACAGAAAGCTGAATGATGTCACGAAGAAAGACAGCTATCCACTACCCCGAATCGATGACACTTTGACCACACTAGCAGGCTCCTGTTGGTTCTCCACACTAGACCTAAAAAGTGGATATTGACAGGTTGGTTTACACGCAAACGACAGAGAGAAGACAGCGTTCTCCACCAGTAAAGGGCAGTTTCAGTTCACGGTAATGCCCTTTGGGTTATGTAATGCACCTGCTACATTTGAGAGGCTAATGGAGTACGTACTGAGCGGGTTAACATGAAGGACGTGCTTAGTATACCTCGACGACATTCTAGTCATGGGTCAGACATTCGACGACCATCTGAAGAACCTGGACGAAGTATTCTCCAGAATTAATAATGCCAACCTGAGACTCAATCCGAAGAAGTGTTCCTTGTTCCAAAAAGAAGAAGAGTTTTTGGGTCACGTAGGGTCCGAGTCAGGAATCCGCACCAACGAAGACAAGATAGAAGCCATCCGTGATTGGCCAGTTCCAAGAGACAAACGTGAACTCCGAAGCTTCTTGGGCCTCTGTTCATACTACATTGGAATCAGGATTGCGAAAAATCATTCAGGCGACTGAAGGCAGTCAATCCCAATCCTGGCCTTTCCTACACAGTCCGGCAAGTTCACCTTAGACACCGACGCCAGCAACACAGGTTTGGGGGCCGTCCTATCCCAGGTGCAAGATGGTGAAGAGAGAGTGATCGAGTATTACAGCCGTGGATTCTCGAAACCGGGAAGAAATTATTGCGTCACCAGAAAAGAACTTCTTGCAATAATAAGGGCTGTAGACCATTTTCACAAATACCTCTATGGTCGTCATTTCTTAATCCGAACAGATCATGCCGCACTCAAATGGCTGCTGGACATGAAGACACCGGAAGGACAACTGGCCAGATGGATGGTGAAATTACAGCAATACAACTTTTTAAAAACATATCTTCAACTTACGTGAACTTGTTGCACGGTCTAGATATAAAAAATTGTGAAAGTTCAACTGTGCAAAAAATCTATTATTTTGCTCTGTTACTAAACTTAATTGTAATATTATGCATACATTTATATATATGGTAATTTTTGTAAATATCGCGTTTTTACGCATTTTCAATGTGCTGGTACTTGGTCTAGTTTTTGGAGGTATTTTTTTATCAAAATAATAACGTCCTATTGGAGCTTTTCTTGGCCGAACCTCTATCTACCTCATTTAACCCTCTAAAAAATGAGTATTTTGCTACTGAAGTAAGCCAATTTAATAAAAACTTACGGCTTATTTTTATTAATCAGAGAGCCTGAAGACATTTATATATTACAGATTATAAAAGAAGAGATTAAAACCTTTGATTTGAGGGTTCCTACAAACCTCTAGGTAGCCTAAAACTACAGTTATGATAATTCAAAGGCTTAACTAAAATCAAAGTATCAATTCTAAAAACGCTAATTTTACCAAATTGTGAAGTTACTTCTTAAATTCTCCGTTCTAGACAACCTAACCTAACCTTTCAAATTACAAATATTTTGATCTAGTTTGCTTATATTTTAGAGTTTTGCATTATTTTTTTTTTGGAAAAAAGCTCATGCTTTGTACTGTAGAAATTTTAGTTTGAATGGCATTGATTCCAATTAATTAGAATTAATCAATCCATTAGATTTTTTGTACGAAAAAAACTATTATTTTGCTCTGTTACTAAACTTAATTGTAATATTATGCATACATTTTATATATGGTCATTTTTTGTAAATATCGCGTTTTTACGCATTTACAATGTGCTGGTACTTGGTCTGGTTTTTGGAGGTATTTTTTTATAAGAATAATAACGTCCTATTGGAGCTTTTCTTGGCTCGAGCCTCCGTTCTAGACAACCTAGAACTTTGTTTACCCTTCAAATTACAAATATTTTGATGTAGTTTGCTAATCTTTTAGGGTTTTGCATTATTTTTTTGGAAACTTAGAGCTCACGCTTTGTACTGTAGAAATTTTAGTTTGAAGGGCATCGATTCCAATTTATTAGAATTAATCAATCCATTAGATTTTTTGTACGATTACATTGACCCTCTACGGAAAAATATATGACTTAAAAAAAGTCAAAATATTGGGGAAAAGTAAAAGTATAAGGGATTCAATAAGTAAATTAAAAATAAAATGAAAAAGTATTTTAACAAAATTTAAAATAAAATACAAATTAAAAAATTAAATAAGGTAACGCAGAAAAACCTGTACCTGTTTTAAGATCCATTTTCAATTTATTTTTAAAATTTTTTAAATATTTTTACTTTTATACTATTTCTTTTAAGTTACATTACTCACTTTTGCTCCAAAAATAATGTTTATTTTATGTTAATAATGTAACGCAGTGGTGAGGTTATGGGTACTATCATGGTATCTTAGTAGCTTGTAGGGTGGTAGCAACATCAAAGCAACAAAGCAAGAATTTATATGTCCAGACCCTGAGAGCAATTCTACATTACTGGTACAAGTCGCGACACGACACGACAAAACAGAGTCAGCTATAGATCTATGTTTATACTTAATGTAATTTTGTAATTTTTATGTAATTTAAAGTTTACCAGACCAAGTACCAGCACCATTTTCAATCCGCTGTATCTCCGAATCTACTGAACTCATTTTGAAGGTGTTCTTTAAAATTTTTTAAATGCCGCCGAGAAAACTAAAATCGGATTAAAATTCAATTTTTGGCAAATTTTTTGAAAATGACAATTTTTTGAAATTTTTAACTTTACTTAAAATGTCCCCTAAAATCAGCGTTATTAACTAGAGACTTGAACTTTTTACTGAAAAAACTACTTAAAATTACAAAACAAATGACGTTTGGTGTTTGGTGAGTTGAAATCGGTTAACTGGGCTCCGATCTACAGCGTGTCAAATATAGGGTAAAAACGGCCGTTTTTGTGTCTTTGACGGCTTTATCTAGGGCCCTAAGGGCTCTAGAGCGCTATAACTCTCAGGATAACGTTTTTTCAATAGGTTCAGTAACATACTGAAATTTGAAGGCAATCCGAGGACCCCCCCCCCTACAAAATTCCTTTAAAAGTAGAAAAGAAATATTGCTCATATATATATATATATATATATATATATATATATATATATATATATGTTATATAAGTTATTCCATCGACTTATGTGAAACCATCTAGCAACAGTTCCCAAGCTGAGTCAGCATCCACGTGTCGTCTCAGGTTACCTTCGACGACGTACATCCGTGAGAACAGCAAACGCTGCGACAGCTTAGTCAGCATTATTATGTTATAAATTGTTCAATTGCCTTATGTCTGCATTCATTATTACTTACAGTTCTGTCTAGTTTAGTTTAACACTCATTTTGTCTTTTTAATTGTTATATAAAGTTTTATTATTTTCATTGTTATTTTCAAGTTATTATTTTTATTAAAAGTATTGTGCAACTATAAATAAAATCTTTTTTTAAAAAGAGAAATTTTGAAAGTGTGATATAACAAATTGGCGCAGTCAGTAGGATCCGTCTAACGTTACTAGAACACGAGTACTCTAACTGGTAGCGGCGGATTCCTATCCCTCAACGGAACAACGAACCTGAAAGAAGTCCTCACTGCAATCAAACGTAGAACACGGCGCTTTCAATGTTCCTGTTGATGTAAGTAATGGTGAATCGTCATTCGTTTTAAGTAAATATTATTTGATTGAGCATTGATTTTTAATAATTTGATTTAATACATTTGATTTCATTGATTTTTATTGATTTTATTATTTGATTTTTATATATTTGATTTGAATGAAATATTGATCTATTTCATTACTTGATTTATTTGATATATTTATTTTATTTCTTTTATTGACATTTTATATATTTGATTTACTTATTTTATTGATTTATTATCTGAATAATTGATTTATTTGAATTGATATTTTCATCTATCGTGTTTAATTGCTTTACATTTTTTTATACCATACTGTCCTATTGTTCAAACAATCGTTAATTCCCACTAACGTATTCTACAGTTCATTAATTTTCTACACCTTTTAACATTTTATTCTATAAACCTTATATTCCAATTCATTTATATCGATAAACATGGCACAAGCTTCACCAAATTCAGGTACCCCTGAAACAGAAAGATATCGGTTAACGGAAATATTTTCCGTTATACCCGAATTTGAAGGCGACCAAATTTCCTTGGGAACCTTTATAGATGCGTGTAATTGTGCATATAATATGTCCACGGCGGATCAAAAATATTTGTTGGTGATCCATATCAAAAATAAACTCAAAGGGAAAGCGGCGCAGTTGATAAATTCAAGGAACCCTGGATCGTACCTTGAAATCAAACAACTATTGACCCTACACTTTGGAGATTCTCGTGATCTCTCTTCCCTTATTCACGACTTACAACGTCTAAAACAACTGTCGAACGAGTCTCCATTAACGTTCTACAATCGTCTCCAAGTCTTGAGTGCTAAAATGCACTCCTGCATTCATAAAACAGCTGGGCTAAGTCCAGAACAAAAAGACGCCCAGACCACACTAGTGGATACTATGGTCATGAATACCCTTCTTACGGGATTAGAACCCCGGTTAGGACAAGTAATTCGTGCAAGTAATCCAAAAGATCTTCTAGAGGCTCATTCCCGAATTACAAGAGAGCTTCAGTTATCTTATTTCGAGGATCAAAAAACGAACAAATCTGCTCCTCTCAAACCCAACTTTCAAACACGAAAGCCGACACAACCTCCTAAGTGTCTTCATTGTGTTCGATTAGGCCACATAGCCGCAAATTGCCGTTTGAAAACACAAAATAGTTCTCAAACGTTTAATCCAAACTATAGACCAAATCCTGTTGGGCCTAATCAACAAACAAGGCCAAATTTTCCTACAAACAATCCCCCCGTTCAACAAGGACAACAATTTCGTCCATCAAACTTCCAGAGACCCCCTTTTAGGTCTCAAATGAACCCGAATTATTCTCGACCTTCGGTCATACAGAACAATCCCAACAACCGTCCTGAAAGGACGCACCACTTCAACCAACATCTAAATGATGGTTATTCCCACTATCCAGACTACAATTACTATACCGAGGATAGCAACACTTACGATTATGAGGATGATCTTCAAAATTATCCTATCGTCGAACAAACTTTTGAAGATACCCCTATCGAGCCTTTTAATTGTCACGATTATCAGGATTTTCTAGCGCTTCCGAGCCTAGACCAACCTCCCGATTCGACAACAACTTTGTGCGAAGTCGAAACCCAAATTCAAAACCTGAATCTCGACGACTTGAACCCCGACTTGAACTTCCCGGAGCAACTATTTCTTTAAGCCCACTTCTTACTGTGAACTCTAAAAATCTATATTATATTCTTGACGCTTCTTCTAAATTTAAACTTCTTATTGATACCGGAGCTGGTATCTCTATCTTCAAAGAAAATACCGTAAAGAATTTCACCCAAAGATCTCCTGAAAGGGTAACTATTCAAGGTATTACCCACGAAAAAATTCCCATCTCACAATCAACTTTAATCCCATTCGCTCCACGTAACCCACATAAAGTTTTTATATACGATTTGGACATTGAGTTTGACGGCATATTAGGTTTAGATTTTCTTGAACACTATGAATGCATAGTTGACTTAAAATCTAAACAGCTAATATCAAATTTCAAAACCATCCCTTTACACAAAGTTCCCGATAACGATCAACCCTTGACTGATGTACCCGACACACCCAATGTTAAGCCAAATATTACTTCAGAGAAACCCACACAAAACAAAATAACTATTGAGGCACGCGCAGAAAAGATCTTTAAACTTAAATGCGATCTTTCTAACATCGACGCCATCTTACCAACTCAAGAAATTGACAGAGTACGACTTCCAAACGCACTCGTACACGTTAACTCAAAAGGCGAATTTCTAACTTCCATCATCAACGCTAACGCGATGCATAAAATAGTAACTTTTTCTGATTTAAAACTGGAACCACTTGACAAAACTCACCCTCTTCTGAATTTCAATACAGACGGTTATCATGAATCCCAATAAATAGACAGAAACTCGACTATTAGACAACAAATTAGAACTGAACATCTAAATGACGAAGAACGCGAACAAATCACTGATCTTTGTTTGGAATTTCAAGACATTTTCTATCTTGAAGGTGACGTCTTGACTTTCACTAACGAGGTTAAACATTCGATTGATACGAACAACGCAAAGCCCGTTTTCACTAAATCCTATAGATATCCTCAAGTACATAAAGAGGAAGTGAAAACACAAATTGGAAAAATGCTTGAACAAGGTATCATTAGGCACTCCTCATCCCCTTGGTCCTCCCCTGTATGGATCGTCCCCAAGAAGCTCGATGCTTCTGGTAAACAAAAGTGGCGAGTTGTTATCGATTACAGGAAATTAAATGAATTGACTGTAGACGATAAATATCCTCTGCCAAATATATCCGATCTTCTCGACCAACTTGGAAAGTGTCAATACTTTTCGACACTGGATCTCGCTTCCGGGTTCCACCAGTTGGAAATCCAAGAGGAAGATATTCCTAAGACTGGCTTTTCTGTCGAAAATGGTCATTACGAATTCGTTCGTATGCCATTTGGTTTAAAAAATGCACCTTCTACTTTTCAGAGGGTCATGGACAATATTCTTCTGGGTATACAGAATAAACGTTGTCTCGTCTACATGGATGATATCATCGTCTACTCTCCGACCATTCATGAACATATTTCCCGGTTGACAGAAGTTTTTAAACGACTTCGGAAGTCTAACCTAAAAATTCAACCTGATAAGTGCGAATTTCTTCGTAAAACCAAACCCTTCAAAGGTTGAATGTATTCAGAACTTTCCGCAACCCCAAACTCCGAAAGACATCAAATCTTTTCTTGGGCTCGCTGGGTATTACAGACGCTTCATACCAAATTTTGCGAAGATCTCTAAACCTCTGACTAAACTACTCCAAAAAGACGCCAAATTCATCTTTGACGCAGATTGCAAGTCTTCCTTCGATGAACTGAAGCAAGCCCTTGTATCTGACTCAATCCTGATATATCCAAACTTTGAAGAACCCTTCCTGCTCACTACTGTTGCTAGTGCTTTTGCTATTGGAGCGGTTCTTTCTCAAGGCCCCGTGGGAAAAGATCTCCCTGTTGCATACGCTTCTCGCACCCTCTGTGCTGCAGAGACACGATATTCCACCATCGAACGAGAATTGTTGGCCATAGTTTGGGCTGTTAAGCACTACAGACCGTATCTTTTTGGGAGAAGGTTTACACTCCTGTGTGACCACCGTCCGCTTACTTGGCTCTTTTCCATCAAAGATCCTGGCAGTCGTCTAGCCAGATGGCGCCTTAAGCTAGAGGAATACAATTATAAGATTGAGTACAAGCCCGGCAAGGTAAACCAAAACGCAGATGCTCTTTCTCGCATCAAAATCAACCATTTCAAGCAATGTGCTGATTTCCTTTCCAAAATCAAAATTTTCGCTAACAACGAAACTGACTCCGAACAACCTGAAAACTCTGACAATGACGACGAACATGACGAAAGAATTATCGCTGAGTTTAATCGATTTGTTCAACTCTACAAAACTGAGTCAATAATCGATTACTCTAAAATTGAAATATCCAATTCTCAACTTTTAGACAAGTCCCACAAACGCATAGTTACATTCTTTTGGCAAAACAAAACTAACTACTTACACGACAAAATTATTGATGACTTTTTCGAAGAAGAACCTAATTTCAGTAATGACACTCTTAACATCATGGCCAGTAAATCTGTCAGGCATAGAAAATACTTAGTTGTACCTTTGCCCTATGACCCTGAAACTGTCGTCTCACATCTTTTCAAAATTATTTATACCAACCAAGACCAATTCAACGACTCCGAAACATACTGCATAGAAAATAACATAGAACTTCCCATTCTTGAAATTTTATCTTTCATTCTCTCCGACAAAGAAATCAAACTGAAAATCTGCCAAAACATTGTTACAACTCCTACCGAAGACGAAATTCCTATAATAATACAACAATACCACTCTGGTAAAAACAACCTCCATCGTGGCATTAACGAAACTATCAGACGTATTAGGGAAAAATACAATTGGACCGGCTTAATTAAAACTGTAGCACAATTTATCAAATCCTGTGAAACTTGCCAAAAGGTAAAGTTCTGTAGGAAAAACTTAAGTGCACCTTTTGTTATTACGGAAACACCCAAGACTCCTTTCGAACGTATTAACATTGACATCTTTGAATACCCATCTAGAAATCATGCACTCACTATTAGGGACGAACTCACGAAATTTACGCAAGCCTACCCCATTAACGACAAAACAGCTTCAACTGTCGTAAACACCCTTCTGATTTTCTTTCAACATTACGGGACTCCGCTTCGCATCCATTGTGACTATGGACGTGAATTTGACAACACTTTAATGCGAGATTTATGCCAACTATACGACATAAAACTGACATTCTCCAGCGTTCAACATCCCGAGTCAAACGGTTCTATTGAAAGATTTCACGCGACCTTAGCAGAAATGATAAGGGCAAATACAGCGGAACATCCAACCGAACATCCATTTAACGTCCTCCCTTATGCCATCATCTGTTATAATAACACAAAAAATAAAACCACTGGTTTCACGCCCTATGAACTCATATTTGGGCACACTTCAAGTAGGCCTCGAGAAACCCTTTACAACCAGGAAAAACTGATTTCGAAATACGTAAGAGACCTAAATAACAGAATGGACTATTACTACAGACTCGCCCGTGCTAAAACCGAAAGACAGAAAGAAAAATCTAAAGTGCGATTTGACCAACATGTTTCTACTAAACAACCCGATTACAAAGTAGGCGACAAAGTCTACGTAAAAGAGTCCCAAATTAAAAATAAAGCCGAAAACAAATTCAACGGCCCCTTCGAAATTACCGCAATACGAAAAAACTCTGCCACCGTCATAAATTTACAAACAAACCAAATAACTAAAGTTAACTTTGACAGACTAAAATCCTATTTTGAATAAATCCCTTTTTTCAGATTCTGTGGACTGTTTTCAGTCGTGAACCTTCAACAGTACTCCATTACGCCTGTTAACAATACTATAGGAGTTTTCTTCCATGAAGAAGGAACCCTTAAAATTTCTAATGACAAATGGACACTCCTTGTTTACAAAGATCTAAACCCCTTTCGAGACGCTATTTCTAACAACGACAATATACTGAACAGACTTTTAGAAACTATTAACGACAACAAAACCAACATTAAAATCTTCAAATCAAAAGTACAGACTCACGTAAGCCTCCTGAAACAAATATCTAAATCAATTAACATCAAATATACAGAAATTTTCGCTGACACTGAGACTTACAGTACCAACAGAAAGAAACGCGGACTCATTAACGGACTGGGATCAATTTGGAAATCTATTTCCGGTAACTTAGATGCAACAGACGGACAATACTTTAGTGACTCTATAAATAAAATAACTAAAGACCAACATCAAATTGAAAACTTAATGAAACGACAATTATCCGTAACGACTTCGGTCATTAAGAACCTTAACACCATAATACAAAAATTTCAGTCCGAAGAGAAAATATTTTCGGAAAATATTGAAGCAATTAGGAAGTCAATTAAGTTCATTACAGACGATCTTGCTTTTTATGAACTTCAAGCCAATGTCTTGGATTTGTGTGAAAGCTTAATGGAAAGTTATGTATACATTGAAGATACTCTCAACGATGTATTAACTGCAGTCTCTTTCGCCCGCCTAAAAATTTTACATAGTTCAATAATAAACCCAGTAGATTTGGTCGATTCCCTTCAGAAAATATCACAGTCACTTCATGAAAATAACTTACCACTTCCAACCTATAGTTCAAATGTTGCTCGATACATCGATATAATAGAATTGGAAGCTTTTCAAATCAATACTAAAATTGTTTTTGTACTAAAAATCCCCTTAGTCAATCCTGAAACCTATACACTGTACCGCTTGTATCCTATCCCAGTTTTGGATTATCGAACAGGATTTCACCATATTCTTCTAACAAAATTAAAGTATATCGCGAGAGATGACGATTCGCTATTGTACGCATCTTTCAAAGACCTAAGTGACTGTAAGCCATTATCTAAAGAACATAAGATCTGTTCCAAAGTTATTCCACACACCATAGACAAAGAAGCCCTCTGCGAACCACAGCTTCTTAGACAGCCAGCAGCCCTTCCTTCAACTTGCAAGCCTTTAATATTATATGCCGAAGAGAATAATATTCAAGAGATTGATTTGAACCTTTGGTTAATCTCGATTTCCGGACAGTTGCCATCAACATCAAGTGCAAGGGAGAAGATGTCGTTACCCAATCCATATCGACAAATTCTCTATTGACCATCCAACCCAGTTGCAATGCCTTCATCGGTAACACCAGGGTCCATGCCAGAAGGACCACCAACAACGTTGACAACATCACACTTAAGAGTCACCCAGTCAACATCCCCTACAACTGTTGCGACAACCTGCCAACCATCAGTCAACTTCCAAAGTTGAAACCCATGAGACTACAGGAATTGGATGCCAGAGACCTGAATATCGCTAACCATAAGCTTAGCCAATACTCCAGGGAATTGGAAAAGCTCCTGGACCAACCATTCTTGGAGAAACACACCTCTTGGTTTACGATCATCACAATGGCAACAACCGCAATTGTGGTTGCCCTCCTTTCCATCGGCATCATCAGGAAGAAATTCCAAAAGCCTCCAACAATCAGCCCTTCTGCCGATCCAGCACCACCACCAGGTCCATCAACCATCAAGCCCAGGGTAAAACTCCATAGCCTCCTTAGTCCTGTCGAGGATATGGAATTGCAGAACCTCCCTTAAAAGTCGATGCTGTAGCATCAACTTGTTTATATGGATGGGAGTTGTTATATAAGTTATTCCATCGACTTATGTGAAACCATCTAGCAACAGTTCCCAAGCTGAGTCAGCATCCACGTGTCGTCTCAGGTTACCTTCGACGACGTACATCCGTGAGAATAGCAAACGCTGCGACAGCTTAGTCAGCATTATTATGTTATAAATTGTTCAATTGCCTTATGTCTGCATTCATTATTACTTACAGTTCTGTCTAGTTTAGTTTAACACTCATTTTGTCTTTTTAATTGTTATATAAAGTTTTATTATTTTCATTGTTATTTTCAAGTTATTATTTTTATTAAAAGTATTGTGCAACTATAAATAAAATCTTTTTTTAAAAAGAGAAATTTTGAAAGTGTGATATAACATATATATATATATATATATATATATATATATATATATATATATATATATATATATATATATAAACTGAGGTAAATTTATAAAATACTCGACGTTTCAACTCTGGCTTTGGAGCCATTATTAAGAGACAACATAAAAAATAAAATTATAGGTAGTACCGAATTTTAACCCTATATCAAATAAACATAGTCTTCAACAACAACCAAACTATAGCCAACCTAACTGGGAACCCGAAAAATAAAGTATCGAACGCGAGTATAGAGTTCTACGAAGTTCCATGTCTCGATTGCCCACAAAATTACATCGATCGTACCAACAGACGCGTCAACCTCTCAGTCAGTTCGTAAAAAAGATCCGACTTCACTTCTTGCACATCATCATATTCAAACAGGACACTCTATCAATTTCGAGGACACTAGGACTTTCATATCGCTCAATTCCCTTAGGGCATACACTATTCGAGAAGCTATAGAAATAGAGAAACGAGCCATCTGTCTCAACCAATGCGAAATCTATCGGATATACGTAGGTAACTTAATCTGACGACGATATAAATAATTTGGTCATGTGCGAGATGAACTCGCATACACCTTCAAGATTCTAAAATTCCATTTTCAGAGAAGCAGGTAATGAGTGAATTTTTTTATATTTACCCTAATATCGGGAATCGTTTTAAATGTATAAAAAATATATACTTTTATTTTCCACAAATAGACTTTTCATTTTATCTGCTACATCATTCGCTTGATTTTTATAAAAATATGAATTTAACTTTCTAATTTGGCCCCCAAAATTAACATTAGTGTTTTATTTTACTAATAAACTTTTAGGGAAGCCTTTTATAATCTACTGTCTGAATTTTAGGCTCTGCATATTGGGAGATAAAGGGGGAAATATGTCAAGTTTTAAATAATAAATTATTAAATCAATTACCCAAATTATTTAAAAATACAAATCAAATATATTTTTCAAAATTTTAGATAGTGTAGTTTCTAAAGTGGAAATTAAGTCGATTCTTAATATTTTTGTTAATATGTTTTAAACAAATGATTTGAAAATATGATATATTTGTAATTCATATAATGAGCCTTTTATTTGATATATTATATGATGCGTTTGAAAATGTAATTTTTATTTTCCATTTAATTTTATAATTTGCCTGCAAAATTAATATTGGGTTTTCTACTAATTTGTCTTATAAATTTCAAGTGAGCACCAGCACCCCTAATTATTTTCAAAATTTTAGATAGTATGGTTTTGGAAATAAAGCGCAAAATTGGAATATTTTATATATATTTTTTTGTTAATAACTTGTAAACAGTAAATTTTAAAAATATGAAAAAAATATATTTTTATTCCTCATGATGAGCACTTTCATTTGATGTATTGCATAATCCCTTAAAAATATTTTTTATTTTCCGTTTAATTATATAATTTGACCCCCAAAATTAAAATTAGGGATTTTTTCGTATTTTTCCTGGAAACAAAAAAATTTGGGTCATATAGTTTGGGGAATAAAGTGGGGGAATAAGTAATTTTTTTATTGTTTTAAAATATTCATTTTAAAAAATATAAAAAAATATATTTGTATTCGTCATTGATTTGATATATTACATGTTGCGTTAGAAATAATTTTAATTTTGTCTTTTTCATTTAATGCTGTAATTTGACCATTAAAACTAATATTAGGGGTATCTCCTTATTTTTAAAGTAAAATACAGGTGAGGCCCTATATCCCTAATTTTTTCAAATTTTGACGTGTTAAATTTTCGGAGATAAAGGGGAATGTGTAATTTTTTCAATATTTTGTTAATATCTTTTAAATTATTTGTTTTAAAAATGTGAAAAAAATATATTTGTATTTGTCATAAAGAGCCCTTTGATTTGATATATTACGTGATGCGTTAGAAACAATTTTAATTTTATATTTTTCATTTAATTCTGTAATTTGCCCCCCAAAATTAATAGTAGAGGTTTCTCCTTCTTTTGCGTTAAAATTCAGGTGGGGCCCTATATCTCTAATTTTTTTTCAAAATTTTACTTTTTAATATTTTTGTTAAGATCTTTAAAATAATTAATTTTAAAAATATATAAAAATTATTTTGTGTTTGCCGTAATCAGTCCTTTCATTTGATATATTACATGATGCGTTAGAAACAACTTTAATTTTATGTTTTACATTTAATTCTGTAATTTGGCCCCCAAAATTACTAGTGGCGGTTTGTCTTTATTTTTCCGGTAAAATTTTACTTGTTATAGTTTCGGAGATAAGGGAGGAACAGTCAATTTTTTTAGTTTCTCCCCCCGATAAGTACCCCTAAAATTAAAATTTCTTTATTTACGATATGTACTCCTGATCGGGTCTGCAAACTAAACACTGCTACCAAATTTTAAACTTTTCCGTCCAGTAGTTTAGGAGAAAATTGCTGTGATGTGAACGAGGGAGAAATCCGAAGTGATATTATAAGGGTATCCGTATAGTATGTATACGGAACCCTAAAAATGGTGGTTTTCATTTGAAAAAATTGAGTTTTTCATGGTTTCGCATTTCAATTTTCGGGATTTTTTTCAAACACTCTGTACACAATTTTCAAACTAATATTACATGTTTTGGAAGCTTCAAGTTCATTCTATCACCCTCCCGGAAAAAATGTGTTGGTTCCGCTGCGTTACTGCATACTTGGCAATTATCTGAAGGCCTTAAAATGTCAATTTTAATAAACATTTTGGAATATCTCGAAAAGGGCTAAAATTAAGTATATACTGTTATACATGAATTAGTCTTAAAATTACATGTAAAATTCAGAATTGCAATATATAACCGGAAGCGGCAAATGCTTGAATATATTTTAGCTGGACTGCCTCCGTCGAAAAGTGATACCAGTAAATTTTCATTGAATTCGTAAGTACCGTTTTCCAACTATCGATATAATTCCAGGTGGGCCACCCTGTATATTTATATTATCTTGTTTAGTTATACATAGCTCTTAATATTAGAAATCTAAGAGATTAATTTTTATCATCTGTTTTAGATTTAAGTATTGTATACCACAACAATCTTTCTTTTTTTAGTATTTCTTTGATGGAACGGCAGAAATATACTATTATAATGTAAAAAACTATTGAACCAAAAGTCTGCTTTCCCAACTTTACAAATTGCTCATGAGAATTGTCACAAACTGATTGATCAAGCTGCCTTTCGTAAGGGCTTGGGTCCGTCCATAGTAAAGGTACTAATTAAAAAACTGGTGGACCATATCTTACCAATATTTCTGGCTTTTGCTGACAATGAAAAACACTTAATTCCCTAGCACGTTAGGCAACCATAAAACACCTAGGTTGTGCTGGACCAACAGCAAGAAATTTTTAGTGAACAATATTTATAATAATTATATATATTATTAAGGGAAAATTAAATGGATTATTGTCGAAAGGTATATCAACATGGCACAACTAAAACTGATTTGACAAGAAAAGAAGGAAATCGAAATTGAAAAGAAAAACTCATTAAGATGAACAACATTGAGAAAACTAAATACAATCCTAAAGGGCAAAATTCTTCAATGTATAGGTACTAAAATACTTTCTACCAATGTATACTGCAGCAACCAGGTATTTATAGAGTCAATATACTCAAAATTCAATACCAAACCTACCTTGACCTACACACAATTGCTAGACGACTGCTCTTCATCGAGAACATTTTTGGTGTGGGCAATATATTAAAACACAAAATTTATTTTTATTAAGGACGCCAGTTAGTTAAAAAACTTTTAAATAAACATACCTAAAAACTTACACAAACAGGAAGGGGCTGCGTCATTAATTCACACCGGCTATGTCGTGAAAATGTATTCTCCTTTAAAATGAACTGGTCATCGTTTTTAAAAAAAGGTATAATACTTTCACTTGTAATCAATTCAAAAATTCTCTTACTAATCGCAATAAAAAATGCAATTGTAAACAGAAGAAATTTAAAAAAAAATATTGTATACAGAAAAAATGGTAAAAATGAAACATTCTCTAATTTATTTCAATTATAAAATTTAGGAAACATACAAAAAACCGTTGTGAAATTTAGTACATTTACAAAAAAACAATAGTAAAAATTAGAAAATAACAATCCAAAATTGATTCTAATACCAAAAGAACATGACTATGAATAGAATACCGATATAAACTGTTAACAGAGATACCTTACCTTGTACAATGTGTTCAGAAAATTCTTACTACCTGATATGCATCAAAAACTGTTATTTATACTGTACTTGTAAAATGAACTGTAAACTAAAATGTTATACCATCAAAAACTGAATTCCATCGACCACTAGCTGCACAGCAAAATAATTTCAAAAGGTATAATATATAATGACCGTTTGATGAACTTTCCAAAAATAACGCCAAAAATGCTATAGCATAGAAACTTATAGGCCTAACTCCAACCTAAGACTAAATATTTCCATAAATCACACAGGCCCTACAGTGATATGTTTCCACTATAACCAGCCCTGCCGTGACATAATATTCCCATAAATTACGGCTCAACCGTGAGAAAAATATTATTTCAAATAACAAGCCCAGAATGACGCACCGTAAGAACCGGAATTATCGATTTGCAAAACGACTATTCTATTTAAACAAAATGGCTACACTTACCTCTTCCAAAAAGGGGTTATTCTCTAATACAAGAATTTTTTAACCTTCCGCATATCTTCTCAATTATTTATTATGCCAAAAAATATGCAACTTAACAAGTCTTTCGTGTATCTAAACATTTGCACGGCTTCTTTCTAGCAAAACGACATTATTACAATTTATTAGAGTACTTGCGACTAAACGTTCACTCCTCTCAGTCAAAATCAAGAAGAAAGACGAGTTTCGCATTTCTCTCGAGATTTAAAATCTCCCTTCCTAGTCTTATATTATAGATTGCGGTAGCATCAATTGCTTCGAAGTAACTAAAACCGGGGACAGTTCCGACTTCAATTTTTTTACAAGTTACAAAACTGCCTATATGGACGTACGATGCTCAAACATGGACATTTACACAACAAATAGCTAAGATGTTACGAAAGAAAGGCAAAATACAAATAAAATAGTGTGTAGAGTGGTCTAATTGAAATGAAATTTAACCGGACATATAACAAAGGTAAACGATAATAATATGGATCATACTAGCAGGTCTTTGATGGGAAGAAGTACAAATTCTACATTAAAAGGTTGCAGGGCTGAAGTAGATGCGAAGAGAAGAACAACGAGAGAACTTCCAAATAAAGCAGGACAGAAAGAAGATAGTTTTTTCTTTATAAGTTTATTTTAAGTAATAACATTTCAAAATATGGAAAGATCATAATAAATAAAAACGCATTCCACTTGTTCTAATCAGCAATTTCCGCAGAAGATTCCAGTATGCAATTATGTCATATTTATAGGAAAAAAACATTCAACCTAAAATATGCAGCAGATTACCTAACACAATACAACATAAAATAGAATATATTCATTAAATTTTCAGCACGCAATTTACCACAAATAAACTTTTCCATTCCGCAAAAAGTTGAGTTTTTTCGTGTAGTCAGGGAATAATTTTCCATATTCAACAGAAAGTCGCAACCTCGTAACTACTTCATAAATATTTAACATGAACAGTTCGAGATTTTTCAATATTCTCGGTAAATAAGATGTGCACGACACATTTTATTTCTTAAGTTCCTATATTTCTACAAGTGGCATACAACACGTAATGTTATTTATTTAAAATTAGTTATTGATATCAGCTCAGGGCGGTGATATTCTACATATTTTAACACAATGAATTTTCAGCTCTACGACCATATCAGAAGTGAATCCATAGATATTTTTTTAATTGCAAGGCTTAAATTTTAGTTAAAAAATTACACCCTTTCTTTGTTCAATCAGTTGGTGCTCATATTGGGTTCGCCAAACTGACATTTAAAATTTTCACTGGAGAATTTATGGTTCTAAATGTCCATTTATACACCTGTGTCCGAAACCATCAAATTTATTAAATCCCTCAGGTATTTTGTCTTGTCTATTGGTTTGGGATAACTGATGTTCAAATTGTGAATGCTAAATCTAATTTGGTATGCAATCTCAATAGTTTCTCTAATGATTCTATTTTTGTAGTGGTAATCTTTCATTTGTTTCCCAAATTTGTCCGATCTGCAGTTTTTGAAGACTTTAAATAATTTAAAAAGATTTTTCAAAATGCACCATATTAAGCAGGATTGTTGGATCTTGATATACCAAAGAAATTTTAAATATTCATATAACGAACTTGGCACAATAACGCAATTCAGTTGACGTTGGAACGCCTATATGTTAGGTTTAGCCTACTTTGCATAAGATCTGTTACCAGTTTTTTAAAAGAAGTTAAGTAGGACAAAAGTTGGCAAAAAAATCAAAGTACAGTATAAATACATGAAAATACCACTGAAACAAATATATATTAAATATTAGTGTTGATGCAATAACAAAACATTTCGTTTTGCCGATAGCTATTGATATATCACCGCACTGCTATTCAATTATTTAATATATTCAAATCTACAGTTTTATTGAGGGAAATTTAATATGGGTAAATGAATTCGTTTATGCTGTGTTTTGCAGTAATTAATCGTTATTAGCTTTCAAAATTGTTTTAGTTTTTAAAACATTGAAATATTTCGTGCAACTATTTTCCAGAGTAAAGCCTAAAACCATATTATTAATTCGTGAAAAATAATTATTTGTCCATAGATCACGTGCCCCGTTAGTAGAAGATAAAAAATAATATTTTCCGTATAAACGCAAGAAACTATTGCATAGTGAAATTGCTGGTTTGTTTTATTATAAACTTTTCCTTACTATTGACAGAAGTTTCCAAAGGGTCCTTCCTAACTTCCACCAACCACTTAAGGCTGTATAGACAAATGAGGTATCGTCATAATAATAAGGCTGATTTTTGTCTAATACATTACCCAGCATATGAAATTTGGAAATCCACATCGAAACCAAAATGAGTTCAAAATGGTATATGTTTCTTGTGTTAAAACGGGGTTTGACTTAGACCTTGAAACATTTGGACAATTTGAAATATACATACTTTCAAGTTTATGTGGTGTTATTCCAGAAGAAAATAAGATCATAAGTGGCACTTCACTTCACTGATTGTTCAGTTCTTTGTGGATGTCGAATAGGAACAAATACGCTTTAAAATAAATTATGAT
This sequence comes from Octodonta nipae, assembly GCA_034190945.1. NCBI lineage: Eukaryota > Metazoa > Arthropoda > Insecta > Coleoptera > Chrysomelidae > Octodonta > Octodonta nipae. Next base: position 34,456,333 of record CM067219.1, read on the forward strand.
ACACACATATGTGTACATTATTTAACAAAAACAGAAGTTATGCAAAATGACATCTTTATGATTGCATTTACCGACGTCTTAATGAAGTAATAAATTGAGAGATTTTTTTAGGACTTCTTAAAGAAGTGAGAAAAGTTTAAGTACCAGTCGGCCTCCAAGCCAAACAATATATATTATGTTTGTGCGCAAGGGAATGACACCTCGAAGAAAGTATTCAATATCTCCGACAGGTGAAGTTAACCTGAAAATACTATCATGACATTCTAACCTAGGAGTTACGAGATTACAGCAATGTCATGAAAAGTCTCCAGATTGGAAACCTCTGTGTGCACGGATAATTGTAAAAGTCGATCATTACATCTCACAACTACTACAATGCCGATTTTGTGTACAAATAATCTTAAAGTCATTAGCTAACATTTAAGCGAAGCTTAATATTTCAATTTTTATTAGAATAAGAAAATCGACATTGTACATATTGCTGTCAGCAAAAAAATGCAACTTTCCATACAATTTTTGAGGTTTTTTATTATTTAAGTAATGTACTTTTACGAATGTTATTACGAATTAAAAGTATATCATAATGAAAATGAAACAGTATTTAACTTAATTTTTATATAACTTTTTATTTTCACTTTGCTGTGACTAGTTTAGGCAAGCCTTTATCAAGCAAGAGCGAATTGATGAATGAACGACAGATCCCACACCCTTAGAGCGAGCCCAGGATCTCCCTGAGAGTTAAATCAGGTCTAGCATATTTGTTCCCTTCTGTGGTTGTTATCTTAGATTTTTGGTGGGTGTTCTTCTCCTCTTCTCTTTGCTTGGTGCTGTTGGTTTTCCTCCCCGGGTTTCCTTGTTGTCTCCTGAAAAACAGAACATATTTATAATTAAATTCGAGGATAAAGGATCGTTAATACTCTTGAAAAACAATATCAGTTATCTTCTATGAACTGTTACTCTAGTGAAAACCCTCTATTGACAAGTTTATCATTGAAGCACCCATTTTAGAGCATTTTTTAAGTCACTGAATTATTACGCATTTAAGGTTCGAATTTCATTTTACATATCTGCTTAATAGTTTCTTGTGTGTCAAGACACATATGTTCTACCAGAACTATTTATTAAAAATTATTTTAAATGAATAATTTTAACCAGGAAGTTGGTGGTGAACCACTTTAAAATATTTTTTCGGTTTATCAACATATGTTGGTGTTGGTTTGTACCATATTGAAGAACAAAAATGTATTCAGAAAACAATTATATATTTAAATGGACATGTTTTTATATTCTAAAATGGAAAGTTTAAAAACAAATTAAAAAGCCTGCTTTTGTCAAATATATTACAATTTCCAGGTCCAATATCTATTTCTTTCAGTTAATAACAGGAGTCTTAGTATAGTAATAGTTGGAATTCAATTCCAATAAAATAATACAATTAAATTACTGATACTAATAAATTAAAAAAGTTTGCAACAACAATTATAGAGTAAACAATACACAATAGTTATATATCGAAACATATTAAATTTATCTGCAGTTAAACGAACTAACACTAGCACTATAACTGGAGTCCAATTACCTTGACATCGTTAAATTTCCCCAGATTACTGTGAGAAAAGCACGTTGGTTTCTGTATAGCAACTGATTTCCACTCAATCATTATCTACAGTTCTGAGTATTGTGACAGACAATTAGTTATGTTCGACCTTCTAGCATCGGTTGTTTCAACTCAGGTTAGAATATCAAAACAAAACTCCGTTACTTAAAAAATATTTGTGAAAGAATATAAAATTATTATAAGTTGTCATCTTCACGTAGTATAAAACCAAGGCGTTTACGCCGTCTATCCCACTATACGCTTATAACTTTAAACCACGCAACGCATTTTAATGTCATTTTCACCAATAGATAAAATGATTCTAGGTAAATGTTTGTACGGGTAGTTTAAAATTGCTTTGTGTAAATCTATTTAAAGATGACGATAATTGTTCAATCAACGCGAGTTTTCAATCAGATGAGACGTGCGCAACTGATACAGGTTCTTGACTACAAAATTGCGTTTAATGGATTGAAAGATCTCGAAAAGACAGTGTCATAATTTCTTCCATCCCAGTATCTATTCTGTGCTATATGATGTTTGTACGACCGGTAGTACCATCTGAACTATTAAAAATTTGCCAGTGATTTACAATGAATTGCTTGGCTTTCTGCTGTTCCTCTGATGGACACTAAGTCAATTCGTCAGCAAACTGTTGTATAAACTCTTTACTGGGCCCTGTCTCTTTCAGCAATATCTACTGGCTGGAAACAAGCTATTTCTTGACAATTGGCTATTCGGATGTCATTGTTGGACATATTCACTACTCTAATTGGTTTTAACTATAACCGTCCAACTAAGTAATCATGAGCTGTATGAACGGGCTGCACCATTCCACCACAGCGCCCAGGATTCCTTTCTAGCTGCCCATGATTAATTTGTTCCATTCGACCGGGAATTCTGATTGAGGATTTTGCTACAATTTTTATGGTCGCTGACCTGTTGACGGGCCCTGTCAATACAAATTCCTGATTTAGGAAACGGAGAACATCATATCTCGGGTCAAACATGAACCCAGGTTAGCTAATTAGGTGAATATCCAGTATAAAATCGTCTTCAATATCCGCTACGAATACCCTATGCCTATCTGTAGTGCTATATCTGCCTCACCCTGTATTAATATGGACTAAACTGTTCTTAGCTGGATTAGTCAGCATTCGCCCCATTATTGGTTACCCCTGGTTGGTGATCATTCAGATAGCCTCACATGTCCTATGCTTCCACAACGGAAACAGGCACCTCTGGTGTCAGATCTTTAATACCGTTCCAGTAGTTTATTTATTCCCGTCAACACTGCCTGGGGGATGATTCTGGTTCGTCCTGGTTGAAAGAAACTTCTCCAAATTTCGGCTTGGACATGTTTATGACTTTCTCTACTTCCAGAGCCCGAAGCTTCAACATCTCTGGCACCGTTTATGAAACTCTGTGTGGTCAATTGATCTTTAGTTTCATCTGGCAGCTCTGGATAGGACAAGTGTACTAAACGTCTAATCTCTGCATCGAATTCTTGAAGGCTCTCTCCGAATTTTTGCATTTTCCACTTAGTTGAAGCTGGTATACTTGGCTCAAGGATTGGTTGTCGTATCTTTTGTCTAGGATTGTCTTCATCTTGCCGAAATTATGTTGATCATCCACTGGAATGCTTGGGAGGAGCTCTAATGCCGGACAGTTTAAAGAAATTACCAGAGAAGTAGATTTTTCTTAGCTGTCCCACCCATTAGCTGCAGCCACAACTTCAAATTGCCGTTTGTACGTAGGCCAAGAAGAACTTACATCAAATGTGGGTGGTTTGCTAAAGGAACCTTTAGTATTTACATTTTTCTTGCTGTAAAACCTGTTGCATTCTCGGTGGTCTTTGAATATCACTTTGGACGGAATAACGAATTGAACTCATTTCAACTATTATATGTCTTCGGATGGAACGAATGTCAACTAGTTTGGTTCCAAGAGCATCCACGGTATTTTTTAGGACATTTATGTCACCGTTTATTTCTTTTAGGTCTGATTCCATAATCACTATTTTCTGGTTAACTGCTTCGTTACCTTGAATTACTAATTGCATTAGTTGTTAAATTATGTTTTCAATTTTTTCTTGTCTTTCTTCAAATTTCGAAAATAACCTTTCCATTATATTGCAATAAACTCCGTGGGTTCAAATGTAATTTTAAAAACTGATCTTCACTTTCATTTTCTAGAAACAAATAAAAATTCAATATTTACAACAGCTGATTTCGTTAAACAATTTGCACTTTATAAGTGATACTAACTAAGTCATGTAATCTAAGATCTTACATATACCCTACGTCGAATTTTCTTGTCGTTCCAGAAGGGTATTACATTTGTTCGCCTAACGTTGAGATAAGTAGTTTTTCCCTATTCGAAGATTCTAGTTCTTTTTTTTATTCTCTCACCGATTGATGTTTTATCGGAATGAATAATGCTTTACATTGCTTTAGGAACGGCGTAGATAAATTTTATAAAAATATTTTTTTTGTTCACTTTTCATCGTAGAAACAAGATTTTGTTGCTTTTCATCTATATTAGTTACAAGGTTCTCTAGTTCTATTTTACGTTTTTGTCACGTTTTCGTCTAGTTTATAAGTAACCTGTTTCAATATTTTTTTGCTAGTCTCGTATATTTCTGTCATACTTCGAGTTGTAGCAGTAAATCAGTTTAAGATGTTAGCTCTACTGAATCCCACACGCTAACACCAAATTGTAATAGAATATGTGAGTTCTAATTCACAAATGTGCACACCAACTTCCGATGTCTTTATTTTAATCAAAACAAACAAATAATTCAGTGTTTATAAAATAATGACTAATCTACAGCTGGCTTCTTCTGTCTATTGAATCACACGAATATAAACTAAACCAACTAACTCCCTACTTTTACTATCGTCTTTTATAATTACCGTACAATATCCCGAATTTCGACGGTTCTTTCTTTGTTCTCAGAGCATTTTTCAGGAAGCTTGTCGAAATTTCCAGTCGACCTTGTATTGATCCCCCTTTTTTCTAATTTCGGCCGGCTTTATATTTACATTGTTTTTATCGAAACGATTAATTTAGAAGGTTTCTTAGCCTAGAATGAATTTTATAACAATAGCTTAAACATATTAACAAAATTGTGGACACGCATAAGTCTGAAAACTGGATCTATAGGAATAAATCAGAAGAAATCAAGGTCTCGGGAAAACTGAACCTCAAAAAAACGATCGTTCAACCCCCGGACCAAGTAAACGTATTTTTGTGGGAAAACTCATTGTTAGATAATTCGTAATATAGGGTATGTAACTGGTTCAAGTAAACCAGCAAAAGAATAAATGAGCTTATCAAGATGTTTTCCATCCCTGAAGATTAAAAAAGTTATAAAATAAATGACCGTACTACCTCGATTTGATAGTTTACAAAAAATACATAAAGAAAATATTCGTCAACGTACAGCACTGTCAAGTACCGAATTCCTAAAATCTGACTGAAGCGTATATCTGATACATTAAAGATTCGAGCCATTTGATAGGAAAAACAAAAGCGCGCAATGTTCAACTTGGGGATATGTTTGTCACTTTCGGAGGAGTTTCTTCATACACAATGCTCCTGGTAACAGATATATAGCACTGTTTAGAAAATTGCTTCCGAACCGGCATTTTCTATTTACAGTATTATCAGAAAGTCTAAGAGCAATTTGATGGTGTAGTCATAGAAGTCCTCTCAGTCCGGTCGTCGCTAATTTTCACAAGAACTGTTTCGAAGTCAAAGCTTTTAACAATGTTATCTTCAAATCGTCTCATTGGTTCCCTTACGGTGATAACACTTCGGTGTTCTGTGGTTTGGCGCCACGGAGCAGCTTCACCAGTACGAAATTTACGGCATGTGCACCGAAAATCCACTGATACACACCCTTACCTGAAAAATATTATAATCACCATCGCAGACCGAAAGTCCAGAATAAGTAATAACAACTTGAAACTGAGGGAACGCTTTCCTGATATAAGTTAAAAATACAATGGACCACATTGGGAAGATGGTCAAAAGACTATAGGCTGAGAAGATTTTAAAACCCACTTTAATCTACCCCACCATATCGATTGCTACTAGCCATTGAGGATGCGCCATAAATAGACGAAACAAAATTAAATGACAGTGCCGCCCTGACTATTCAGTTCAAACATTCTACGTAGTCACTGATACGCTGGTGCTGTTGAAGATACCTACTGCAGTTGCAGGTGAAACGTTCGAATGAATAGTCCATAAAACCAGAATTATATAACATAGAATGGCTTTATATTTGACAACGAAGTCAGAATAGATATTGAAACGTTTGGTTTTCCTTCAATATACGTCGTTTTATTTCGATTGTGGTGTTATTGTCCAAAAAACACAAAAGTAATCAAGAATATGCCACAAACAACGTTTAGAAGACTTTTTTTTCATTCGTCTCTTCAACGGACTGCTCATAATAAGCCCTCACTTACCTTTTAGTGCAATGAATAAAAAAAATCACCAAGTTGGTACAAAAAATAAATATGGCATGACTATTGTGCCTGGTTGGAAAATTAATTTGTAGACAATTATAATTTTAATACCATAAATAGACATTTTTTACAATTTGTGTACTATTCAATTAAAATAAATAACACATTTTGAGAAATACACCATTTTTTCTTCTCATTATGCAGTAACTCATATGGTGACGAATTTGTAACATTAATATCATCACCAAACGCCATCTACATTTACTAAACGGAAATAGATGATTCTTAGATAACTGTGATTTTTACAAATCAACATTTTTTAAAATCAACAATGCTTTAAAACTTGTGTTCTGGATGCTATTGACCTTTTATTTTATTCAAAATTAAGCCTCTAATGTAGTTCTACTACAACTTCAATAGAAAAGAAACCAGAACACACATTAGAATTAATCTGTTTAAATTCTTAAAATAATTAAAGAAATGATAAATTATAGGACTTTGATAATCATACAGAGACATTTACGGTATTTTCTTTCTTGATTTTAACAATCCTTAAAATTTATTAACAGTAGAATTAAAATAAGAATTTTCATAATAGTCTTAGGATAAAACAAAGTTTAACATGAGTTAAATCTATTATTCCTTTCTAGCAATCAATATTGGGGTATAATTGCAGCATATTTTGATGAATTATATACAATGGATTTTAGTAATAAAAGCTAAACTTTACATTTTAAGACGACTGTATAGAAATTTTTACATTTAGTTTGAAAAACATGCCACGGTACTAACATTTTGGGTATGATACATGAATACTTATGCTTTAATATACAACGTCGACGGTAAAATACCATCAAATTTATCATATTTATAATTTTCTGATCAAAAAAATCATGTTGAATAATAAATGAAGTACTAGACATAAAAAATCACACATAGCTAAGAATCAGTCATATCAATTTGTTTGGAGAACATAGTTTGCATAACCCAAGAAAAACTTATCCGGAAAGATTCTCTAGAATAATTCTCCAGAGAACTATGTAAAACATTTATACAAAAAACTGTGGTTCATTTAGAGAACCATGCAGGTACGAACTATGTACTAGCAAAATGAATGTATTGGCGGAAAAGGAGCGAATTACTGACAGTTTCACCTTAAGACTTTTTAAAATTAAAATTATATAAAAAAACGACTTTTAATTAAAATTAAAAGAAACAACATTTGTAAATGGCTGGTTATAATAACTTTCAGGAAAAGGAACTATTTTTTTTTGTTATTTTACCCAAATTATTAAAATTATTATTCTAACCATGTTTACAAACATATACACTATGATATTTAAGAAACAATAAAGACTGTAGAAGAATTAAAACCAGACCCGCCCTTTAAAAATTATTGTAGTATCAGTAATAAACATACTAATTACTGAATGATTTAAGAAGTACAAACATATTTTGATTATTCGTATTAATTTTCTCTTCTCAGAACGATTTCGGAAAAATATATAACATAAATAATCGAAAATCAAAGTTTAGTGGGGCAATTTGTGAAAATTGCCTAGAACGCTACTTGATTTCTTTTGAAAAACTCTGTCACAGGATTAACTGAGAGGAAGTAGGATTTGTCAGCTAGTTTTTCTTTCTAATATTTGAGATATATTTCAACATGACTTTTCGATTTCTTCTCAGGAATCGTTGTAGAACAATGTTTTGCTGAAACCATTTGTAAATATGGAGTTAACACGACTTTTCTTAATTAACAAATTTGTTGACAACTCTGTAGACCTGTATTCATTCAGTTAATCCTGCGAGAGAGATTTTATGTAAAAAGCGTGTTCCGGGAAATTTTAACCAATTGCCCCTTTGACATGATTTATTTACATTATCTAGTTTTCAGAAATCATTGAGAGGAAAGAAAAAATATGAAGGATCAAAATGAATAAAATCTGATGAGATAAGCTTTCTGCAATTACGATCACTTTGTGAAGAAGCTGTGTGTATGTGGGCCTATAATCAATTTATTTTATTGCTTCAAGTTAATTCATTATCACTTGTAGACCCGAGATGTAAGACCGACATCGACCGAGAGGACATTCTATTGTAAGAAGCGAAGAACTCTCGAAGAGAGTATTCAACATGATAACTTGTTGGTGCCCAAAAATATTTTATATTAAGTGGGTGACACCTGTATTTAATTAAAGCTTTCAAGTAGTGAAAATAAATAATAATAAAATGAAAATTATGTATTACACTACATGGATCAACACTAGATTCAAAAATATTAACAAAACTTTGAAATATTCAGTTCTATATTTCTTGATCCAATGTAAAGGAACATGAACAGTTCAAAGCCCTTAAAGTCTGGTTAAATATAATAATACCTAACAAAGGCTAGATATATGTATTGTATGAAGTAATGACAATGACAATACAATTTAGCAGCTTCTTCAAATAATTTAAGTAAAAATTAACTTTAAATAGATAAATTACAACAAACCATTTTAAAATAAAAGCCACCTAAACGTATCTATCTCATGTTCTCAATTGAGAAGACTCTAAGAGCTAAAATTAAAGAAACTCACATACAAAAGTAAGAACACAGATGGCACAAATAAGATAGTAAGTTATGTCTCCTATATAATAGATAGTAATTTTGTATCACACGTATCAATTATTTCCATATTTTGTGTCCCATTTTTTTAAAGTAAACTATATAAAAGGGAATGCTCAGTGACATTACGAATGAGAATCCTGAAAAACTCACTTATTCACCCATGACGATGAAGTAGTTTGCACATGGTAGGGTAAGTGCGACCACTCTATTTTAAAAGTGCACACATTACTGTGCATTAACAAAAAACTTTACTTCGTTGTTTCATTACGAAAGCAGTTTTGTTTCCCGTAGGATGTCTGCTGCATTTACATATAAAAATGTGAATTAAATTTGCTGATCTTATCAAGAAGATTTGAAAAACCCAAAAGAAACTTTATAAACACTTTCATTATAAAAGGGAAAGATGTAAAAACTGTAACATCTTAGTTGATCCATAAATCACATATTTTAAAACGTTGTTGTCTAGGCAGTTTCTGTTAAATAAATATCTGACTCAAGGGACATTGAGACGTACGATATTAATGGTTTACAGTAATGCAGAATAACCGTATTGTTTCACTAAAAGATAAAAAACAAAGTAAATTATAACGAGAAAGACATATATTAAGATGATAGAGAAAGATACATTTATGCCATAAATTAAAAAAAATAGTGATTTTCACTCAAGCATTTTAGACAGTGAGCTTTTTAACAAAAATTATACTCAGTAGACACTTATTTTGTGTGCTATACAGCACAATTTCTTATTTCTTTAAGTTTTTTTATGGTTGGAATGCTTGGCGACGTTTACATCTAATTGTACCATACAGTTTTCGAGTGCTTTGTTGCAAATAGTGTTTTATTGCCATTCCCGGGTTCAGGATTCGGTTTATTCTTAACCTCAAATATCTGACGAAGTAAGCTTTTCACTAATTCAAGTAATCACGACCAGCTCTTTATAAATTAACCAAGAGCTAATGATAACAGCCAGTAATCAACACAATATCAGCTTAGTTAGACCTAATAAAGAAGGTCTGACCGAACACTCGGCGTCGGCCACCTTTGGCAAAAACAGCACCATCGGCTTTAATTTCTACTTTAGCGAAGCTTTGCCCAAAGCGGAAGTTTCCTAGAAGCCCCCAGAAAACAGAAGAACTCGAAGGAATCAACGCAAATTCGGTACCATTTTCTTCTTGTCGCTCAACCGGTTTTCTTTATTTTTGTTCATTTAATGACTACTGACGACCCTCAGGGTAGAATGCCAAAATTTATTTATAATATTGGTTCAGTCATAGAATAAAATAAAATAATCGTTATTTGTTTCCATACTGCATATACAAAACAAATAATAGTAACATTGCCGCCAGATTGCTTGGACAGAAAATCATATATATATATATATATATATATATATATATATATATATATATATATATATATATATGGATTAACTGGAATGTGAAAGAAAAACTAAATGAAAGGTAAAACAAACACATTTTAATCCTTCCCTAAAGTTAATCTACACTATCAGTCTATTGAAATACAACCCACAAATATTTATATTATATAATATTCGTAATTTATTGGGCTCTCGCAAGTTTGCAACTTAGGTACATTTACTTGTAAATATGATTTGTCAACTGAAATCAGAATTATGTTGCAACTCATCTATTTATTTCTGATAACATTTTATTAATTGCACTTTTAATTTAGTTTATTTTTAATTTTACCGGATACGTTTCATATAGTTTGACTAAGATTACAGATCGTAAGACTAAAGATAAATAGTTAGATCTGGCAATATTGATTTTCATGGTAACGTTCTTTCTAGCGAATTTGATTTGAATTTTGACATTTATTTACTTTCATTAAGTTAAAAGTTTACAGTTCAATCAGAAAAGTTGTTTTCAAAAATTCAATTTCAGTCCACTGACAAAAAATATCAATAAAAGTAAATGTATTTCAAATTAATTCGATTTTAAGATATATCGTAGTTTAAAGGTTAAGTTTAATATCTACTTACATATTGTGATTATTTGTAATGTAATAATAGTTACCTACTTCACGTTCAGACTAAATTTTGAGTTATTTTTCATTTTCTTGTTATGAATTATCGTAATTGTATGTCTGAATAAACATTCTAATTTATTCTATTACTCACTTGCATATAATTTAACTCTTAGAATTTTCAGGCTCAAATCACAAATATCATTTAAATATGATGCTCATTTTTAAATGATTTGGATTTTTTATATTGAAAATCGTATTGAAAATTATATCTATATGTGTAAATATATTTAAAGGCAGAAGGTACTGGTTTCTGAGAATGTAGTTATTTTATAGTCAGTTTATTTTTTATTACATGGCCACATTCCAGCCTTTTACTCGTAATACAAGGAAACTAACTGTTAATTAAAATACATTAACATCTTAAAGATATGTTGAAAATTGCTAATTGCCGAATATCTTCTGAAATATGAAGTAAACTATGTTTTTATTTAACATATTTTCTCCTTTAAAATCTTGTATGACTGACTTTGAACGTCAAATCTTTGAGTAATTAGTATTTATATAAAGACTGAGCAATAGCTGGTGCTAGATTGGCTCTTTAATATCAACATGTGAAGACCACCTTTCATAGTTCCGCATCAAGCGTTGTTTCTTGCTCAGTAGTAAAATCATAACTTTGTTATATATCATTTTCACATTCTTCCGAAAGCGTTATGTAAAAAATTGCCGGGGGACAATATAGAACATAGTAAGCATTGGAGTTTTCATAGGTTTGTTGATCATCTCTTTTTTTAATACTCTATTGAAACTGCAAATGAGGAAAACTTTAAGGTTACAAAAACAATTATTATATCAAACATTTTACCAGGAGCGGTTCCAGCCCAAACTTTGGGGGGTTACAAATTTTTCAAAATTAATATAAATACATTATTTGATTATTTGATTAAATTCTTATATTTCTTTATTTCAATAGAATTGTCTTGACGCCAATTCTCTCGGTTTTCCACAACTTTATTTCTTGTAGAATTTTTTTGATAGAGGAACTTTAATAATCTTCACTATTTGATGGGTAACCACTAGTCTTCTATCTATTCTATATAATATTATAAAATTGTAGTTGTCTGTTTGTTTGTTGGTTTGGTTGTTTGTTACCTCATCACGTAAGAACTACTGAATTGATTTTGCTGAATTTTTTGTTGCAAAGCTTATAGTTTGACTTAAAATCTGGTATCCATTTTATCTCCCTATTTTGACAGAAACGGTAGTTATACAGAAAAATCTACTACCATGTTCGGTAATACATAAACAATTAGTTAATTGGTTCCACCTCATGCACCAAATTTTAAATACTTGCACCAGCTTAGCTTTTATTCAAAATTCGGAATATGCCAGTTTAACATGTTTCGATTTTTAAAAAAATCCAACTGATATATAATGCGTAATTTTCAAGAGTGTTCCATGTATAGGTATAGATAGGTAGAATTAAATGGATTTAAGTAAGTAGTTGCATATATACAATGTGGTTGAAATAAGGGAGAAGTTATACGCGGTAGTTCAAACAAGATATATGAAGTGAACTATAAGCAGTATATACCAGGTGGTCGAAAACGGCTGGAGTTGAATTATATTTATTAGAGCGGATAACAAAATGTTATATATTGTTAAAGTCATAAGTAGTTGCATATACAATGTGGGTGAAATAAGGGTAAAACAGAATTAGATTTATACAGGATGGATAAAAAAAGTGTTATATAAGCTGTTAGGATATTCGAATTTTCTTGAGCTATTATTATAGTCATGAAATGGGTTGATAAAAATGTTAGAAGCAGTTGTTTATACAGGGTAGTTGAAATATAAGATGGAGTTAATTATAGTTTATAGGGTAGTTAAAAATTTGTTTTATAACCACAAGTAGTTCACAAGTTCATAAGTAGCATACTATAGGATCGTTGAAATATGTGGCAGAGTATAATTACTGCTATATCTACAAGTGAGTTTTGAAAAATATCATAAAAATGTTATGATCTACAACCTGTTTCATATACCTGATAGATGAAATATAGGGTGGACTAGAATTCTAAGTATACAGTGTAGTGGCCCATAAGTAGTTGCATATACAAGGTTGTTGAAATATAGCGTGGAGTAGAACAAAAATTATACAGTGTGGGTAAAAAAATTAGAAAAACCTGAATTATGGGGCAAAGTGAACTTATCGTTACACAGTGCGATTTAGGTTAGAAAAAGTTGAAAATGAAGGAAGGTTTAAATAAAGTGTGGAGAGAAATTATATTTTATACTGTAATTCAAAAATTATGAGGTAATTAATAGCATAGCGCCTAATTAGTTTCACGGTTAGGATATTTGAATAATTTTGCTACATAGGGTATTGGCAATTGATGGATTTATATTTATACAGGTTGGTACAGTGATAGAAAAGGTAGGTACAGCAACAAATAACTATGACTATGTTCGATAACACACAATTTGTTAATTGGTTCCACCGCATACACCAAATATTAGATACTTGCAGCAGCTTAGCTTTTATTCAAAAGTTGGAATATGCCAGTGTAACATGTTTCAATTTTTAAAAAATTCAACTGATACATCAAGTGTAATCTTGCAGGGTGTTCCATATATAGCATATGTGAAACTTAGAGCGGAGTAGAACTACATAGATTTAAAAAATAATATAGAATAGGAGGCCCGTAATCAGCTGCGTATATACAATGTGGGTGAAATATGGAGCAAGTTACATTGGGGTGGTCCAAAAAAATTATATTGAGTGGATCATAAATAGTTGCATATACCAGGTGGAGTTGAATTATATTTATACAGGGTGGATAAAAAAAATGTGTTATGTAAGCAGTTAAGATACTTGAATTTTCTTGAGCTGTTATTATAATTATGAAATGGGTTAAAAAAATGATAAAAGTAGTTGTTTATACAGGGTGGTTAAAATATAAGATTCAGTGGAATAATAGTTTATAGGGTGGTTAAAAAATGTTTTATGTCCACAAGTAGTTCTCAAGTTCACAAGTAGCACATATAGGATGGTTGAAATATGTATCGTAGTATAATTTCAGTTAAACAGGTGGGTTTAAAAAATATTTTAATGGAATGTTATGATCTGCAAGTTGTTCCATATACCGGATAGATGAAATATAGGGTGAACTTAGAATTCAGAAGAATATAGCATGGAGTATAATAATAATTGTACAGTGTGGGTAAAAAATTTGGAAGAATTTTGTTATATAGGGTAGAGCATGAGCTGTTGTATGGAGTACCTGAAATATAGGGCGAATTTCAGTTATCGTTACACAGTGTGATTCAAACAAGGTTAGAAATAGTTGCAAATGAAGGTTGGATTAAATGTTGAGAAATTATATTTCATATTGTGCTTAAAAAAATATGAGGAAAAAATATGAAATAGCGTTGCTCATAATCAGTTGCACAGATAGGATATTTGAAATATAGATAGGAGTAGAGTTACATAGGGTGCTCCGTAAGCAGTTGCAGTTTTGGTGAAATAAATTGGGAATTGATGGATTTATATTTAAACAGGGTGGTTCAAAAAATGTCACACTGGGTGGCCGATCAGTAGTTGCCCATACAAGGTGGTTGAAATAGAGAGTGGAGTTGAATTATAGTTAAATAGTGTGGATAAGAAACTGCGCTATTCTTTAAGATAGAACAGAGCTGTTGCATATATGCAATATCTGAAACATGGGACGATGTAAAATTATAGTTATACAGTGTGATTAAAACATGCTAGAAAAAGTTGCATGTACGGGGTAGTTGACATATAAGGTGGAGACAAATCATATTTTCCAGGATGGTTAAAAAATATCTCAAAAATGGTTATTTAGCGTAGTTATACAGGATGGTTAAAAAACCGATAAACCAGTAAGTTATAAAGGGTGACTAATGGGCAGCGATAAATACAAGATATTTTAAATATATATGGAACTTATAGCTATAGTAGGCAGTTCTCAAAAATATTGAATAAAATTATTATATAAGGTGGCCATCATTAGTTGCGGTTTGGGAAAAATGGGTTGGGATTGGTGAATTTAGTTATACAGAATGGTATAAAAAATGTTATATGGGTGCCCATAAGTAGTTGTAAATATATGGGTTAAGATCGGGGCTTAGTAGAATTATAGTTTTACAGGGTGGATTAAAAAATATTTAAAAAATGTTATATAAGGTAGACCAGGAACAGTTGCATTCTGCTATATTAAATACCTAAAATGTGGAGCGAAGTAAAATTTTATTTATATATTGTGTTTAACACAATGTTAAAAAGTGAATTATTAGGAGGTTTATTCTTTCAGGAAATAAAAAGTTTATATTAAGGCTTATTTCTATTATCAGAAGAGAGAAAATTAAAATTTTTGAAGCTATTGCTTAGGGAGACGAAATATTTTATTATAGCCTCTGCTAAAATGGAGTTTTTTCTTTCATTTATAATTGGAATAATAGAAAGGAGTTGCATATAAAGGCAGCTTAAAATTATAATTTACGAAGTGGCTCAAAAATTATCTGAAATAATTGTTATATAGGGTAGAGGGTGCAGTAGAACTATAGTTAGGTAATTAAAAAATGTTATATTGGATGACAAATAAACAATAGCATATACAGGATGGTTGCACTATAGGGTGAAGCATAGTTACAACTATACAAGGTTCCAAAAAAAATGTTGAATAAAACTTGCAGTTTGGGTGAATTGTATTCGGGATTGGTAGATTTATAGTTATATTAAGTGGTTCAACAAAGTTAGAAGAAATTGTTATATTGGATAGCCCATATGTTTCATAAGCTATTTCTTTTTGCAAAGAATTCTACTTTCCATACGCGAGTGAAACCGCGTGTAGCGGCTAGTACTATATAATTTAATAAAGTAGAGGACATAACATTATTTAAATTATTACCACCTTTTCGAGGTTTTTCAGTCCATTGAAAGCAAGACAACTTCTTCAGTTGTGCTCACCTCAACTGATAGAATTTTCGAGTAACTATTTATGTATTTAGTACATATAACTGAATTTAATATTTTATCGTGAAATGAATTTCGACATCAAGGAGTTTCAGAAAAACTAGCTCACAGAGACTTCAACTGGAGAGTCGTACTCTGTCTAACTCGTTTCCCTGTGATTCCTCCTAGGATTAAGTTCTTACGAAAATATATATCATAATTTTTATAGGTTTTATTTACCTCACAATCCTTTCATGTAATTTTTATCCTACGAATCATAGGGAAACGGCATTACACAAACACTGATTTGGAGTTTTCTGAAATTCCTAAATTTATTTCGCGATAAAATATTAAATTTTGTTATATGTACTAAATACAATTATTCAACCCTTTCAGAAGGGCGCAACTGCTGAAGATTCTCCACTAGAAACAATAAATTGTCTTGAGTTTAAGTGATTGAAAGTTGTCGAAAAGATAATATCAGAATTTCTTTCATAAGTTTTAGTTAACCAACGAATTTTCGTGTGATTTCTATCCTAAGCTTCACACGAAAACGACGGTACACAGAGTACGACTCCTCATTTGAAGTGTCTATGAGCTACTTTTTCCTGAAATTCCTAGATGTCGATATTCTTTTGCTATAAAGTATTGTTTTAATTCATAGGTATTTTCTAGACTTTCCTTTAAGAAGGAACATCCGTACAACACATAAGTATTTAAATTTCCACAGTTATTAATTATCTAGTTTTTATGATTTTTCAGCTACAGAATACAATTTTAGTAGTAGGTTTGTTTTATGTTTCACGCGTTCATCGCTGTTTTATACAAAAACTTTAAAACTAAATTTAAGCACAATAATGCAAAATCAAATGAATTTTTAATTGTAACGCGTTCAGCTCAAAGATTTTATTATAACTATTTTCCTTTCAGATTGTTAAAAGAATAATTTGTCGCCAAATGGAAGCATTACATCATATGGGCCGTCAAAGCCGTGAAATTGAAATTTTGATCAGTTATTAGTTTTTTAATAATGAATGTTTCTTTCAAGTTTAAAGCTCTAATACAAAATACAGCAATTATACTTTTTTTAATTTTTCACAAAAAAAAAATTTGCTTAATTGCTTACTAATTATCCAATCGGTTCGTTCATCATTTCATTTCGTAGATTTGATACTAAAAGTTTTTTTCTGTGACAGTTACGATTTTTGCAAATTTAAACAGTCCCCTTAATTTACTAAGAAATAAAACTTAGTTTATATAATGCATAGCTCTCTTGTTTCTACTTTTATGCATAACTCTAAATAGTTTCTATATAATTTCCAATGATATTGGTTTTTATCCAATATTATTGAATTCCTTACTAAAGTAAGGTTAAGGCTACGACCGATCAACGGGCTACAGCTTCGGTCGGACACTACATATAAGTTACTTTCGTAAGCAACTGTAGTACCTACTCATTTGGTTAGAAATCTCAATTTCCTGTTTACCTTTATCATATTCTAATATTATTTAAGGTTTGTTTGGTCTGGATCTTTCCTAATCAAGCGATAGCAAGTAATTTTCTTCACAAGTAGAGAGTCACGTCTCGTTTGTCACATCATTTCAAACTACGGCAAACGACTTGCCCCGCTTCAACTTAGCATGTATAAAATCCTTGATGATCTTATTTGGTTGTATAATCTGCAACCTCGTTGTGGATAGTCGCCCAAGCTACAAAGATCTTGGGAGGAGCCTTACCAAATTGTAAAGAGGATCAACGATACTGTCTACAGAATAAGGAAGCTACCTCGAGGAAAACCAAAGGTGATACATTTCAACAGGTTAGCCCCTTAACAAGCCCAAGTCCGCAGCATCCAACCAGCGATGAAGAGATGATCTTTGAACAGTTTAGGGCAGAAAGTGCAGCACGACGTGACCAATGTAGATTCCAGAGACCTGTTTGAGGTGCCCATAGAATATTCCCTGGCTCATTGCGTAACTCGAGATCTCCGGATGCCTAGAAGGATAGCAAAAGTGTTTGCAACGTAGAATGCCCAGGACCAGAAACTAAGGGAGCAATGTCCACTGGTGGGAAAGGTCCTGCATCTCGGAGATAAACAGTCAGTGTCTTTTGATATACATGACTAATGGAATACTTGTATACTAGTGATCTGTGATAAAAAGGCACTCTGCGTTTAACAGTTTCCCTCGGAGTGTTACTACAATAGAACTGTTCGTCCAAATCTTCGACTGTAGGATCCACAAAAAAAATACATTAAAAAACAACAAAATGAAATGGTTATTTATTGTATTGTGTTTTATTTACACCATTCCCATATAAAGTTTCTAGTATTTTATAGAATTTTCGAATTTTCGAATTTTCGATTAACTGTTTTTAGAAACTTCGCTATCATTTTCATTAAATTTGAGCGGCTACTGGAATTGGCAACTTTTTTGCTTCACTGAAGTAAATATACATATTCCGATAACATATACCAGCCTTTATCGTCATAGTAAAACCACTTATTACATTAATGATCCAATTCGAAAACTTAGTTGACGTGCTTTCACAATTTGCTTCGACAGTTTCTTGAGATACATTCCGATTTATATAAGAGTTTTCAGGATGTCGTATAAAATATCTTGAAGTTCAATACAACATCTCTTACACGTGTACACATTTCTGGAAATTCGCAAGTTACATGTCTGAATGTTCGCTAATTACTATCAAAGAGTTTGCCTTTAGCCTCGCAGGTAAGTGAATGTAACAGTTTCATGCCAATTTTCTGCAGTTAGGTAGGATTGGTGCAAATTAGAGGAAGTTGTTAACTCGTTCCGGTAAGGTAACTCCAAAAACGTAAACAATCATTATGAGTTTATTATTGTGTTCAAATTAATATTTCGCATTGTATGAGGTAATTTCTGGTGTATGATATAATCAATGCAACAGAGAATGGATGAATAGAGTGGCAAAGTAATTTCAAATTAAGTTATGAAATAGTCATTATTGCGGTGGGAACAGGCTTTGAATGTAATAACGCAAATTGTAACTGGAGTTTGTTTCATATTGCACGATACTGACGTCATCGTAATAAACACCGTAGTCACTTTTCTTCAGCTATCTCTGTTACAGCATGTCAATCCTACAACATCAGTTTGAATTATAATAGTTTTTCCACTGTGGAACAGCCAAAAAAAAATAAATGCAGTGTTTCACATATTGTACACATTTACCAAAATTACAAATGATTGAAATTATATCATCTCTACACTGAATCAATAAAGACTCGAATGTTTTAAATCAAATGATCAAGCTTCTGACATATAAATCATATAAAATTATTTTCGTTCTTTTTTCAAAAATGATTTATCTTCAAACAGGCTAATCTGCCAGACGTTGTTGTTTTCATATAAATTATAATAGTATGCACCGTTTCAATGAAATTATATGAAAAAAAATCAGTAAATTACTCCATCACTCGTACAGAGAACAAAACTGAGCCTCTCAGGAACGTGTGAGTATATCTGTATACTACTCATATAATCTTATATTTGTCAAATATAAAGTTTTTTAATTAGAAAGTAAAGAAGAAAAAACCCAAACTATTTTAAGACAGGTTTATTCACGTAACCGAATGAGAATTTTAGTAGCCGACATTTGGTCTGTAAACTAATTATTTCCACGATGAAGCAGTTTAATTTCAATTCTCTTGCATTTATACGCTTTATCAGAATACCACTTCAGAAGATATTACAGTCTGTAACTGCGTATGGGTTAAACAATATAATCTTTTAACTACCCTGTATAACTTCAAATATACTTTAGACTATATTTCAACGAACCTGTATATGGAACGGCTCATAAACAACCCTATATAGCATTTCGTCTAACTCTTTTTATTACGATCCCATACAAGTATAATTCCACTTCAATACTTTCCAACCATCATCTTTATACGACTTCCTAGGAACAACCATAATTTCTTAACTGCCCCATGTAAATATAGTAGTACGGAGCAGAATTTTAACATTTTTCAACTACCCTGTATAACAATTATTCTACTCCGCCTTATATTTCACTATTACATATATTCAACTACTTATGGGCTACCCTATTCAATTATTTTTTTCTAATCACCCTGTATAATTATAATTCCACTCCACACTATAATTCAGCCACCCGGTATTTAGAACTACCCATGGCCAACACTTTAAAACATTGTTCTAACATTTTTGACAATTCTGTATTACTCAAAATTCCACTCGAACCTATATTCTTTAATCATTCTCCTCGGTCTTATATTTCAACCATCATATATATGCAACTCCTGGGCCGCTGTATAACTCATTCCTTTGTCTAACTTTTTTATTATCACTCTATATAACAATAATTCTCTTTAACCTACATTGCAGCTTCGGCTCTGGAATATAGATAGCATTTTTATAAAACATTTTTAAAAAAATATATAACCGACTTCTACCTATAACTAAAAAGCTAAAAATAATTATAACAAAATACAACTCTAGCAAATAAATAACACATTCAACGTTCTTTGGTACCTACCCAGGAAGTAAAAAATGTAAACATTAAAAGGTTCTCATTCTGTACAAATTAATTACCTACCAATCTAGTATATTTTGAAGCCGATGCCAAGGAAATCTAAAATCCTTCATTGCGTACTTATCTACTAATTCATCAAACTTGATTGTGGCTTGGCACCGACTTCAAAAATATACTAGATTGGTAGGTAATTAATTTGTACAGAATGAGCACCTTTTAATGTTTACATTTTTTATTTCCTGGGTAGGTACCTAACAACATTGAATGTATTATTTATTTGCTAGAATTGTATTTTGTTATAATTATTTTTAGCTTTTTAGTTATAGGTAGAATTCGGTTATATATTTTTTAAATGTTTTATTTTCAACTTTTTAGTTTTTTTGAACTCAGGTAGTTTTCATTCTTTATTTTTTATTTTGTATGTATAACCTTAATAGACAGAACCAGGTAACATTGAAAGCCTCAACATTACACAATGATACTTTCTCATTTAAATTCGCAGGTAAATCTTTACGAACACAATGTACTAGTACGTGTTGATTTAATAAGCCCAAAATGTATTTATGCCTTATGGACTACGCCATGTAACCTTTTTCCAACTTTTTGACAACCCTGTATAACTATAGATAATTCCACTCCAACCTATGTACCAATCATCCTGTACATACGACTGCCCACGGACAAGCATAAATTTGTTAGCTGCCTTCTGTAAAGTATAGGACGGAGTAGAATCCATCCTATATTTACGAAGTCAAATCCGTCCTATATTTCAACCATAATATATAACTCCTTGTGGGCTACCCCATAAATTATTTCATTTTTAACATTTTGTATTATCGCCCTGTAAAACATTAATTCCTCTCCACACTTTATGCAACTTCTTATGAGGTATAAATAAAAAAATTATTTTTTAATCACACTGTATAAATATAATTCAACTCCAGCATATATTTCAACCATCCTGTATATGATTTGCTTATGTCCACATCATATAACAGTTTTTTAATCACCCTATATAATTTTAATTTCACATTTTTTCCAACATTTTTATACCACCAAACGTCCAGTCCACCCTATATTCCAACCATCCTGTATATACGGCTGCCTAGGGACCACTATCATTCTAGTCCGTCCTATATTTCAATCTTCATATAAATGCAACTCCTTCTAACACTTTACTTTTTGTTTGCTATAACTAAACACCCTGTCTATAAACCCACCAAATAGCAGTTTAAAACTAAAAGCACCGTCTTGGCAAAATGGAAAAATTTGCATTTAAATAGGTATTTGCCTGGTATACAAACAACACGAGCTTGGTACTCATTGATTTAAGGAGCCGAGAATACTATGCTTTACTACCTATATGCTTGAGATGTACATACACAAAATTTTGAAATTCGCAATTAAAACTTCCAGTGCCTAAAATTACGTCACTATTACATTGAAATTAAAATATTTATGAGGAAATGTCCGTTATGTCATTTCGATGAAATTTTTTATAAGAATTTTGGAATTTTCGGCGATTTTCTGGAAAACTGCAAGTTGCATGTCGCAGAAAAGTATATGAGCACGTAAGGATCTTCCTTAATAGATTAAACGTTAAAAAACTATACACATCTATAAGGAGTTATCGAAAAATCGACTAAAATATTAGGGATATTGGTCGATTTCCATGCACGCATTTCATTCATTCACAAATTTTATCACTTTACCAATAGAATTCTTTTCCAAAATTTGAAGTTTCACCAATCCGGATATATACTCCATTAAACAAGACCATATACATTCAAAACGGTGCGCCATAGGAGAAGAAATCTGGTAACATACATACAAAAAAAAGCGAAAAAAAATACGCGACGAAATGATAACCTCCTCCTTTTTGGAACTCTGTTAAAAACACATTATATAACTAGTATTCAACTCGGCATATACTTCAACCACCTTATATATGAATCTGTTTATGGCCACCTAATATAACATTCTTCAAAAACCCTGTATAACCATAATTTCACTTCCAGCCTATACTCCAAGCACCCTGTAAATGCAAATGCTAATGGCCTACCCTATAAGTAATATTATTTTAACATTTTTTAATCACGCTGTTAACCAATTATTCTACTCCGCCTTATTATTTCACTATCATGTTTATTCAATATATTATGGTTACCTTATATATTTATTTATTTGAACCACTCTGTATAACTATAATTCCACTCCACTCTATATTCTAATCACCCTGTATATGCCACTGCTTAAGGGCCATCCAATAAAACATTTAGTTTCTAACACATTTTGAACAATCATGTATAATTATCATTCTAGAACGCCTTGTTTTTTAACAAATTTACGTCTTTACCACTATACAACTGCTTATCGACTATTTATAACATTTTTGAACCATCTTGTATAGCAATAACAATAATAATAGCACGAAATGATATCGACACAGAGAACTGACCTTCAATGTGTCTGTCTAAGTAACATACGAACAATGTGTCCCCAAATTAACATGCGAAGTTATCAGCCATCCTAAAATCGCCAACTTGACATTTTTTTTGTTAGTCTGAAGCTAGTAGATAATGTAACTCGTTCCTAGAAGTTTCCTTGGACTTTCGTCGTCTTGAAATGATTGATCTCACAACGTTTCAATAGCAATCTTCTATCGTTATCAGGTGAATGGGATTAAGCGGTCATGCTCATTGGGTCGCTTAATCCCTGTCTCGTCCAATCAGCGTCGCCGTACCCGGTGATTGGCATTTTTTCCTTTAATTTCTTTAATTAAATGAAATTCATAACCAGTTTCGATTTTGCCAAACAAAATACTTCTCTATTAATATAAGGGAAATTCATGTTGTTGACAAACCTCTTATACAGGTAATAATAAAAGTGACATGAGATGATTTCATTTCAGGTTTCAAATCATATAATTATAATTCGACTTATTACATTTATTATTTATACATGGCAGTTATGTCAAACGCCATAAGGTTACATTAGATAAGTAATGCGGTTGTTCAATTTTCTTCGATTTCCTAATGTTCCGGGGCAATAAAAACCTGACAATAAAAAACACAAAAAAAATAATTGGCGAAATTGATCCAGGCGTTCAAGCGTGATGAACCAAGGGAAATAGGGATTCATATTTATATATGTTCCGAGTGATATTTGGCGGGTTTTTTGACAATTGTTTTATTTCTTAGTAATTATTCATTATTCTCTATACGTCTTTTTAATATATATAAAACTATCTCTTTCAAGACAGCACAATGCCATTTTCGGTGCAAACGGATACTTTTATTGTAATATCACATTTTGAACAGGTTATTACAAAATATCCTCATGTAGAAATTTCTATTGTAACGTTTGGAAAACACCTAAATCGAATTGTCACGAGATTTGAAGAAGGCAGCAACGGTATTAACACAAGATGTCTTAGATGATGTACGGGACAGAATTGAAAATAGTCCGAATAGTCTATAAGAAAATTAGCAGCTCAAACAGGTAGGAATAGTAGTTGTTTCTTCAATTAATGTTTATATATAACTTTTGTAATTGTAGGTCTTTCTTGTGGAAGTGCACCAACAGCATTGTAAAAGAAATTACTTATGTATCCTGACAAAATTGCGATACATCAACACTTACGAGACTAAGTGATATGTAATGTCTTCGATAAACATTACATATAGAGATTAATATTCAAAAAAATGTATGAAATAGATGTTGCGGTTTTAGTTCAATGCTGGTTCAATGCAAGTATATAATTGACGAAGGACCTTTAGCGGAACAATCAATAAACACGTAAAGTAATTCACCAAATAAAAGTTAATCACTAACCTTTTACGTCGAAGCTCTGCAAAGGGTGTTTTCTTGGTGGTTCTTTCTTCTGAGGCTAGCCCCGTGAACAGGAACAGTTTCTTAGAGCTTCGTCTGGACAACACATTACACAAAAAATAGCGACGTAATGTTCATTGATTGAACATACAAAAAAATGCGGGTTTAACAACAAATGATGCGCTTTTGTAAACACAAAAGAAACAAAATGAAAGCGGTTTAGCGGTCGTCACGAATGGAGCTCAAAACTCGCGAATCGGAACGCAAAAAAACAACAAAAAGCGGCGTCTCTTCAGACGGAATCAAAGCCACCGAAAAGTTCGGAGTACATTGCACGAAACTCCCAAGCGTCTTAATAGCCCGGGATGAGAAACACGAATCACAATACTGTCTATATTTTACACGCAAAAACACACTTACAATTAGCATTAGCGCGACGGAATGTTTTAGAAAAGGTGCAGAAGTTTAAAAATCAATGAAGTAATTCAATCAAATTGAACACAATACACTAAACAAATGCGGGAACGCACCATTCCGCCAGCCTTGAATTACTTATTTCAAAACTAAGGGTCCACTGGCAGTGGACAAAGCTTTACAAGAGGTCGCTTCAAAGTACCACTTGCAGTTCTAACTGTAGCAACGCGTACAACACCATCACCTCCAGGATGTACGTCAATAATGCGCCCTAATGGCCAATTCAAAGGAGGTGAAGTGTCTTGCTTCAAAATAACAAGAGTACCTGGCTTAACAACCTCCGAGGGATCAGTCCATTTACTCCGTTGATGAAGAGTATGTAAATATTCTTGCGACCAACGTTTCCAGAATGCCTGATGCAAACGACTCAGTAACTGCCATCTGTTGAGACGATTAGATGGGACAGATAAGAAATCAGATTCAGGAGGTGCTGTTAAAGGTTCCATGGTAAGAAACATTCCAGGACTCAAGGCGGTAAGATCCGAGGGATCGTTGCTACAAGGGGTTATAGGTCGCGAGTTTAAAACTGCTTCGACCTGTGCAAATACAGTAGAAAGTTCTTCGTAGGTTAAGATTTGATCTCCAACGACACGTCTTAAGTGAGCTTTAACGGATTTAATTCCGCTCTCCCATAGTCCTCCAAAGTGAGGAGCCGAAGGGGGATTGAAATGCCAAGAAATGGTTTCTCGTGCAGCAGTAGCTCTAAAATCTTTCAAGATCTGCTTGTGAGCACACACAAAATTAGTACCACAATCACTATATATATGGCTACATCGACCACGACGTGCAATGAATCGTCGTAAAGCTGCCAAGAATGCATCAGCAGACAAATCTGATACGAGTTCTAGATAAACAGCTTTCGTTGCAAAGCACTTAAACAGGCACAGATAGGCCTTTAAAGTTTTCGACCCTCTAGTTTTAGCCATGGTGATAGTGAAGGGACCAGCAAAATCTACTTCAACATGAGAAAAGGGTTTCAATTGTGAAACGCGGGAAATGGGCAAATTTCCCATGAAGGGTTGGTAAGCAGAAGGATTAAGCTTCCAACAAGAAACACATTTAGAAATGACACTACGAATTACTTTCTTTGCGGATAGAATCCAAAATCGTTGCTGCAAAAGAAATTGAACGGTTTGGATTCCTGCGTGAAGATTGGTGACATGACAATCTTCGACAATTAGATTAGTCAAACGACTTTTACTTGGTAGCAGTGCGAGAAATTTAGTGTCAAACGGCAATGGAGCATTAGCCAATCTACTACCAACTCTGAGAGTTCCCTGTTCATCAAGAAACGGCGAAAGTTTACGAAGCGATTTGGGCAAAAGTTTTCGTTCTCGAAGAAGGGAAATCTCTTTAGAAAAATGTTGATCTTGAACATAGCGAACAATGCGAAGCTGAGCCTGATATAACTCAGCAGCCAAAAATGATCCAGAGCCCCTACGGTCTGGATTGCGGGCGTTATCAACAAAGCGACAAATATGAGCTATAATGCGGGTAATGCGATTAATAGAAGAATGTTCTTCTAACAAAGTACCAAATAAATTTGGTGAAGCGGTGACTTGAAGCGCCACTATACGGGCTTCAGTCATAACTAGCGGTGACATGCTTGAGTCTGAGCAAGCATGTGGCAAACAAGCGGTAATCAACAATTGTGGGCCTTTCCACCAAAGTGTATTGCCTAACAACTCTGATGGCAAAGTGCCGCGGGAACCCAAGTCAGCGGAGTTATCACAAGATTGGATGTAAAACCAATGCGAAGAAGGAAATTTTTCCTGAATGTAAGCAACTCGATTACTGACAAATGTCTTCCAACGGTGCGGGGAAGAACTAAGCCATGAAAGGACTACCGTGGAATCTGACCAGCAACGAATCACCTTGAACAACAAACGACTATTGAATTGCTCATAAACATAATGAGCCAACTTAGCGGTAAGAACTGATTTAGACAACACAAAAAAACTTTGACGAAATCCAGATGCGGTTTCGAACACAAAATAAACAACAGCGGCATAACCTTTCTCAGAAGCATCACCAAATGCGTGAAGTTCACAACTAGAAAAATTTTCTATAGCAAGCAGGCGAGGCAAAACTAAATTCTGTAAGGAGAGAAGATCACCTATGAATTTTGACCATAACGAAACAATGTGAGCAGGCGGGGTTTCATCCCAAGACAATTTCGAACTCCATAATCTTTGAATCAAGTGTTTAACCAAAAACGTTACAGGTGAGATAATTCCTAATGGATCAAAGATTCTGGCCAAAGTGGACAGAAGTATGCGTTTAGTACAAGAGCTATCAACATGTGGGAGACTAGTAAAGAAAAAGGAATCAGAGGATGGATTCCAATGCAAACCTAAAACTTTTAAGGGATTATCAGATTCAAAAGAGTATGGATTCATCGACAAATATTCCTCAGGAAGGTGTAGCAACAATCGTGAATCATTACTGGACCACTTGCGAAGCTCAAATCCTCCTCGTCTTAAGAGTTCAATAATTTCTAACTGCAATGTTTGAGCCTTTTCAAATGATGAACTTCCAGCAATGATATCATCTACGTACGTGGAAGATCGAACAATAGCGGCTGCTGATGGCAAAGAGCGGTCTTCTTCATCAGCCAACTGATTTAAAGTGCGGATAGCCAAAAAGGGTGCGGATGAAACTCCATAAGTGACAGTCTTGAGCCTATAGACTGCAACTGGATCTTGCGGGGAAAAACGCCAAATGATTCGCTGATAATTTTGATGTTCTGGGACAATCAAAATCTGTCTATACATCATTTTGATGTCTGCAGTGAACACTACAGGATGAAATCGAAAGTTCAACAAAAAAGCGATAATGTCTTGCTGCAATTTGGACCGATAAATAAACAATCATTCAAAGATAACCGATGAAGTATCTTAGCGGATGCAGCAAACACTACACGAAGTTTGGTTGTGCTACTATCAGGTTTCAAAACACAATGATGCGGTATGTAGTAACAATC
Organism: Octodonta nipae; assembly: GCA_034190945.1. NCBI lineage: Eukaryota > Metazoa > Arthropoda > Insecta > Coleoptera > Chrysomelidae > Octodonta > Octodonta nipae. The sequence goes on from CM067219.1 coordinate 34,483,814, forward strand.
AGAAGAAGTAGATGGATCAGGAACCAACTCCATATGATCCAGCTCCAAATACTCTTTGAGAAAATCACAATATTGTTTGTAGAGATCTGGTTGCTGTACAAGACGTCTTTCTAAAGAGTAGAAACGTTGTACGGCGAGATTATACATTCCATCAAAAGCAGGAAGTGTATTTCGAAAAGGAAGAGGCACAACGAATCTACCTGAATCCAATCTCCTGCATCCCTCGGAAAATATTTTTTCGCAGATAAGATCATCAGGGGACTGAACCAGTGCGGTAGGAACATCTTCAATTGTCCAGGACCTTTGGAGTGAATCATCTAATGATACTACATCTTCAATTTTACAAAAAAGCGAAGTTGGGTTTATGGCCCACTGAGAGTGAGAGTTAACAGAACTTGAAGACACTCTACCCATAAGGATGTAACCAAACACAGTGTTAATAGCATCAGGAACACCTTCCTTTCCCAGAAGACGTCCGTCCAATAAAATTTGAGAGAATATATCGGCACCTAACAAAAGGTCAATAGCGCCTGGGCTATTGAAACCAGGATCAGCAGGTTTCAAATTGGTTAGATATGTCATATTAGCCATGTTAATGGGCGCAACAGGCATATCATTGCAAATGCGGGGTAAAACAATAGTCTCAACAACAAAATTGCACTCACGCTTTACTATAGAGCGAAGAGAAAGGGTAAGAGAGCCCTCAGCAGAGGGACTCTGCATAGAACCTAGCCTGTTGACTTGAATCGAAGCGGGCATAGGTCGGAAGCCAAGGCGTTTCACAGCCTTGCTCGCAATGAATGATGTCATGCTACCAGAATTTAGCAGACCTCGCAAAGTTTGATAAGAACCGTGCTTATCTAATACCTCAACTAAAGCGGTAGATAACAACACATTTGAATTGTATGACAAAAGTGAACTATGACAAGAAGTCTGCGGTAGAGAAGTTTCGGGACTTTCAACAATATCAATGGCACTGGATCCACCAGATGTGGAAGCCAGGTTTGCGGGGGGAGCTTTAGATTCAGACCGAATACCTGAATCAGCACGATTTACAAAATGAAATGTGATGGCGTTGTTTGCAGTTGCGGCAAGTGGATAAAGATTTACAGCGATTCAACCGATGAGAATCGCCTAAGCAGTTAAAACAAAGTCTAAAATCTTTAACAAACTTAAACCGCGCGGATACTGATTTGTTCAAGAATTCAGAACATTTGTAAATCGCATGATCGGATTTACAAACTAAACAATTTCTATTCTTAGTGACAAACAAAGATGTAGTGAAACGGGAAAAATGTTGCTTTGAATTCAATGGTAACTTTTTGTCAACACTTCGCTTTGCCTTGCGGGATAATTCAACATGTTCAATGGCATCGCAATGCTTCGACAAAAAATCAACAACTTCCGAGCGGATCGTAAAGTCATCTTGAGCGGTCACAGTACCATGGTAAAGTTCAAATTTAGCGGCTAAATTCTTTGGAACTCGTTTCAACATCCTCTGAACGATACAAAAATCCCATTGATTTACTGGTAAACCCAAATTCTTCAGTGCTTCCAAATTATCACTGAAGTCATCCACTAACTTCCGAACCTCTGAAGGGCTATCTGAAGTTAGTTGGGGGAATTGTTCTAAAGCTGACCAATGAGACTCCGCGATTAAACGAGTTCGCTTGAATTTTTTCAAAAGTGTTTCATAAGCACTCACGTAATTGTTTTGTGTTAGTTTAAAATTCTTAATAGCCTCAAAAGCAGGCCCTTTTAAAGCTAACTGCAAATATTTGAACTTCTGCATAGCACTGAGTTTTTCATTATTGTGAATTAATGAATTAAACAAATCAATAAAAGTACCAAATTCCAATATGTCTCCACTAAATGAAGGCAAATCAATTCGCGGCAAAGCAACACTTTCCTGTTCCCGAGTTGTATTTTGTGGCGTAGAATTCTGAACAGATTTCAGTTTAGCAACAATAGACCTAATTGAATAAAACAATTTTTCAAATTTATTGCGAATGTCATCCTCAAAGTCAAAATCATCGTTTGCATCAGAAATTAATCCAACAATGGAATTGTGATGTTTAAAAAATTCTAAATGAATTGAATCAACCATATCAATCATGCTAAAAAACAATTCAACGTCGTCACCTCTTAAGGCTTTCTCGGCAGCAAAATAAATATCTTCTAATCTTCTAAACTCCGATTGTCGATGATTTTTAAATTTACGTAAATTTTTGACATCTTAACAATAAATCAAAATCACTGTAACGCCACTGAACAAATCTAACACGATAGAACGAATCAAAATACTATTCCAAAAATGTACAATTTTTTACTGTTGAAGTAGTAAAATATCTGACCAAATGTCAAATAAATTCAAAACAATTTAGCAAATAACCAAAACAAACAAAACGAGCTCTTGTAAGTTTTTAAGGCGGCAAAAAAATTGCGTTTTATTTCCAACGGAATTAGTGAATATCCCGAACTTGCTTTCTCTTCTAACAAATAAAGAAACCAAAATTCAATGCGGTTTTCAACAATAATTGCAACGAAAAATCAATGTTTTTTTTTGATCGTTAAACTTTGCACGAAATTAATTCAAATGTATCCGGCCCGGAGTTGGACCAAATTATGTAATTTATTCGATAATCTTTGCACTAAATTAACTCAAATTGCATCCGGCTCGAAGTTGGACCAAATTATGGAATTTATTCGATAATCTTTGCACGAAATTAAGTCAAATTGCATCCGGCTCGAATTTGGACCAAATTATGGAATGTCTTCGATGGCACATTCCATAGAGAATATATTCAAAAAAATGTATGAATTAGATGTTGCGGTTTAGTTCAATGCTGGTTCAATGCAAGTACATAATTGACGAAGGACCTTTAGCGGAACAATCAATAAACACGTAAATTAATTCACCAAATAAAAGTTAGTCACTGACCTTTTACGTCGAAGCTCTGCAAAGGGTGTTTTCTTGGTTCTTCTTTCTTCAGAGGCTAGCCCCGTAAGCAGGAACAGTTTCTTAGAGCTTCGTCTGGACAACACGTTACACAAAAAATAGCGACGTAATGTTCATTGATTGAACATACAAAAAAATGCGGGTTTAACAACAAATGATGCGCTTTTGTAAACACAAAAGAAACAAAATGAAAGCGGTTTAGCGGTCGTCACGAATGGAGCTCAAAACTCGCGAATCGGAACGCAAAAAAAACAACAAAAAGCGGCGTCTCTTCAGACGGAATCAAAGCTACCGAAAAGTTCGGAGTACATTGCACGAAACTCCCAAGCGTCTTAATAGCCCGGGATGAGAAACACGAATCACAATACTGTCTATATTTTACACGCAAAAACACACTTACAATTAGCATTAGCGCGACGGAATGTTTTAGAAAAGGTGCAGAAGTTTAAAAATCAATGAAGTAATTCAATCAAATTGAACACAATACACTAAACAAATGCGGGAACGCACCACTAAGATTTTGAACATCGTCAAAATAATTGTTTATGGTTTAACGAAACAATTGGTAATGAAGATCTGGATCTAACGTTTTATTCCGATGAAGCATGGGTTCATTTATTGGTGTATATTAATTCTCAAAATTTTTGAAGAAGGGTATGGGTAGCAATGTCAAAGAAACTGATTATAGGGCCAATATTTTTTTATAATACAGTAAATACAGTAAACTCAGTAACATACAGAGAACAAATGTTGGAACCATTTATTAACAGTTTACATGATGATGAATTAACAGATGGTTATTTCCAACAAGATGGAGTTTTTCAAAATCGTCTACATAATGTAAATGAAATGGAAGCAAGCAATTAATGAAGAAATAAATAATATATCTGTAGAAATGTTAGAACACATCTTTACTAATAAGTAAAAAGTAAAAAATAATTTATACTAAAATATATTTGTGCTAAATAAATTGTTATTTCATAACATAACTTCATATTTTTTGATTTGTTATCTTCTTCTTTTATAGATACCCCTATTAATAAAACATGACAGAGAGTATACTGACATTTAAACAAACATTTTCTCATATCCATGTTCATCTTTTTGTTATTATTTAACGAGCAGTATGTTCATTGGGTTTTCTCTCCTCCAAATTTTTTCGTGCAACAGAAAAGTATTTGAAAATTGTATATGAAGAAAAAAGTGTAGTACGGCAACTTCGTAAAATTGCCCCTATTACTGGCTGTCTGTAGTTAGTCTGGGAGATAGAGATTCTACAAAATGATAAACCAGTAAGGAAGAATCCCTGTATAGACTGCTAGTAATTCGGGCAATTTATGAAATTACCTTCCTACACTTTGTTCTCCAAATACAATTTTTAAATACTTATCTGTTGCAGGAAAAAAATGAAGAAGAAAAAAGACCCAATGAACAGGCAAAATAATTCAAGACCTCCTCAACAATCTTTTCAAAATTACTTATTAATTAAATTTTCATGCAACTCAAATCTTGTTGCTATAATAATTTCTTATATATATATTGCAATTTATTCTCAATAACAAATATATGGAAATACACTCTTTCAGTTCTATCTCGTATCCCTCTTGATATGTTTATTATTTATTTACAACATTTTAAGAAAGTGCCCTCCAACACAATTAATGCCAGACAGTGCTGTTTCTACACTTTTAAAGACTGCGACCATAAATACAACTTACTTCATGATTGTAAAAACACCCTTTTGCACCATAACAGCAAACCTTTATTTTAAACACTCAACGCCTTTTCAATAACTCTTAGTTGCCATCATCAAATAGTTAACCAAGTTTGGTTTGGTGTTTTTACATGTGTGACACACCAAAGGTTCCACAGCATTTTCTTTACTTCATGATCATTATCAAGATGATTCCTATCCTTAATGTCATTTATTAAGCCTGCGTGACTATAATTACATATGTCATACTCGATGCTGGTAACTGTATTTATGCATAATATAATTGTATTGAATTTGGCCATTAGGCTTATAAGGTATCACTTGATGTATTTTTTTTACAAACATGACCTGCTAATTTGTCATTTAACAATACATTATTTTCCAGTTCAGCATTAAATTTCTATGGGCTCTCTCCTATTGTGAAAATTTACTTTTAATAATGCCTATGTCAATAAAACAGTATATTTTAACATATATTTTCTCATATTTATTATTGTTTAACATATTTACTCAACACTTTACATCAGTGATTAAAGGTGTACCTGTGTTTAAGGCAGGTTACATTTTAAGGTAAAAGGTAATACCACACTAATTTTTTATCAATATATTTCCAAACTAAGCAGTAACAAAATATACTTGTAACATGTATTAAAATTTGTTCTTAATTACAAATTTATAGAAACCAGTCTTTCAGTTCTGTCGTCTATCCCACTTTATGTTGCTGTTCATTATTATACTTGCAGCAGTTTAAAAAATTGTTTTTTTTTTTCTCATCAGAATACTCTAAAGGAAGAGCCTGGGGGGAAATAAAGGCAGGCAGCACTGTTCCTATACTTTTAAAAATATGACACAATTCTTCATCAATTTGTATTAAAATCAACACTATTTTTGCACCAATTACATCCAATGTCTATATTTAAGACTAATATTCCCGATTATCAATGATTCCCATCCTTAATGCCATTCATTAACTGTGCATTGGATATTTATCATACTGAATACAGGTAGTTTAATTACTTCTAGTTTAATGTGGCATTTATTTATTTGCACATTTTGAGAGTTTAGTTTTTGCAAAGTATTACCATCAAATTGACCATTATGCTGATTACATAATAAAACTTTATTTTCTTTAATTAACTTCTTAATTAAGAGCCAGAGTCATTTCATTGTTTGCATTTTCTGTCATGTTTGTGGTTATTTTATGACTTATGTCAACACGAACTGACACGAAAAGTTCAATCAACAATTGTGCCAACTCATTATTCTGTCTCTTTTATTTTCAATACCAACTGCCCACTGTCGCCACAAGAATTGAAGTATTGCCAACTCAGGACACTTCAGATTGATCACCCGGTATCTTAGATCATTTACCATCTAGATATAGCCTGTCAAGCATAAAATCGGGGCAACGCTAGAAAGAGACAATAGAGACGGTAAGAGGCTATTTCACTTAGTGGGTGGATGGTCGGTGGACGCAGCCAATGAACAACATGCCTTATTGGAAGCAGCTCCCAACCGAGTGAAATGGCCTCTTGCCCTCTCTATTGCCCTCTCTCTCCTTAGTCTTACCACGACATTTGTGCACTGCAGGCTATCTCTAGAAAGTAAATGCTCTAAGCCCGGTATATAGATACCTACCTATGTTACAAACAAAATAAAACATAAGTTACTGATGTTTGTAAAATACCAAAACAAAACATGAATATCGACAGAAGTTCCGGTCAAGATGGCGTGGTGGCCACACACTTGTACAGTACATTATAAGAATTCATAGTTTATTTAAAAAATATATAATTTAAATATTCACAAAATAGTAGAAAGTATTAGTTTGGAAAGTGTTTAAGTATTAAAAGTTTTAGTTTCGGGAAAGGATGTTTAAGATAAGTGTTGTATTAGTGAAGATGTGGATGTTCCAATTTGTTAACCATTTAATAGCATAGAATACTCCCTGTTACAAGAAAGTTTTACGCCTAATAGTTGATAGTTTATTCTCCCAAAGACGCTCAATTAGTGAAGGACGATTCATAAGTGATCGATATTTGTCTTTTGTTGAAACATTTACTAATAAAAAAAATCGTTTTCAATAGCCTTCCCATTTAGCATAATATTATGATTGCTCCGTGATTATCATCTGTAGCTAAATGGGATATAGGTACTCCATTTTGCTAAATTTATTACATAAATCCATATTATGAAGAAATATAAATATGTATCTTCTTAAAATTAAAATTTGCATTACGATTATTTATTATTAGTACTTTACGGAATGACCAAATATTTTCAATACTTATATGTATTTATAATTTTTTGAAATAGTGAGATGAGTGATCTCTAAACCAACTCTACTTTTCAACCGTAGTTCATTCATAATGATAGGGTTATCCGGTGAGATAATATGACCCTTCAAAAAATATATCTTCCATAGGATTGACTGAAATTTTGTAAAAACTACCGGGGCTGCAGTATGTATTTTTAGAACATAAATTAGGTATTTGAAAATCCCTTCAGTTAATAAGAATGTTTTAGCTTTAAAATAAAAAATATATATACAATTTTTTATTTTTTTGGAATTTTGGGTAAATGTTCCATTATCTAAGAAATCATTTAACAAAGTTGAGCATATATTAGCTCATTTTGTAGGTTTTTCTTTTATCTTCAACATTGTCCAGAGTAGCAAACACGGTTTTATGGGTGGATTTTGTGTAAAAGTTAAAAGACTAAATTGTTACCGATTTTTCGCTGTTTTTTGTTAAAAAACAAAAACGCACCGTTAAAAAATGCTAAATTGTATGTCAATTAGTCAAGTTTTATCATTAGAACACGTTGATGTCGGTTTTGTTCTACTATTAATTTTGTCACGTAATTTCGTAAATGATCGGAGCTATTGTTGCTTTACCATGTCTTCGACTAACCTTCTTTAAACTTTTACACTTCTTATTATTTCTTAGTTCCTTGCTGCCCTTCTCCAAATGTCCACTGCAGCCCTACATAAGTTTTTATTTGTATGTACGATATTTGCCAAACTTCGACACCGTACATTATTACCAGTAGTAAAATAAAATTGTATATTTTCTATTTTATTTGCCTCGTAACAGAAATCGTATCGCCAAAAGGTTCAGGATTTAAATACACCAATCTCTCCATTAGGCTTTGTGCATGCAGGATAGGTTTGGTTAGAGTCGAGTTCTCTTCCTATCTACCGTTTAAATAAATATCTCAAACAATCTTTACCACACTTTGTAGACCTTAATAACAAGTATAAACATCAGATTAAATAGCAAATTAAAAAATTTAATATTGGTCTTAACCCGGCGGCAGTCACGTAAGATTCTATGACACAAATGGTCATTTTGTTTACTTGAATTTCCCTTATATCCGTTTCACCCACAAATGATTGTTCCTTGTAAAAGACTTTCCCAAATTTCTTTTTTGGCAAGGAAATATAACTTATAGCATCTGAGGATCAACTAATAAGAAGCAGCACTCACGAATTTTTTTCACGTTTGTGATATACTGTTTAATTCATGACGACTGAGCAATAATATTTCTAGATGTCAATTTAGATACTTAGAATAAGCTTGACAGTATTTACTAATACTCATAATTTCCTCCTGAAGTGCAAACGTCTCTTATAACAAAGAAAACGTAGGCCCTGAGGACGGTCTATGTTTTTTTTTTATTATCTATATCGTAATCGCGATAGGTTTGATTCTGTTCCTTGCTCATTAACTATTGTTTGATCAACTTCACTCTCATCTAGTGAATCTAGAACAACTACCAACATCATTTAAGAATCATATCGAACTCACCTGCTATTGTAAATCCTTAGATAAAAATGTTACATCAACAGTAAGCTGTGAAATATTTTACCTCAACACAGTTTACAGAATTCTAGAATTCACTTCTACGAATTGTGTTACTGTGTTAATTGGCGTTGGTGTCACCATGAAAACGATTTTTACTAACCTGAGGTAAATAACCTGACCGAAGCCTGGTTAAAACTATTGCGTTCCAAGTGTCAGCTTTTATTTAGTTGACAAAGTAAATTGAATTATGATTGTAGAAAACAATTACTTCGTTTAATATCACTAATTTATTTATTTATTTATTAAATAAATACAGAACCAAGCCTCATTTACTGAATGACGACTGAGTTTCTAGTGTTTTAATAAATGGCTTTAAATAGTTGTAATGAATGATTTCTGTTTCTAGGTATTCTAGGAAAGGATAAAAGTATGCTCTGTGGCAAAAAAATGATTAGCAAACGTTGAATCAGATTCATTTAATCTAAAATACCTTAAGTTTTCCAAAGATAAAAGCTATTGCACTCTAAACATTTAAACTTATGTACACCAGATTTCTAGAACTCATCTATTTGAAAATATCATAGTTTACGTCGAAACTAGCCACGGTTCTGAATTTATGTAATATAGAAATAAATAAATTATTGCTATTAAACAAAGTAATTATTTTCTACAGTCATAATGATAGTATATCACAAAATAATGGCTTCCACTAACTAAACTGAATTAATACATACGTTCTCAGACATTTATTTATTCCCGAATATTAACAATTTTAATTGTATCTACTGGAATATATGGACACTGCAAAATAAATAAGAAACGTTTCTTTTACAAATTTGCGCATGTGTATTCCCACAGCAAATCTGAAAGAAATATTGCAGCTCATTTCGAGGCATCTCTTTGGATTCCTTTTCACGAATATTCTCCATACCGCCCGGAAGTATTGGAAGGGAATCGAGCTCAATAAGACTGTCAGTTTACGTATTGTTAGAATTTCTATTATACATTTTATTCCCCCAAGTGTTTGTTTTCAGCGCATCTCAACTTCAAGAATGTTTAGGTAAGACTCGTTGCTATGTGTAAGGGAAAATACGGAAATATCAAGCTTGTAAAGGGAATGGTTGAGTTGTATTCATTTAAGAAGATTAAAATGTCTGAAAAGGCTTCACAGTTAAAGAAAATTTGAAGTGAAAGGAAAGTTGTATTTACTAAATGAACTGAAATACCTTAATGCCATCCCATCATTATGTTTTCAGTATAATTTTTCTAAAGCAGGTCGAATGGTTGTATTAATGTAAAAAATTGCTATAGTGAATACACAAAGAGTGCAATTATTATACTTTTGGCTAAATATTTTTCAGTGAAGATGTCATTTACGAAAATACGTGACAATATTAAAAGCACGTCATCAACACCAATGTATTCTGGTGATTAATTAACACAGAATTCAATATTATTATATGTGATGTGAGAAGAAAAAAGGGCACACGACCTATAAATCGAGGAAAATACCATACTGAAAAGTACAAATAAAGTGCTTAGGTAGCGTAATAAGAAAAGACACGGGACGTCACAAAATAAAGATAGGACAAATAATAGCATGCATAAAATAATAACACCAAGATTTTTTAATAAACCTATGAGCAACAAGGCAAAAATACTAACATATAAATCGGTTATTGAAATTGTCATGACTTACGATATTTATATCTGGATTATAATTAACGAATATATATCGAAGGTAAAGACAGAAGTGATATGGCCTTACAAGGTACAATGACTCTAGGTAGATAAACCAAAGTAGTAATGGAATGCTGGAAAACATTAAGTATTAAGAACAGACCGAATAACAAGTGAGAATATTAGGCGAAAGATGAGCCAAAGACGACATAATAATCTTAAAAGAAAAAGACTGAAATGATATGGACATGTAAAAAGTGAACTGACAGTAGGTGGATAAAAAAAGTACCGACTAGAGTTCTACTGTAAAGAGGATTCGAGAAATACTGAGGGACGAAGTGGATGAGCAGCTGTGATTCCATGTTTAGGAGCAGTCTTCTACTTTGTTCCTCCATAAGCTCCTGAAGTTCATGTTCCAGTGGAGTCCCTGTTATTACTTTTACTTGGTCGAGCCATCTTTTCGGCGACCTTCTTCTAGGTCCGCGACCTGCTCCTATGTCTTCGATCTTCTACTTTTCCTTGAAATATTAGTTTTTTCTAAATTATCCCCATCTCTTCTGATTATATGGCCAGAATATTTATTTGATCACAAGCTCTCCCATTATAAATTAGATTGGTCTGTCTGTCCAGGAAAAACGCAGCATCCAACGCCAGCACCACATCTCGAGAGCCATAATCCTTTAACTATCGGCTCCTTTGATTGTCCAGTCCCCTACATCCTATAGGAAGATCGAAAATATGAGCGTTCTACCTAGTTTGACCGTTGTCCTTTTTGCGATTTGCTGAGCTTTCCATATTTTAGTCAAGTTATTCATAACATTTTAGGCTATCGCTCTTCGTCCTTTTTCGCCTCTTTCCTGATTGTATATAAGTGAACCTAACCATGCAAAATCTGCTACTTTTTCCAATTCACTGGCAATATTTTATTGTGTTAGGGTAATGTCTCTGTCTGATATCATTATTTTCGTCTTACTTGAATTCATTTCAAATCTCAAATTTCGACTTCCTTCTCTCACCAAATCTAGAATCTTATGGAGTGCTTGTTTGTCGTTTTTCACCAGAGACGTATCGTCTGCATATCAGAGATTAGTAAGTCTTTTTCCAACAATTGAATACCCCAAGCACAAACTTGGTAACAGAATGCACCCCTGCCTGACATCTTTTACCACTTTAATGCAAGTGAAACATGAGTATTTTGTAGAATTTTTGACTTGCATGTTTCGTCAATGTTTTTTATTAGATTCACAAGGTGATTAGGAACTGCCATTTCGCCAAAGACTGACCATAACTGTACCCATTTGACACAGTAAAATGCCTTCTTCTACTCGGTGAAGCACAACAGCATAAACATATTGTATTCTCGACATTTCTCTATTAATATCTGATCCTAAAAGTCAATTCTCGTGCAGATAAATCCTTGTTGCCGTGATATTTGTGATTATAGTTAGTTGTTTAGTCGCTAGTCTATTACTCGCAGGAAAATTTTACTAGCATGTTATATTAAAGAAATAGTTCTTAACTTTTCACACTTCATTGTGGGTTTATGTCTCCCTAGCTACTATTTGCCTTCCGTCGATATTCATTGTCAGAAAACATTTGAATCACCAATTTGACTGTCCATAGTGACATTCCATCTATGTACATCCTCTATTGCTAGCTAGCGCTCGATTATTGAATTTTTTTGATAGCTGCTAAACTTTTTTGAAAAGATGGCGTTCATGTTTGCTAAAATAGTGATCTTCAATTTCCTTCTGTTGTGTTCATTTACTCGCTGCGCTGGTTAGTTCCTATTGTTTTAAGATCCTCCTTTCCTAAATTACATGGAGTGTTCCGTCAGTAATCCAACGATTTTATTGTATATGTTCTATGTATTCTTCCCTACATTTATTGATTGTACCTTCGTCGACATTCTTGAAATTTTGCCACTCTGTATCGGTATACTCGTGGATAATATTATCTTTGTTACTTTTAGGTTATTGTTTATTTATTTTTCATGTGTAACTTGCTATTCGTTCAGTATATGTATTTTTTGCGAGTATCTGATATTTTTTTTAATTTTATCTTGTTCGCTGATACAAATAGTGGACGATCTGAATGGCAGTCCTCCCCAGGTAGGGTTTCAGCATTGTAAACCGGTCTATTATTAACAAGTAAACTTGTTCACTGATCTCCACATGTAAACCTTATTCCTTACGCAAAATTTTCCATAAAGTGGATGGACAGAAGTTTAGTTGCTGACAACGACAACCAATTGACTCACTTGGATCGTCTACAACACTACACGGCACACTATCGAATGCTTTTTGCGTTCACATTATCGTTTAAAATAAACAAACGGCGAAAAGGATTTCGTTACGACAACTATTGAATTGACAAAATATCCAATGAATTTCTCAAATTGAAGCTTATTTTTCAAAATTAATTTGAACAATTTACCACGATTGCTCCGAAATACTAAAAGCAGTATTGCAAATTCAAAATTGCACGCTTATTAGACCTAGTAGACAACTTACAGACATAGGGTCGTGATTTTTTAAACATTTTTAGAATATAAATCAGGAAAATCAGCTACCAAATCACCAAATTTTAAATATTGCTTTTTATCTTTTAGCTATATATTGTTTGAAACAATGTCGTAGTTACCCAATTAAGTTCTCGTCCTAAGTTGTTTTCAAATTTTGTAGATAAAGATAGTTCTACATTTCGTTTTGATATGAATTTTATTCCTTTACACAGCTGGCAAATTCTTAGAAGTGTAATAAATTTAGAAAATTAAGATTCTTTTTATTATACTCTTAAATATTTTGTTACATAAACGAATTCGCCACCATAGTTAGATACTTTTTGTAACAGAAAATACCAAAGTTATATACTGTATCTCAGGGAGTTAACCCAGTTTAACAAATAGGAAATGGAACATAATTTTTGATGTGTTTACGAGTCAGATAATCCTAAACAATATTCTGCGGGACCCGCATCCCACACAACTTCCAAAGTTTTGTGTTTGTATGTGGCTCTCACAAAGGCAGAATATAGCGTAACGGTATTACGTAAATATTACCAACTTAAACATTCTCGCTTTGCCCAGATAGAGTACAGAACTCTTTTAAATGATTAATCTAAACAAGATTAGTGACTCAATAACAAATGTGAAATCTCTAAATATCTCATAGTGCTTATTATAGAATGTAACACGACGACACATATATATATATATATATATATATATATATATATATATATTGTTGTAAAGTCCGTGGGTTCAATTTAAAATTATAAAACTAATATTCACTTTCACTTTTCTAGAAACTTTTATTTACATCGAATTTTATATAAGTTCTTCACTCCATCAACGTATTCGCGATCGTGGCCTCCTTCCTGTATAAAAGCAGCATAGAAAATTCTCGTAAAAATCATCATCACTCCTACAGGTGGCCAGTATTTTCGAGAACCATTTTTTATCTCACAGCGTTTGTTGTCGTACTGAAATGAAACAGGGTCGGCTCTGGGTAGATTTCGCCGAAACATCGCCATTTTACCATCGATCCCGGCAAGGATCAGTTATCAACTACGTGGATGAATTTCTGGAAACTACCTAACACATTTAGTGCCCGCGAAAACTTATACAGTGTGTCCGGTTATGGACTAGCGAAAATTTAAATACATGTAAAGCAACTATTTTAATACACAAATACACTATATACTAGTGCTCAATACCCCACCTACGCCATGTGGCAGCCTTTTTGTTTTTTTGATAAACTATTTTCTACGTGTGAACAAAAACGTTCATATCTCTTAAAGTTTTGGTCTTATGAGATAAAAATAGGCTTATTCGACGGACAATAATACTGTCTATCAACAACATTTCAAAACAAAGTGTTAACCTTTTCCTAACTTTTGGAAAAAAGATGAAATGCAAAAAGGGTAAAAAAACAATGATTCTACATCTAAACTTACAATGATATGGCCTTTAGGTAAGATAAATTTATTATATAATTCAGCAAAGGTAGCTGAGTCCTCAATGTTGTATTGGTTATTATTGTCATATGCTTTATTTAGAATGTCCACTAACATACTGGCAATTCCAGACACAGGGGAATTTATTGACGAGACAATAGGACGTAATTAAAGTGTAGGTTTGTGAATCTTTGGGAGGGCATAAAATTTGGCACATACCTAATTGTATACAGAATAGGTTTTGGCAATTCTTTCATCAATTTCTCCATTCGTTTTTAATTCTTAGATCAATTTTGACGCTTTTTGTTGGATTGTTGAAGTGGGATCTCTATTGATGACCTTATAATACCTTTCATCACTCAATAGTTCATTGGAAAGAGAAGAGTAAGTACCTCTGTCGATGATGGTTGTTACATTGCCTTTATCTGAATTCATGCCTAGGAGATGTGGATTGTCTTTAAAGAAACGTCTGGTAACCTCAAATAAATGATTATGATTAAAATGATTGATGAGAATGTTGGTTATTCGGGAAGCATATACATCATGTGAACTTTTATTCTGTACAAACTGTAATGCCCATTGAATGTCTGCTAAAAATTTTGGAATACAAATGTCTGAGGATGTAGGCGAGACGCAAAATTTAGGGCCCAAAGACACCAGGTCACATCTTCAGGAATCGGAGTGGTTCTTAAACCAACCCTCTTTAATGTTGATAGGGAAATGGTACTTATGATTATTAAGATTGTTAAATTTTTTGATGTTAGATGTTCTAATTTTGTAGAAGGTTCTATTGTAACTGACTGTGAGTCTTCTGGAAAATTAATCAACTACAAACTCAGGTAGCACAGCTCTAACTGATTGTTGTAATTTATTGGTAATAGTTACTAACCTGGAGATAGTTGCATTGACAATACTAATCTCAATATTTATTAATTTTCTGTTAACATTAATTAGACAGTTTTCCACCCATTTTCAATAAATTTAACTTCTTCAAACTCATTAAATTCTTCGTTTTTGATTCGACGGTGTTCTCGGACAATGGAATATACTACAAACAGGTGTTCGGTTCTCCAATGGGATCACAACTATCACCTATAATCTCACAATTTATCATGGATGACCTAGTCCAACACTGTCTGTCGAAATTAAGATTTAAGGTTCCTTTCTTGAGGAACTATGTTGACGACATCATTTGTAGCATACCTACAGCTTGCAAAACAGAACTGTTACAAATTTTGAACAACTACAATGCATTTTTTTACTTTACTATTGAAGAGGAAGACCAGTTTTCAAGTGTACTTTTCTTAGATTCCTAGGTCATTAGAGATGTAGACAACAGTCTGAAATTAGACTGGTATATTAAACCAACATGTTCAGGTAGGTTTCTTAACTTCCATTCACAACACCCTCTGAAAATGAAAATAAATTTAGTCAATTGCATGAAGAGAAGAGTTTGCAACATTTTCCATCCAACTTTCAGGTAAAAAAGTTTAAAAACTCTTTTTCAACTTCTCTTAGACAACTCCTACCCATACAAACTCTTAAGTAAACTGATTTTTCAAAATTCACAATTGGCCATTATCGACGGAGGGCGACCAAAAACCCCTACACCCACAACAAACAGTTCGAATGTCACCCAGGTGAACTATGTCTCCATTCCACACATAAATACTATCTCCCACAGAATACAACAGGTTTTTAAATCGGAACGTAACATCATGATTGCCCACAAACCTCTCAAAACAGTTGGTCACATTTTCAGCAAGGTCAAAGATAAGACACCAACACTTTTAAAGACCAATGTAGTATACAAGGTGGATTGTAAAGACTGTCAGTCCAGTTACATAGGCCAAACTTCAAGAAACCTCGAAAGCAGGTTAACAACACATAAAAGTGATATACTCCTCAACAAATCTAGCTGTGCTCTGGCCGAACATTGTCTGAAGAATAACCACTCCCCTGACTTTGACAACCAAGGGGTTTTAGCTTGTGAATCCAACACTTTCAAAAGACAGTTTCTGGAGATGGTTTGCATATATCGACACAACATAAGTATTAGTCTTCTAAACGTTGTTTGTGGCATGTTCTTGATTATTTTTATGTTTCTTTGGGGAATAACACCACAATTGAAATAAAACTACGTATATTGCAGGAATACCAAACGTTTCAAAGTCTATTCTGACTTCGTTGTCAATGGCTTTATATTTATTGATGTATTTTTTTGCAATTTACATCAATAAATATAAAGCCATTGACAACGAAGTCAGAATAGACTTTGAAACGTTTGGTATTCCTGCAATATACGTAGTTTTATTTCTATTTTGGTGTTATTCCCCAAAGAAACATAAAAATAAACATAAGTATTAATAAAAAAACAGACATAAAAAACCAGAAAACAATATACTGCAATTTACTTGAGTTGGACAAAAATCGAATACTGAGTATTGGAGTAACTAGAAGCGAAAGCAGAAGGCTACGAGAATTATGCGAACCGACCTGAAGAGGGCAGATGTGACTCTGCCGAAACGTCGTCATTTTACCATCGATCCCGGTAGGGATCAGTTATCAACTACGCGGATGAATTCCCGGAAACCACCTAAAACATATATATATATATATATATATATATATATATATATATATATATAATTGAGTTCTGGAAAACAGCTCTAACGATTTCCATGAAACTTTCCCATTGGAAAGTTTCGATGGATAGAAAGCGTTTGGCGAGGGTCTCATCTTTGGAAAAAATCGTTTTACTAAGAAATTAAATTATAAAAAAATTTGTTGACAATTTGACAATCAAGGCGGCTGCTTTGTAATATCGAGGCGTTCAATACATGGTAATTTGGTAACCTACGTAAGAGTGAGACTCCTGTTGTAAAAATTCTTTCAATACACAGTGGTTTGGTAACCTATTTGAGAGTTAAACTGTTCTTGTAAACATTCTTTCAATAAAAATTATGTTTGTATGTTCCGAACATGTAACTATTTCATGCCTCCGTCATATTTTGCTAGCATTATATATTTGTAGCTAGACATTTCAAGTTTTCAAGGTAAAAAAATTGGCACGGTAGGCGATTTTTGGATGGGTAATACCTTATGAGTTCGCATGTTACTTTGATGAATATTATATGAATTGGTGGTTAAAATTATAATTATATGGGGTGTTTTAAATTATGTTAGAGGGTCAATAAGAGTTGCTATGCAGGATGCTTAAAATACATCGTCAAGCGGAATTATAGTATGGTTAGAAAAAAGCGAGAAAAAATAATTGTGTAGGGTACCTCATAAGCAGTTGGAAATTAATGAAAGCTGATATACAAGGCGGAGTAAAAGTATTGTTATACAGGTCGCTAAAAAAATGTTAATAGAATGTTATACCTATATGGTACCTTATTAGCATTTGCATTTACAGGGTGGTTTGCAATATAGGATGTACTGGAATTATAATTATACATGGTGGTTCAAAAAAAATTACAA
Source organism: Octodonta nipae (assembly GCA_034190945.1). NCBI lineage: Eukaryota > Metazoa > Arthropoda > Insecta > Coleoptera > Chrysomelidae > Octodonta > Octodonta nipae. The sequence goes on from CM067219.1 coordinate 34,501,413, forward strand.
TAGGTGGCCATAAACACATACATATACAGGGTAGTTTAAACATATAGTGTTGTGCAATTATAGTGATACAGTTTGATTTAAAATCTGTTATATTTGGTAGCCTATAAAAAGTTGGGTGGAGCGGAATTATAGTTATACAAAATGTTTACAATAATATTAATTATAGAGGGTATTGAAAGATTTTGGAAACAAAAGTGTTTGTAGAATGGCCAAAAGCGGATGCATATACATGATTGTTTGAATATGGAATCGAGTGGAATTGTAGCGTAATTAAAAAAATGTTAGAAAAAGGTGTTTGAATGGGTTTTTCATAAGAAGTTGCATATAATGGGTGGTTGAAATATAGGGTGAGTAGAATTGTAGTAACACCATGTAAATAAAAAAAATGTAAGAAAAAATATTATGTTAGGGAGTTTAAATTAGTTTACATAGCAAATATCCAATTATTTGGATTTATGTACTTTTATGATAAAACCTTGAATTTACGAGTGAACCTCGGTCACCCAGGTACTATAGTAAACAAAATCAACCAATTTTATTTATGCAATTATTTAAGTTTTCAATTTAATTTAATTTTATGCGAATATGCATCGTCCGATGATTGACAGAACTGTCTGTTTAAGTAATCTTTTCGGAATTGTTTCTCAATATTGAACGATAGCTTATAGAAGGTGTTCGCAGAACATCAGCAGTATCGGCGATTATTTCGCCTAACCTAACCTATTGCTTATCAAATGTTATTACTGAAATGATTCAGTTAATTTCTTTCCACTCCCTTAATATCATTCTACTTAAAACATATTTCAAACTCAAAGATTAATATCGATAATTTTTTTCTATAGCAATAAGTCTCCATGTGAGAAATGTTCAAATATTTGGTAGTTCATTGAAATAATAAAATACTTTCTTTTGGACAGTAAATTTACAATTTCGTCTACTATCTTTAATTACAAATGAATGTAAAAAAGTTATCGGTAAAATATTCAAATAATAATAACTTCATAATCCACCACATCTCAAATACGTTATTAAAATATAAGCGATCTTTTAGTATTCTGATTAAAAAAGCTTTATGATTTATTGGAGTGTCTGCGCGCATGTGACATGTATTACGAAAATCATCAACTGAACTGAAAATTTAAATAAATACACAACAAATCGTTGATTTTGTATAACTTAGTACACGCTTTCGGTGTAAAATTTTACAAGGAACACAATTTATTTTTTTCATATTCATTGTAGTGTTCAGGAATAATGAAAAAAAAACGGTTTTGGAGCTGTTTTTGGGGCATTTCATCCCTTACAGATTCGTAAATATTCTGTGTTAATTGTGTGCCTCGTGATTTTGCAGATTCAGACAAACTTTCAGTGTACTAATAATAATTCATTCTAGTAAAGCCTTTATATTTTAATATTAACGCTGTATTTGCCTGAAAATGATGTTTATACGAGTAGTTCAGCACTAATTGTTCAATAATATATCACTAGCCAATCTAACTTCTTGCACATAATATCTACTATACGATTATCTTTATATAGACAAAAATTATCTTTATCTAACTACTTCTTACATTAAGGAAATTAAATTGGTATCATTAGATATCAACGACATTAGCATCTTTTGGAGTATACGAAAATATGTTAAAACACGAAAACAATTATAAAAATTGGCTTTTTGAGACGGACATTTTTTCGTCGTCGCCGTATTAGAACCCTATCAAATCACAACAGCTCTATTTTCAACTGATTACGATATTTACCAGTACAGCGATCCCCACAACATGCTCACATCCAGCGAGATAGTCTTGAAGTTTATAGACATCTTAACAATTTCATTCCCTGTTGAAAACATCCAATAGAGTCATATAAAGAACTCCAGAACCTATAATAGTTTGTATGCCCTATGTAAAAATAAATTTTGACAGATAAAAGCCATTTTTTTACCCTATCGGAATCTATCTTCTGTAAACACACAGTTTGGTACGCTAACAGCAAATCTTTACTTATTACCAACGCCTTTTTTACAGCAAAGCTGTCATCATCCGGGAGTACAGGGCCGGATTTACATAACGCCCTCACCATTTTGGGCCCTCACCGACTATAGACAAAAAATTTAAATTTAAAGACAATATATTTCAAGAAAAACATCGAGCAAAAATTGTAAATGCAAGCCCATATCTAAAAATTGTTTCCAATCAAAAAGCCAAAGATACAATGTTTATATTGCATGAATATTGACTTAAATCCGACCCTAATGGAGTAAACCAAAACTGGAGTTTGGAAATTCCTCTTTCTTGCACTAGAAACGAATATACAATATACGGATACCCTTATAATATCACTCCGGATTTCACATCACAGCAATTTTCTCCTAAACTACTAGACGAAAGAGGTTGAAATTTGGTATCAATGTATAGTTTGGTAACCCGATCAGGAGTACATAACCTAAAAGAAGAAATTTTGATTTTAGGGGTACTTCTGGGGGAAAAACTAAATAAATCGAACGTTTCCCCCCCTAATCTCCAAAACTACTGAGTCTAAAATTTTGAAAAAAAATTAGGAAATATAGAATGTTGCCCGAACTTTACAGGAAAAATAAGAAGAAACCATTAATATAAATTTTGGGGGGCAAATTATTGAATGAAATGAAATTTTAGAATTTTTTTTTTCAACCACATCATGTAATACATTAAATGAAAGGTCCCCAAATATATATTTTAATTTTGAGTGGCAAATTCCAGAATTAAATGGAAAATATAAAACTGAAAGTGTTTCTAACGCATCGTATTATATATCAAATGAAAGGGCTCATTATGGAAGAATTTTTTTTCATATTTTTAAAATAAATAAATTAAAAGATATTAACAAAAAATTAAAAACACTTACCCATCCCCCCCTTATTGTATAACGCCTCACCTGAACTTTACTGGAAAAATAAGGAGAACTCCCTATTATTTATTTTAGGGGGCAAATTATAGAATTAAATGGAAAATAAAAAATTATAATTGTTTCTAAATAATTTTAATAACAGATTTAATAATTTATAATTTAAAACTTGACCTATTTTGCCCTTTATCTTCCAATCTACAAAGCCTCAAAATTCAGACGGCAGATTATAAAAGGCTTCCCTGAAAGTTTATTAGTAATATAAAACTCTAATGTTAATTTTTGGGGGCCAAATTAGAAAATTAAATACATATGTATTCTTATAAAAAACAAGCGAATCCTGAAGCAGATCAAATAAAAAGTGTATGTGTGGTAAATGAAAGTGTTGATTCTTTATAAATTTAAAACGCTTCCTTTAAAAGATATTAGTAATCATTCCCTGCTTGTCTGAAACTGGAATATTAGAATCTTGAAGGTGGTACGGAACCCTTAGTATGCGAGTCCAACTCGCACTTAACCAAATTATTATACTTTAACTCTTCTTTTTGTAAAGGTCCACATGTCAGCGTAAATGAGTGGATATTTGTTCGCACATTATATAAAGTGATATTAAACTTCAGCTTATTTTAAATCCAGTCAACATGTAGCACTTTCATGAGTTTTACCTTCGTCCCATCTGATATGTTTGTCATATCTTTCGAAATAATAGAGCTGAGGCATGTAAGGTAAATACAAAGTTCAAACTTTCCATTAAGTTGGTTGAAGGGCTATGTTTCTGCACCAAAGATAAACTACATACTTTATTGTCAACAGGTCTTTATGAGATTCAGTATATAAATGACACACACAAGTTAGGAAACGCGAAAGGGGAGCGTCGGGGCATTAGGCCTTTAGTTATTAAATACTTAGACGGCACACAGAGTGCTAAACTTCGCCATTATGTAACAATTTACTTCATTTCAGAACTACATTAAAAATAAATTATTAGGTGTTGTCTTGTTACACATAACAGGAGTCTTCCAAAATTTATTGCTCACATTATACTCGTATGTACACGGTATGATAGAACGAAGCTTAATCAATCTATTATTTTGTGAACCAGTGACTTTAGTAAAAAAATAAACTAATTCACGTTTACCTCTAAACGGTTACTCCGCGAAAATTGCTTTAATTAATTAATTAATTAATTAATGCCAACCTAACCTAATTTTATCCTGTTTGAAGCATCTACCTTACAACACCTCTTTTGGAATTCATTCTTAAAACCGTTTTCAAACATGACGGTACTTCTGAAAATAGATATTATCATCGTATACAATGTGCAGCTATTCTCAACTATTTTTTTATGTTGGAACCTTCCTAAAGAATTGAAAGATTGCATACGAACTTAAAGAGCTGTGGAATCCAACTCAAGATTTTGAGAAGAAACTAAGATGATCTTGAGATACGTTAGACGGACTAAAGAATTGAATTGAAGAGCATTGAAGATAGGTAAACAAATTGTCTTTGTGACTAACTAAGATTAAGAAGAAGAACTGTACTGAAGAATTGAAGGACTGGCTCGACGTACTAAGTCGAAGATCATATTTTTTGGGCAGTTTTTATCAAAAACTGAAGGCTAAAGGTTGAGAGATTTTCCTTTGAAAAAGTAATTACGTGAAGAAATGTATTAATGAATAGAAAGCTTGAAGAGCCGATCGGAGACCCTTAAGCTCTTGCAGGAACAAATGAAGTGTTTAATATTTTTTTGTGGGAAGAATGTATTGTGAGCGTGAAGAATATTTTTATAATTTTAAGGGGGATATGAGACGTGCTGCCTCAGTGGGAGTTAGGAAAGCGCAAATGTAGTTTCCCCTGACTTTTGTCATTTACCTTAGAGAGGATTATACCCCCCGGAACTGTGTCACATCTTTTTATTAATTAAAAAACTATGCCTTCTCTGGGATTGCCATGTCATGGCATCTTGTCAAGCTCCAATTTTTATACAATTGTGTGAGCTTTCTCACTAAGCCACCAGGGGATGGAAAATCGATATATATATATATGCATTTACTGCAAACTACTTTTGCCAAAAACTTATTGGGAACATAAGTAAACAACCATAAGAAAAGCATAGTCGGTCAAGGAAAAGTTGATTATTAAAATGGCTCATCGAAGTCGCCGTTGCTGGTACTCCGAATGGAATCTCCATAATAATGGAAGAAATCCTATAGAAAAGAATGTAGGTATTATATTTATTTATTGCAATGGAAATTTTTCGTAAATACCTATACGAAAATTTATTTTACTACGGTGTGGTTCCTCGCAACCGACAACAAGTTTATTTTTTAATATGCGCCCTTGATACTTTCCTTTCAAGTTATTTTCTATCTTTCTGAATTTTTCTTAAGATGGTTTAAATAAAATGCTGTATCTTTATTTTCATTGGATAATAAATAATACTGAATTAAATTAATTAGTAAAAAATCTGATAATGAATTAAACCAGTTAAAACACCCAAGAAGGAAATAGAAAGGATATGTAACATTTTAGTTTATGAAAAAAAAATAGATTTAATTATTTTTTTAATGTTTTACAATCTTCTCTATAATTTCAGAAATTACTTAGTGTCCTTAGTGTCAGTAAGCCAAAAAGACTAGTCGGAATATGACAATCAGAATAAACAGGTTGTTTAATACATGTCACCGTTTCGCTTTATTATTTTCAAAGCTTTATCAGGGCTTGCATTTAACAGTGAAATTGTTTGGTGTAACTTAGAAATTTAAAAGTACCCGCTGGCCCTCACACGCTTCACAGGGGTTACACAAATCAGTATAATATTAATTACAATAAAACGTATTGACATGGCACATACCTTGTATATGTCTATGCTGCATGCGACTGTTCCGTTATGCTCTCTCCGTGTTGAAGCCTAGGAAAATGATAAAAATTAGAACAATTTAATAGTTGGATGAAACCTATTGGAAAAGGAAGAAAATACAACGAAATTGAAACGAAAAATCATGTACGGGCGATCTGATGTCGGAAACTGAAATGGGTCAGTTTTTATGGGTAAAAACGGTTCATCTTGATTTCCGGCAAATCTACAAGCCTAAGACCTACAACTTTTGTATTTACACATTGTTCACCTCAAAATTTATGTGAAAAATTTAAAACAAACAAGTTTTTGGTTTTTTAATATTATCTTTTGCAAAAAAAAATATTTCACGAAATTTGGGGAAAACTTAGCTTTTTATGTTTCAAATACACTCAAATTTTGTTGATTCAGAATATTTATTTTTTCACCTTTCTATTAGGATGTATATTTCTGGTAATTTGTTCTTCTTCATCCAAAATTAATGCAACCATTACTAATTTTTCTTTACCGAACTTGAACGATTTGTTCAGTTTCGCAATTGAATTGACTAATAAATAGAAAATATAGGCATTATTGTGAACACAAGCAGCACTTTGCAATTCTACTTAGGTTGAAGAATTGAGGAAAGTGAACTACTCTACGAAAGCTATCTGAAAATTATTATGAATGAGCGACAGTGTTGGCGTATTCTTGCCGGTTGGTGACGTTAACGTTCCATAAAAGGCTAATCGACCTTTAATGTGAAAATCAAACAACTTGCTTTAAGTAGCACCATTTCTGACGAGTAGTATGCAATAATATTCAACAATAAACTATAGTTAGCTTATCAAAAAACTTAAACTTTATACCAGCCCAGGAAAACGACAATGTATGACATCATCCTATGCTATCCTTTAACAAATATTAATTTTAACATGAAGAATTTAGTCGCAAAATTACTAGTGTTTTCCTTTAGGATTTTGTTTTAAATTTGGCAAGAGAACATACATCAGCTACCATAAATTGTATGTAATATAACAGAGCCTTTAATGGTATTATATTTAGTATAGTACTGATTTTAGTGTTTGTCAGCAATATTCAATTAATAGGATCTATGATCCTTATAGATAGCAGCTCTCCAGGGACACTTTTTGGAATTTTTAAAACAAGATGGTTGCTGGTATGGAGTAGGGTCAATAAAAGAAACATAATTATCGTGTTCTTCAGAATGTGAATCAAAATGGTAAAGATACTAATATTTTGGACTGATGAAACCACATTAACCAATAGTGCTTTAAACCTTAGAACAATAATTTCTAAGCAGTAATCAACCCACATTTACGGTACGCTCCACAAAATTTGTGGGGTGGTATAATTTAATCAAATATTAGTTCCTAATTTTTGGATGGTAACTTAAATTAAAATACGTGTTTATCTACCTCTGTTTCAGGGACCAATCCCGACTAGGAACTTTGCCAAAATTTTCACCCAAACCTTTTGTAGTTGACTTAAAAATACACCTCATCTGCAAATCTGAGTACGTTTCTCCTCTAATCAAATGGAAGCAGTTGCTGTCTTGAAAGATCCATGACCAGTAGGTCACCATTGTCAATATCTGCACTAAAACCTATTGCTGGTTGGTGCCTTAACCTGTTTTTGCATGGCTCTATATTATTATTGATTTGCAGGTATGGTTAAACCGCTGGATATAGTCAACAATTGGCTAGACTTCAAATGTCCTCAATCCTCTGCATTTATCATATATTTTTCTGATTGGATTCTTAAAAAAATTCACCAGAAAATATCACAAATGAAGCTGCAAAATAATGTTAGCGAGATATACAACAATAATGTTTCCTAATGCGTTGATAGAGATCATCAGTCGTACGTGAACATTACACCAATAAATGTAGAAACAGTTAGGTTTCAGTAAACCCTGTAAAATAACTTAAATAAGAGTTTCAGATTCGATATTTAGAGCAGCTGAAGCAACAGATTTGGCATCAAGGTTATCTAGCTATATTTCCCTATATAAGATTTTTTTAATATGTATAGATCGATCAATACTTAAAATATCCTAGTTTATAGCATTCAAATCTTTTCTGTTTGCATGCGTTAAATTGGATCGTACTCAAATATTTGGAAAACTTTCATCATTGACATCAATCAAACGTTACGCTTTTCCCTCAGGCTTTTTATTAATTACTGAGATATATGCTTCAATGTACCACGTAAACTAACAATTCACAAAAAAAACTTCATTTACTTCGATAAACAAAATTATTTAGTTTTACATTCTTGTGTTTGTATTACATATTTATTTTGAAAAGTGTCCCTTTACAAAGTTGGTTTTTCTACTTCCGTGTTCACCTCTCTCTGGATAAAACGTAATTAACAATTATTTTTATCACAATAAACTGCTATAATTAATGTATCTCTTGTTTTACCATTAAGAAATAGATTTCACTTGCAGTTTATTCTAGAGTAGTGTCTTTTTCCAGGATTCTAACATTCTCACCCACTGGTTTTCCATATATTTTTTCTTGTCTACTTGAACAAATAAGTCCATTAGCTACAATTAAACGACTATTTTTGGCATCTTTCTGTTGTAGTTGTATTTTAAATATTTCACTGGGAAAATATCTTCATAAGTTTGTTGAAGTTGGAGTTAGTGAACAATGCCATAATCAGCATAGTGATTATATAATAATGGGTTATTCAGAGTAAAAAATTATGTATTATTTATCAATGCGTACATCAACTGAATAAATCTGTATATTTATCTAAACAATCTTTAAATACTACATATATGTATATATTTTTTATTTAAAATAATTATTAAAAAGGCTAAAAAATTTATTAGTCAGTTTTTAGCTTAAGGCAGTACTTCTTTTGTCCATGTTTTGTCAGAGGAGATTTTCATTAAAATGTTATTTGATCACTTTACTTTGACAAATAGTGCAGTTATATTTGTCAGGAAGTCACTGACATTACGATGTCAATCATTTCTTCTCGGCCAATACTTTGTGAAAAGCTTTATTTAGTTATCCCATGAAGTGCCACGAACGTCAGCTGGCCCATGGCGGGTGGGTTGGGGCATGGGAACGCCCCTTAAAAAAGTACTTTATTATTTCCTTCCAGTTGAAAATTTGTCAAACAACAGTTGGAACAATACTCTAACGAAAAAAAAAACGTCAGCTGGCTGCAACATGGTGGATTCCACCTCAGCTGCTGATTCAAACGTGATAAAATAAAAAAAATAGTCATTTTCTCTCACTTGAATTTTTTTTGTGATTGTTTAAACAAAAAAACGTCAGCTGGCTGTATACCGGGGGAATTTTTTTTATCGGATTGGGGCACTCCCATGCCCCAACCCACCCGAGGTACTCAAGCTGACGTTCACGGTGCTCATGGGATAGCTAAAGAAAGAATTCGACGAAGTATTGAACGAGAGGAAATTGATCGTTCAATTCTCTTACTGGCTCCCGAACTATGTTTAAATAATAAGTCATTGCTCTTAATGGTAAGCAACTAGACAGGTGCAAGCCAATACCAATCAGATAGTTTTGCTGCCGACTTTCATTGCTTGATCCCCTACTTGTCACATACTTCTGCCTATAATGCAGTATTCACAAATATTTTAAACCACTAACGGGATTTTAACCAAAATCTAAGATTGAATTGCGTTATACCAACTTTCACAAGGGATATCTCAATAGAAAGAGGGAGGTAAATATTTTGCATTTTGCAAGATATCTCTATTATTATTTTTATGTTTTTTTGGGCAATAACACCACAATCGAAATGAAAACGACGTATATTTATGGAAAACCTAACGTTTCAAAGTCTATTCTGACTTGGCTGTCAGTGGCTTTATATTTATTTATTTAAATTGCAAAATGAAAATTTGATTTATGACATTTAAATTGACATTAGAAAATTTCAACCACGAAGTCAGAATAGACTTTGAAACGTTTGGTTTCCCATCAATATACATCGTTTTTTTTTTATTTCGATTGTGGTGTTATTTTCCAAAAAACATAAAAATAATCAAGAATATGCCACAAACAACGTTTAGAAGACAAATATCTCTGTAAGTTGTTTAAACAGCAATTCTGCAAAACTATTTATTACACACTACTCGTATTGAGAATAGTTAATCGTAACATCATAAACGGTCATTTAGAGTGAGACTAATCTTCTAATTTTTCATTACAATAATGTAATAAATATTTAAAGATAACTCAATTTTTATGAGTTTTTCCGGCTTTTTTCGGTGGAATCCTTTCAGAATTTATACACGCTCATTTTGAAAAAATCTCTATTTCTTGACAATTTTTTCATTGACAGGATCACGACTCCTTCATATTTTTTTTCAAATCAAGCAAAAAAAAACAAAATCGATATTATTGCTAGTTTTTATTGTTTGAATAAATTGCTAATTATGAGTTTGCTGAGAAAATTATGTATGTAAGTTATAGTCTATGAACTACTACTGAAGTGGTTTGCTGTTGAATTTTATGTCGCAAAATGCCTTCAGTTTTGCTCTATTAACTGATGTATCAACTATACTACTATAAATTCAAATTACAGTCTGACAGTTAATATCAAACGACAACTGAACTAAACTCAAGTTAATAGTGATCTCCTCTATTTTGAAACTATTACTTTAAATACATATGTTTTGTCGTTGTAGAATCTTAATTTCTGTACGTTTAGCAACGCAGAAAGATTAGGAATGTTCAGGAAATGTCAATTGCAATTTTCTGTCCAGATCTTTGGAATTATTCATACCTTCCCGTGACAATAAAATTAAAATGAAAGTTGCTTGGAATTTTGTTATTGAAATTATTTTCAATTACCACAATTTTCACTTATTACAATAACTTTAGCGCGAATATGATATAACATATTTTTAAATATATTACATTTTATTTATTGTACTATAAATGAGTTTACTTGTAAACCTCCAGAAAATTTTTCTATAGATCTGTTCCAAAAATCTAGTACTCAAATCAACAAAAACTATAAGTTCGTCTCCAACGTCTCGTGCATCAACTTGATTAAAGGAAATGATTCAGCAAAAGGCCTAATGAGGTTACACCAGAAACTTTAACCAGTGTGAAAAGAGAGGAAAATGCCTAAAGAGGAATTAGGGTTACTCAACTTTTAGAAGCGATTCATCCTATCACCAGGCAATGGTGAATTACTTTTAAAGATACTCTTTGAAGAAGCAAAAAATAAAGATTTAATAGAAAACAAATAAAAATAAAAAATAGTTTAAACTACTAAGGATTAATTAGTGGCAATAGACAGTGCTCTAACTCAATATAATTAGATGGTTTGTGATAAGTTTAAAATAAGAATAAAGTGATTTATAAAAACAAAATGATTTTATTGGTGTCAATTCTTATAACTCTTTCATTGGTAGCTATTTGAAATCATACAGTTGTTATAAAAATGTAATATTCACAATATGATTTTTTCCAATAATCTGGATTTTTTATTTAATTATATTGTACCTTCTGCGCCTGTTTAAGATAATCTTAATGGTGCAAAATTATGTTGTTTTTTTTCAGTTTGGATTGCTAAAGAATTCCGTTACATTGAAACATGCATACATAAATACATAAAATACGTACTTAAAACATACAAACACATACATACCTCAATACAAACATAGAGATGAACCTACTAGTAAAACCAATTAATATCGCTACACAGTTTTTAGATGTCCCCACAAAAATCAAGGGTCGTTAGGTCGGGTGATTTTGCTGGCCATTCTATAGCGCCCCTTCTTCCAATCCATTTATCTGGAAATATCTCATTAAGCAAGGCATAATGTGGAGTTGCTGCGTTCTGTTGAAAAAATAGGCTTTCTTCGTCTAACAACAAAGTTCCATCTTGATCTATTTGGTTTCCTAAAGATTCGGTTCTAAGGGGATTTATCACAATTTCTAATAAGTCCAAAGACAATTCCCCAGTTTAATTTTCTTCCACGAATAAAGGACCATTAATTTTATTTCAGAGAATTCCAATACGTTGATTTTCTGAGGATGTTGGTTGTGCTCTTCCAATTGGTGAGAGAAAAAAACCTAATTATCAGTGCTCCGCTGGCTGTGCAGTGCTGACTGTCTCATATTCGTAATTGTAATTTTTTAATTTACAATTATTTTAAACCAATTTCCCAGCATTATAACGAAACTCTAAGATGAACAAATTGAATTGGGATATATGAACTTTCAAAATATCCAAGTTGGGCTATGCAATAGGTCTCCCTAAATTATTTAAATAATGATTCTTCAAAAACTACTTATTCTACAGGATCCACCATAACATCGTCAGCTTGACGATGATGAATTTTGAAATCATCTTGAATACCAATATTCGACACGTGCTATAATTAAAAACGTTGATCAACAGCAATGAAAACATTCTTCTCTTAATAGTATTTCAAGCTATACATATAGTTATCTATAGTTAGAAAAAACTCAGCAATATATTTTCCTGTGTGTAATGCTTTTGAGGGTGGTATATCATAATATGACCAAAGGTGTATAGTTAGATGACCATCAGGCAGGCGTAATTTTTTTATGTTTTCTCTCTCTAAATTCTCTATTATCCAGCGACGCAAAACATTTTTCGAGGTAGTACGTCTTCCAAGACAGGAACAAGACGACATTTCAGTTTTTGTTCGACATTGATTTGGGCTCATTTCGTGAGGTCTAAACTCTGACCGTCAAAGGAAAATATATTAGTATAAATAAAATTGGAATTAAATATTTTATATACAGAAAACATACATTGCAGTTTTGTTTTAGGTTTTACGCCAAACTACATTACCAATAGTACCGGACCGACATCAAACATTTCAAAGACAATTGTCTCATCGACTCGATATACCTACGGATGTTAAGTTTAGTATCTGTGCTTTGGAGAGAAATAATAGTACCACCATAGGAATAATTAAGGTAAGAATGCTTAATAATTGTGCAAATACTATTACCAAAGAATAATTTTGCAGTTCTTAGTTTATTATATGTTTATTAATAAACTCTAAACCACTGAATTGATAAAATAAGATGCAACCTATAAAGAATTCTTAATATTTGTAAGTTAAGTAGGAAGGAGCTCGGGTGCTAATACAACAATATGAGTTATCAGTAATTTTAGACAAAGTTTTAAGGATCTTAACATATACTTATTAGGTATAATATAATACTATATAAAATATTACAATAAAATCATTTATCATCTGAGATATTTTATAAAGATGAAACTTTCCTTTTGCACTTTGTCATTTGGTCGGACAATTAAGCGATTTATAAAAAAATATACAACGTTTGTTCTTAACAAGAAACCCAAAATTATGAATAATTACAAATTTATGTATTTATTAGTTTAATCATAGAAGTTAATATTAGCTACCAGCAGAAATATTATTATCGAAATTATTATTATTTTTTATTTTATCTTGTGAATTTTAGAAACGATGTTCTCCGAAAAATGAAAATGCTATTAATTCAGACGCACTAAATAATGTGTACCCACTTCATACATTAGGTACATCAAATCGAAACTATGCGCTCATTATTTTAGTATTTTTCATTGAATTTCATCCATTGGAGTGAAATTTAGGTTAATGGCTAATTTTAAACTTTACTATAAAAAATAAATACAAGACAATTAAATATAAAATAATCATTATAAAATATCCAGATCACTTTTAAAGCATTTTATTTTTTTCAAATATTTTTCTGTTACTAGTTTACCCACATATCAATTGTTAAGTCATAGAATTTAGTTTTTCCAGTTTTCCAGTTTCTTCTTATTACTAGTACTGCTTACACCTGCCTATTATTAGGAAAACTTGACAATAAATGAAGTTTTGTTGATGTTTAAACACTTTTTTAGGAAATGACACCACAATTCACCAAATTACAGTATATTTCCAAAAGTTTCGGGGTCTAGGTCAGACCCCGTTGTCAATGGCAAAGAAACTGTGAAAAAATGCACAATTCTAAAATTTCAAATTAAAATGTTTGACAATTATATTTGACTTACGACGTATCTTAGAGAACTTAATTTGATAATGCACAGGGTAGCACAGAAACTTTAAAAGATCATGTAATAATAACGTTTTCCTTAAACTGGAAGAATTAGAAAGATGATCTTTAGAATTTATGTGGCCATCCAAGGTGCGACTTTGTTCGCTAAAAGTGCTATCATAGAATTTTGTTGATTCAGTGTTCGTATTAAAACATAAGGGAAAACCTAGGAAAAAGCTAATGAAATATCCCGATATTGCTTTGTTCACAAGGACATCACCATTAGCAATTTCTTCCTTAATTAATGATCGGCAGCCAGGAACGATTGAATTCTACGGAGGTAACAGTGATGCAATCGTTTTTATTTAACAAAATTAAAGCAGACTCTTTTAGTTTTCGCTTCGTGTTGTGTTCTTCTTTGTGTAATATAACTGAATAAATTAAATTTTTTATATTTTGAGTTAGGGTGTTTTTGGTTTTTTTAATATTTGATTTTAGTGAATCTTTTATTTTAAATTATGTTTTAATATTAAATCAGTTGCCCTCTCTTTTTAGTCTTTCTGAGAGACCCTGTATTTTTTATACTTATTGTAGTAATGTGATTATCTTGGGAGCCAGTATTGTTTGGTGAATATTGGTGTTAGTTGTTAGCGATCGTTTGGTATTCGATTGTGTTTAAATCTTTATTAATAAATTTTTTAGGGTAATTATTGCCAAAGAGCACATTTTTATAACGATTGTTTCTTCATTAAATTTATTTGTGTTAGGATAGTTGGTTTTCGCTCTCTCATATAGAGATTTGATGATACCTCTATTTACTGAATTTGTAATATTAGAGTAAAAGTTGAGATACCTTTTAGTGTGAGTCGGTTTTTTATAAACTACTGTTTTAAACGTCGATTGTGTTTTTGTTATTAAAATGTTTAACAAACATAATTTGTTATTTTGTTCAAGTGATAGTGTAAACTGAATAGTTTGTTCTTTGTTGTTGACGTCGTTTATGTTTCCAATTTCCTGAATTTTGATGTCATTTCCCAAAAAAGGTCTTAAACATTGACAAAATATGCCACAACCATCCTTCAGGAAACAACTATAAAGTTTTGATGCTGTTTTATTATACATCGCATGACAATACTGTTAGGTATATTTACTGATAAATTCTATTAATTACATATTGGCAAGTTGGTATGTAGCAATTGTGAGTAAGCTGTAGAATATGTTTTAAGATTTTCATTGTTTTTAAAAATAACTATTTATAATGTTATTATCGATATAAATTTAAAAACGTGGTCATTTTTCTTTCACGTTGACCTTACAGAGCACAAGATTTTGGAACAACTAATTTGAACAAATAGACTGTATTTATGGTCACATTTTGAACCTTCATGCGTGCTCAACGATTGACAATTTTTCAGGTTGTAATAACCGACAATTTCGCTTATACATGAACAAGGTATTATGTACACTGCTGGACCCGAGAATATGGCAAAGTTGCTGCGTAGGGTTAAAAATAATTTTTAATTCATATATCTCAATAACTTCACAATCCATTATGTTCTTTTTAAATGCTATCCTTTCTTTCTTTATGATGTTACTTTGTGGCGCTTTAGGCCTTATAAAATCCCTAAGGATTCCCCACTCACGGTTAGCATCGATGTGCTCCACAGGGATGATTTTAGGGGAGATAGCAAAGTTAGCACCTTTGTCTAGTACAAAAGTTTTGTCAAACATCAATGAATGCTTTGATAGGTACTACTGTACATTGGATATAAAGTGCAGGAATTTGATTCATTGGTTTATTTATTCCGTAGAAGTTCTGCGGGCGTTTTATTAAAAGTGTCATCATTGAAACTGTATTGTCGTGAGTGTTTTAACATTAACAGTTATAAGCGAAATTTATATGGTTTCAACCCCTTCGAAAAATATATTATTTTGGGATTTAATATTTCACGTTATTTTGCCTCTTCATTAGACTTTTCTCTCATGGGTTTATTTCCTGTATTTGAAAATTGTAAATAGAGAACAAAGTGTAATAAGACAATTTTGAAAAATTGCCCGTAATGCTGGCTGCACAGAAATTCTTTCTCTTAGTTATTCTGAGAGAAAGATTTGCCTACAAAATGTTCAACCTGGATTATATCACTTATGAATAGTGTTTTGAGTGTGTGTGATACTTGTATTTGACATGTTTAAAATTTTTATATTTGATATTGTGGTTTTCCATGTTTTGTCATTGCCTTTTTGACATTTTAGACATTTTCAATACTTCTAAATTTTACATTTTTGGCATTTTTGACATTTATGAAATTTTTGATATTTTTGATATTATTGACATTTTTGAGAATTTTATCACATTTACGGTGACGATGATATTTGACATTTTGTGTATTTAAAATTTTTCATTTTTTTCTCATTTTAGGTTTTCGGCAGAATAATATCGATGATTTTGTCAACTGTTATTATTGTGCTGATTGATGGCATACATATTTTCAACATTTTGCTGGATTATAATATTTTTTATCATTTTTCTGGAATTAATTTTTAATTCATAGTCTTTGCACTTGACATTTTTTTATACTTCCGACATTTTCATATTTTTAGATTAATCAGATATTGAATACTTTTCAGTCACCATAAATTCAATATATAATGACAAATAATACATTTCAAGAAATGTCAGTTGATCGGCATCCAACGAAAAAATACTCCACTTGACACTTCTCAGGTACATGATTTACACTAAGTGATTAAATTCAGTTCTAGTCATTTCAGTGCAAAAGCTTTGACACCTGCATAATTTTTTCCCTAAAAAATTCTAAAACCCATCCCCCTATTTCGAAATGGAAATTTCGCGCGTAATTTCTATTAACTTTAAGAATTCAAATTATAATTCTCGTACCTCTATTTATTTATATTTATTTAATATTTCAATTTACTCATAATGGCGAATCACTTACTACTTCACATAAAGAAAGAAACCAACTTGTTAATATTAATGGTTCTATTATTTTAGGTTCCCGAAAAATAACAAATTTTTCAAAAAACATTCCCGACCTGTCCCCCATGAGTTAATTGAATTTTTGCCATATGATTAAACCGTTTTTTATTTATTTTGCAAGAAGAGCGTGTATATCAATTTTCAAGCCTGTATCACGTTTTGTTTCTAAGATATAAAATTTATGCAAAAACAACTGTCCCCTATCGCGTAATCAAACATTTTATCAAAATAAAATATAGCATATGTTACTAGGAGGATGTGTAGCTTTCTAGTTTCAAAAGAAAAACAAATTTTACCTCGTTAGAGAGGGTCTTTTGTAGAAGGTTCGCCAAACTTGGAGGGCAGATAGGTGGCCTCATGTGCTATATTATGTTGGCCATATAACATCTAGTTATCTTACGGTTTTTGTTTTTTTAATTTTTTTTTCTTAATTCTCAGATTTTTACATTTGAACTGTTTTATTTTTCACTGCATCTTCACCAAATAAACTTAAATCTATTCTATGATGTTTGTTTGCTCATCTACATTTGATATTTGACACAAATAATTGGTTGAAAATATTATATGAATCCACTAATGGCGAGGTTCCATAAGAAAGTGATTAAGTTAAACACTTTATCACATTACTAAGAAAACATTAGAAGCACCTCGAGAACTTCGAATGCTTACAAAAACTTCTTTACTTCAACCCCTTTCCAACGATATATCACACGTATTGGAAAGTAATCAGTATCATAATAAAATTTGAGATTGTAACAAGGTTAGAACTTCAAAAAATAAAACATCAAGTTGCAATAATTTGTCATAAATTTTGTTGAAACTGGTTTCTACCGCTACAGATGCAATCACGGCACTACTACAGTGGTAGTCTCTAGTCGCAACTCATCCCATATTATTTCAAACGCAACATTTATTGTTTCTCTTAACTGCTCTTTTGTTTCTATTTCTCTCTCATAAACGAGTTACTTGGCCCGTCCACATACAATAAAATCAAAGGGAGTCAGGTCTGGCGACCTTGGAGGCCACAGTATAGGGCCAATTCTCTCAATCAACGCGTTTGGGAATGAAATGTCCAGGAGCTCTCTGACGGTTCGTTGTTTTTAACCAATTTTATTGGTCTGTTATCCAATGGGATGATGATTACCCTTAGCTGCTCATTGGTGTCTATTTCTATATCGTAAATGACGAATTTTTAATGAAGATTTATTGATCTTATTAAATGAAATCTCATTGGAAGACATACCAATAATATTAAAAAAAGTTGGCTGTCCAGCACATTATAGGCGAACTGTTAGAGAGCTCCTGGAGATTACTATTCCAAACGCATAAATTGAGAGAACTGGCCCTATAATATGACCCCGAAGGTCGCCAGACCTAACTCCCTTTGATTTTTTTGTATGTGGACAGGCCAAACAAATCGTTTATGCGAAAGAAATAGAAACCAAAGCGCAGTTAAGAAAACGAATAAATGTTGGTTTTGAAATAATTTGGGTTAAGATGCGACTAGAGACTACCTTTGTAGGAGTCAGAAAAAGGTGTCGCGATTGCATCCGTAGCTTTAACAGTCGGTTTGAACAAAATTTATAAAAAATTATTGCTACTTATTGTATGTTTTATTTTTTGTAGTTCTCACCTTGTAAGTTACAATCTCAAATTTTATTATGATACTGATTACTTTCCAATAAGTGTGATATATCGTTGGAAAGGGGTTGAAGTAAAGAAGTTTTTGTAAGCATAAGTTCTTAATGTGCTTCTATTTTTTTTTTGTAATGTGATAAATTGTTTAACTTAATCACTTTTTTATGCAACCTCGCCAATTGTGGACTCATATAATTTTTTCAACCCATCATGTGTGCAAATATCGAATGCAGGTGAGCAAATAAACATCATAGATTATATTTAAGTTTATTTGGTGAAAAATAAAAAAGTTTTTACATTTAAACTATTGTTTAAATGTAAAAATCTGACAATTAATAAAAAAAATTAATAAAAAAAACAAAAACCGTAAGATATCTAGATGTTATATGGGCTACATAATATAGCACAAACAACGGAAAAATAATATATACACATCTGTTAATACTGCTGAAAGCTGAAAGCCGCACCGCTGTAGATATAACCAAACTTGATCTTCTTATTGCCGACATTTTTATATAAGTAGTTCAATGCCGCATTATACAAATTCTTACAAGTTTTGATTATTAAAGTTTCCTACTATAACTTATAATTAATCTTGCGAACACCCTTGTTTAAAGTACAACTGTTATCAATTACGACGTTGTATCTATTTCAGAGATTAGAAACGTCTACTCATCTCGAAGTCATGGTTTCTAGAGAAAATCTTTGCATAATTAATCCTCGTCTGCCCTTAATCGTGCTATGGTATTTTTATACGTATGACATTTTAATAACTAAAATTCAAGCCAGTACTAAAAATTTAATAAGAAACTAGTAAGACGTGTGACGTCCTAACATATTTGATAAAGCTGTTTTTGTTTGACCTGAAGGAGTTAGTTTCAATGTTAAGATTTCACTTGTTTCCCAGATGCACTTATGATTGAACTCACCGTAACAATGTACTAATCACAGTGTTTTCCTCTTGCATTCTGACCATCAAAATGAAAATGATAATATGTTTCCGAATAGTAAGAATGATAGAAATACCGCTTTTGTTTTGAGGATCCATATTTGACACTTCTTATTAACTGATGAGAAATGTGCACCACTCTCTTAGTTCTTTGTTCGTCATCCTGAAAATGGACAGAATGTATCATATTAAGTTCAATTTCTGAACTACATCACGTTTCTCGGCAGGCGCCAGTGGAAGTGATAACCGACGATAGTTACAGGGTGTGAAAATGTTTTTACTTGCTCATCATCGAGTAAACGTTCCAAAATTGGCTGCATACAAGATTGTGATTTATTTAAGCAAATTCCCCATAGGCGGCTGCCTAGAGCGTTACTATCAAGCTGGCGAACAGGGGTAAACTTGTCAAAAATAGGCGTGAAGGTCGCCATTAAATAAAAGAACGCCATTTGCACCATTTTGTTGCTTACACAAAATAAATCATAATCCCAAAGAACGTACAGCTAAATGACAAAAATATATTTTTTATGACGTCATTAATGTGGTCTGTATGATGTCATACACAATCTTTTTAAATGCGAATCCACATTTTTCATTACTGATTTGGAAAGAGCGGAAAATTTCAGGTCCGAATATGACTTTGTCCATGACCTTGAACTTTATCTTCCGGGTGATTCCAAGATCAAAGTTTTTTTGAAAAATCAACCAATTATAGCTAAATTACGTTCGGATCTGAAATCAGTTTTTCTCGATCCAAGAGGGCGGACCAGTTTTTCAAACAAAAATTGATTTCAGATTCGAGATCAGTAACGTCGAAAACCCCCCGTACACCTAATTTGGCTATAATAGGTTAACTTTTCAAACAAACTTTGATCTTGAAATCACCTTGAAGGTCAAGTTCAAGGTCATGGTCAAAGTCATATTCGGACCTGAAATTTTCCGCTATTTCCAAATCAATAATGAAAATTGTGACTTTTCCTTTAAAAGAAAAATATATTTGTATATGATTGCTTTTGTGTAAGCAAAATAATAGTGCAAATAGCGTTCTTTTTACTTAATGACGAAGTTCAGCCCTATTTTTGACAAGTTTACCCCTGTCCGTCAGCTTGATGGTAACGCTCTAGGCAGACGTCTCTCGGAATTTGCTTAATTGCATCACAATCTTCTATGCAGTCAATTTTGGAACGTTTACTCGATGATGAGCATGACCAAAAAAAATTAACACTTTCACACCCTGTAACTATCGTCGGTTATCACTTCCACTGGCACCTGCCTAGAAACGTGATATAGTTCAGGAATTGAACTTAATACGATACATTCTGTCCGTTTTCTCAATGAGGAGACAAAAACGGCTCTATCTCTTACACTATTCTGTCAATTTGCATGGGCCGTATAGAATTAATTCTGAATATCTCCCACCTGAACCTGGAGACGTTTACTGTGGTATGTTTTATTGCCAAGGTCGGTGTCTCGTAAAGAACCTTTGTGAATTTGTTCTTTGTTTGGGCAAATAATTCTTTTAAGTGCTGTGCCTACCGTGCGTCTGGTACGTTGTTCAAATGTGTTTGTGATTAGTTTTTAACGGACTTAAAAAAAGGACAAGGTTGTCAATACGTCGGCACGTTTTCTTAAGTATACTCAGTGATTATTCAAAAACGGCTTAGGAAAAATGGAATGAATTAAACCACGTTGTATTAAGGAATATTACAGAAAGGTACCATATAATTTTCTTTAACATGAGATTTACGGTTTTCCAAAAAATCAGAAAAACTCTAATTAAGGGACTACATTTCAGGGAATTTCAATAAATCTACACTGTTTTCTCTAAATCAGCTCAACCAATTTGAATATTTTAAAATGTATTGGATAAAGACATGTTCCAGCTTGATTCAACATAATTATCTGTAACGTAAAGCATACCGTTTTTCCGAAAATGGTAAAAATATTTACAAAAACACGGTCAATATAATTGTAAATTCAAATTTTCAACATAAATATCTAGCTAAAACATGCCATAAAAGTTTATCGTACCTGGTGTTTGTAACGGTTTTCATTGCAGTCGAGTGAAATAGCATAGAATATTCTATTAGTGTATCGAAAAGAAAATTTTTTAGGTGAGCGATGTTTTCTACATGGTATACGGTGGTGGATATGTGCGTGCTTCGAAATTCAAGCAGCATGCAATGTGGGCACTTGAAATATTGGTACAAGTAAATGTGTTATTGGGTGATACATAAGAAGTTCCATATACAGAATGGTTGAAATATAAGGCGAAATAGAATTAAAGTTATACAGGGTGCTTCAAAAAAATTTGTATTGAGTGGCATATAAGTGGTTGCGTATACAAATAGTTGAAGTAAGAGTGAAGTAAAACTATAGTTATACAGAGTGAATAAAAAATGGTTGAATAAGCATATGCGGTAAAGATATTTGAGTTAAAGGGCGGAGGGTCCAGAAAATGTTAGAAGCAGTTGCATATACAGGGTGATTAAAAAAAGTTATATAGTCTGGAACATAAGTAATTACTTGTACTTGGCATATTGAACGAAGTAGAACTATAGGTATACAGGGGATTTAAACAATAGCAAAATAGAAACAGTCAATAAGGTGGAAAAGATTAATACTTATGCAGGGCGATTGCAACATCGTGTAGACTTGAATTACAGTTGTACAGGGTGATTCAGAAAATGATAAATAAATAATTTGGATTGCGTGACCAATACGCAGAAACATATACAGGGTTGTTGCAATATAGGGTGAATTAGAGTTACACTTATAGAAATTGGACCAAATAATAAAACAAATAAAAAACTTAAAAAAATATGTGAATAATATAAAAAATACAAATTGGAGAGAAAAGGAGAAATACGAATACGCTAAAATAATCAATAGAATTATACCTTAAATGAGATAAAAAAATATGTCAGAAAATAGTTATTTTCTAAACGGTTTTTATTTTAACCCAGTTGAAGTCGGTTTTTTTAAATATAAATTATTTCTTTTGATGTCTTATATTATCTTTCACACTATCGCACTTCTTGTGCCTTCCAAATTGTTATGTTATTATTATGAATATACTGGCATTTCTCCTCCATGCATAATTATTCTTCTTCAATAATTTAAAGTTCCCTCTAATCTAGTCGTTTATTTGTTTGACTAAGACGTTAGTACCCTTATGTGCTATTTTCGATTTTTTCCTCTATATACATTTTAACTTCCTTTCCAACGATTTCTTTAGTAAGACAATTCTTGCAGTGTTGATACTTCTTCTGTACATCTATTTGTTAGTTTAAAGTATTGTTTACCTCTTGAGGAATAAATTTTACTTGTACTATTGTCTTGAAATGTGTCCAAGTTGTATTTTACACTTTCTACCTTCGTTAGATTTTTAGAGGTGTAGGATACTGGTCTAATGACCTAACCCATAACCTGAAGAGCCAGGGATAGTTTCGGACTATGCTTGAGTAGTATACCTTCTTTACGATTAAGGAATAGTACCTACCTCACTTGTTGTTTTTCTAAATATATTTTATTTTTATTCTTCACGTCAATCAGTGTTACCAGATCAGTGAGAGCCCTTGTCCGGCACCTAGGAGCTCTCCCTATAGAGGTTACAGGTTCCCCGAGGGCTATAATTTGTTCAGCAAATAAATTGGAAATGTAAATTTAAGTAGAACAAGTTGTATACGACATAATATAACGTTTACAGTTAGTTTGTTCTTGTAATAAATTTAAGGATCATCATGGTGTTGGTTTTCCCCCCTCGGAAGTACACGACAAACCAAACTGAGGAAAAAGCGAAGGAAATTGAAATTCGAATTATGTATCAACAATCCGTGACAGAAAATTAAAATTAAAAATAATTTACCTAAATAAATGATAACTCTACAGGAATACAATTAGCAAGTTCCAAAAATACAGAAATGATCATAAACTATTGAAAATTGATGAACAAATAACCAAGCAAACCATTAAATACAACCACTAACACCCGTGCCCGGACAACATCCTTAACCTCTATATTTCTACTTTCTTATTATGTCTCTAATGTTTGCTATAAAAATAACAAATGCAATTGTGACAAAACGTCAGGTCAACAATTCTACAGAGAATCGTATGAATACCGAAAACAACCGGAAAAACTTTAAATATGTGCAGAAATATATTGTTTTCCTTGTTGTTTTCGATGTGCATTTCATGTATATGTAAAAGGTAGTTGTTATCCAATCTGTGTTCTCGTTTAGTCGGCATTTAGACATATTGAAAACTGTAATAGAATTCGCTGTTCCATATATCAAGTTTTTTTTATCTCCGAGTTTATATTTCATAGAATAAATTCCTTCCAGTTTTCAACCGACAAAATTATTTTGCTTCGTGTAACAAATTGGCTCGCTCGCAATGGAACGTGAGAAAGGTGCTAGCTACTCTTATAGCAATTTCGTGAACTCCCAAGATGCAACTTAATTTAGCAAATCTTGTCTTTTATACAAGCAAAGTTTGTTAGCTTTAAGTCTAGATAAATTTCTTAATACCGAAAGTTTTACCAGAATGGCGTCAAATGAAGATCTTAATGCAGTTTTCGGTGTTAGAGATTTGGTTTTATTGATTATCAAGTTTCTATATTATACATATATAATATTAGAATTGTGTAGCTTGTAAATGTATTTAAATTTATCATGCAGTACCCTTTGATTTACGGATGGACAATATAAATACGTAAACTTTAGGAAAAATATGAAGGTATTCACTTGAGAAACTCTTATTATAGTTATATAAACAGGTCCGTTAAGCTAGCGGGGACACTATAGCGGAATCCAAAATAACCCATACCATAATTTTTTACTAATTTTTTACTAATTTTTTACCGCCATAAAAATTTTTTACTCCGAAACCCACCCCCGTTATAGCTTCCCCGCTAGCTTAACGTTTAAGCTAGCGGAATATTTTATAACTTCAAGAAGAAAACAGCTATCGACCTAATTCCACCGCCATAATTTTTTACTCGTCAAGTACTAGAAGAAGGTTTATAGTGGATATCGCAAAAAAATACCCCCTACCCCTTACCACCCTTAAAATTTAGTTTCATTAATCTAGTAGGTACTTTATAGCGGAATCAAAAATAAAGTATATCATAATTTTCTACTACTTTTTGACTAATTTTTTACCGCCATAAAAATTTTTTACTTCTAAACCTACCCCTAAACCACCTACCCTACTACCTTAACGTTTAAGCCAGCGGAATATTTTATAACTTCAAGAGGAAAACAGCTATGGACCTAATTCCAACGACATAATTTTTTACTCGTCAAGTACTAGAAGAAGGTTGATAGTGGTTATCGCAAAAAATACCCCCTACCACTTACCACCCTTAAAACTTAGTTTCATTAATGTAGTAGGTACTTTATAACGGAATCAAAAATAAAGTATATCATAATTTTCTACTACTTTTTGACTATGTTTTTACCGTCATAAAAATTTTTTACTTTTAAACCCACCCCTAAACCACCTACCCTACTACCTTAAGGTTTAAGCCAGAGGAATATTTTATAACTTCAAGAGGAAAACAGCTATCGACTTAATTCCACCGCCATAATTTTTTACTCGTCAAGTACTAGAAGGTTTATAGTGATTATCGCAAAAAATACCCCCTACCACTTACCACCCTTAAAACTTAGTTTCATTAATCTAGTAGGTACTTTATAACGGAATCAAAAATAAAGTATATCATAATTTTCTACTACTTTTTGACTAATTTTTTACCGCCATAAAAATTTTTTACTTCTAAACCTACCCCTAAACCACCTACCCTACTACCTTAACGTTTAAGTCAGCGGAATATTTTATAACTTCAAGAGGAAAACAGCTATCGACTTAATTCCACCGCCATAATTTTTTACTCGTCAAGTACTAGAAGAAGGTTTATAGTGGTTATCGCAAAAATACCCCCTACCACTTACCACCCTTAAAATTTAGTTTCATTAATCTAGTAGGTACTTTATAACGGAATCAATAATAAAGTATATCATAATTTTCTACTACTTTTTGACTAATTTTTTAGCGCCATAAAAATTTTTTACTTCTAAACCTACCCCTATACCACCTACCCTACTACCTTAAGGTTTTAGCCAGCGGAATATTTTATAACTTCAAGTGGAAAACAGCTATCGACTTAATTCCACCGCCATAATTTTTTACTCGTCAAGTACTAGAAGAAGGTTTATAGTGGTTATCGCAAAAAATACCCCCTACCACTTACCACCCTTAAAATCTAGTTTCATTAATTTAGTAGGTACTAGTTTTTTACCGCCATATATTTTTTTTCTAAACCCGCTCCTATACTATCTACCCCAATACAACGATACGTTAACTACAGAAGGTTCCTTAAGCCAGCTGGGACATTAAAGGGGAATCCAAAATAAATAATTGTAGGCTATTTTTTTTCTTTTATAATTTCATTAAAAAAAATTGCTATAATTTCTATAATTTTTTACTCGAGAATGATTAAAAATCACGGGTACATAATTTTGACAAAAACCATTCTCAACGGATAAAATAAAAGAGAAAAAAAATTAAAGGAGGAATAACTTCCTTAAATTTTTAAAACTTATTTATTAAAACAACTATAATTCTAGAAATATTTATACATCAACCTTTACGTAAAAAGCTAATGCAGGTTGAACTAAACAGTTTCCTTCCACCGTAGTTGTCTTGCCTTGAATATCGTCGAATCGCAACCATTTACTCTGACCTCTTCTAAAAACCAGAGCTGTATAATGTTGAGATTCCATATCATAATCCACAACACCACATAATTTTAATGTTTTTTTTCATCCTCTGGGATTCGAATATGTTTCGTAATCGAATGTAGTTTAACTTTTCGTCTTGTAGCAGAGGCCAGATTTATATCTAATACTATAATATCACCTGTAAATTTGAAACAATAAATTATTTTAATGTAACTAGGTATTTCGGTTAGAACATATTTCTAGTAATATATAGTAATATATTATATATATATATATATATATATATATATACTGTTCGGGAATCTTGTGTGTAACACACGAGATTCCCGAAAACCGTCAATTACATTTATATATATATATATATATATATATATATATATATATATATATATATATATATATATATATGTTTTAGGTGGTATCCGGGAATTCATCCGCGTAGTTGATAACTGATCCCTGCCGGGATCGATGGTAAAATGACGACGTTTCGGCAGAGTCACATCTGCCCTCTTCAGGTCGGTCCGCATAATTCTCGTAGCCTTCTGCTTTCGCTTCTAGTTACTCGAATACTGAAGCGAAAGCAGAAAGCTACGAGAATTATGCGGACCGACCTGAAGAGGGCAGATGTGACTCTGCCGAAACGTCGTCATTTTACCATCGATCCCGGCAGGGATCAGTTATCAACTACGCGGATGAATTCCCGGAAACCACCTAAAACATATATATATATATATATATATATATATATATATATATATATAAATGTAATTGACGGTTTTCGGGAATCTCGTGTGTTACACACAAGATTCCCGAACAGTATATATATATATATATATATATATATATAATATATATATATACTATATATTACTAGAAATATGTTCTAACCGAAATACCTAGTTACATTAAAATAATTTATTGTTTCAAATTTACAGGTGATATTATAGTATTAGATATAAATCTGGCCTCTGCTACAAGACGAAAAGTTAAACTACATTCGATTACGAAACATATTCGAATCCCAGAGGATGAAAAAAAAAACATTAAAATTATGTGGTGTTGTGGATTATGATATGGAATCTCAACATTATACAGCTCTGGTTTTTAGAAGAGGTCAGAGTAAATGGTTGCGATTCGACGATATTCAAGGCAAGACAACTACGGTGGAAGGAAACTGTTTAGTTCAACCTGCATTAGCTTTTTACGTAAAGGTTGATGTATAAATATTTCTAGAATTATAGTTGTTTTAATAAATAAGTTTTAAAATTTAAGGAAGTTATTCCTCCTTTAATTTTTTTTCTCTTTTATTTTATCCGTTGAGAATGTTTTTTGTCAAAATTATGTACCCGTGATTTTTAATCATTCTCGAGTAAAAAGTTATAGAAATTATAGCAATTTTTTTTAATGAAATTATAAAAGAAAAAAAATAGCCTACAATTATTTATTTTGGATTCCCCTTTAATGTCCCAGCTGGCTTAAGGAACCTTCTGTAGTTAACGTATCGTTGTATTGGGGTAGATAGTATAGGAGCGGGTTTAGAAAAAAAATATATGGCGGTAAAAAACTAGTACCTACTAAATTAATGAAACTAGATTTTAAGGGTGGTAAGTGGTAGGGGGTATTTTTTGCGATATCTACTATAAACCTTTTTCTAGTATTTGACGAGCAAAAAATTATGGCGGTGGAATTAGGTCGATAGCTGTTTTCCTCTTGAAGTTATAAAATATTCCACTGGCTTAAACGTTAAGGTAGTAGGGTAGGTGGTTTAGGGGTAGGTTTAGAAGTAAAAATTTTTTATGACGGTAAAAACATAGTCAAAAAGTAGTAGAAAATTATGATATACTTTATTTTTGATTCCGTTATAAAGTACCTACTACATTAATGAAACTAAGTTTTAAGGGTGGTAAGTGGTAGGGGGTATTTTTTGCGATAACCACTATCAACCTTCTTCTAGTACTTGACGAGTAAAAAATTTTGTAGTTGGAATTAGGTCCATAGCTGTTTTCCTCTTGAAGTTATAAAATATTCCGCTGGCTTAAACGTTAAGGTAGTAGGGTAGGTGGTTTAGGGGTAGGTTTAGAAGTAAAAAATTTTTATGGCGGTAAAAAATTAGTCAAAAAGTAGTAGAAAATTATGATATACTTTATTTTTGATTCCGCTATAAAGTACCTACTAGATTAATGAAACTAAATTTTAAGGGTGGTAAGGGGTAGGGGGTATTTTTTTGCGATATCCACTATAAACCTTCTTCTAGTACTTGACGAGTAAAAAATTATGGCGGTGGAATTAGGTCGATAGCTGTTTTCTTCTTGAAGTTATAAAATATTCCGCTAGCTTAAACGTTAAGCTAGCGGGGAAGCTATAACGGGGGTGGGTTTCGGAGTAAAAAATTTTTATGGCGGTCAAAAATTAGTAAAAAATTAGTAAAAAATTATGGTATGGGTTATTTTGGATTCTGCTATAGTGTCCCCGCTAGCTTATCGGACCTTATATAAACTAACAAGTAGAAATTATAATTCTTGCTCGAAGTGGAGATAAAACGAAAACTCAGCAAGGTGTACATAATTTGTTTTATGCAAAATATGCAGGCAGAAGTAACATCCGAGCTACAGTTAGGGAAATCGAGAACAAATTTGAAGAAGCTGGGCGTGTTAAGTGGAGTCCAAATGTATCTAATATTATAAAAAATAAAACTTAATATTTTGTTAAGTATGGATGAAAATTAGTTATTAGGTACTTCTTGAGCTTCAAAAAATAATACACAGTCCAGTTACTACTACACAACTAAATGATTGCAGTACGAAAGGAAAATTTTCAACGTTAGTTATTACGTATACTACATAAAAAAATAATATTCATTGAAAGTCTAATTAGTACAGGAATTAAATGAAGATGATCGCAATTTATAAAACAGTAATCCACGTTTTTCTACGCAGTCTATTTCAGATGATTCTTTGGATAATTAAAACCCATACACAAAACAACCGCAAGTGTTCGTGTATACAGGGATGGTTGGCAACTAAATTATTCTCTCACCATCTACAACGAAACTTTGACAGGGCAACGAAGATGAAAGAAATAAACTTATGCTTGTCTTCTTGTTTCAAATAAAAATAATTTTAAAGCAAATCTTGAGGTCTAGATTAGGGTAATCCAATATACGAAAGTACATTTAGAATCTTCTACTTGAATGAAACGAAAAAGGTTGATATAAATGAATATAAATGCCAGAGATTAAAACTGTAGCAGCAGTCTAGGAGACATGTACATATATTTCAAAATATCATGGCAATCAATATATCATATAAATACATCAAAACGGTCAACAGTTTATTTAACAAGATTAAAGATACAGCTTCTGGAAAATTATCAATTGAAGATTTGTTTAGCTTCATATGTTAGACAAACTTCTAAACAAATAAAGCAGAGAACTTTTTGCGATATTAAACTTCGTAAAAAAAGTTGTGGCTTAGCCACACATTATATATTCAATGATCATATAACACAACCCTGGGACACGAATTAATCAGAAGAACCTTATAAATGAAATTTCCTAGAAATGCTTTGTACTAATATTCAACCTAACTGTATAAATTTAAAAACGGATATATCAAATCTTAACGTTATTTATTGCAATTTGTTGGCTATGAATTATAGATTATCTCAAGGGCTTAATAATTGAATCTGAAATTTCACATATAATATTTCTGGAATATCCTATATAACAATTTGGAATCTTGGGCAATTTAATTCATCTTACATGATTGCCATAATATTTTGAAACATATGTACCTACATGAATCCGTGCCCTCAGTTTGAATATCTATCATTCATATCAACCCTTTTGGTCCCATTGAATTGAAAAAACCTTGACTTGGATTCGATCTCGGGTAACGACCTCTTATCAAGCTCCAATTTTTATACAATTGTGTGAACTGAAGGACTTTCCCACTAAGCCAATGGTGAGATTTACATATACATAGGCTGTCTCATTTTTTGTTTTTTGCCATCACCAGTTTTATTTTCAAAAATATCATAAAATTGAAAAGGGAAAAGTTTTTTGACAAATACTTTTATAAAACAAGGCGTCATGGAATCTTTACTGCTATGTTTCTTTCTACTGAAGCATCATCAATAGTTTTTTTTAAACACGGACGTGTACTTTTTTGTACAGCATTGAAAGACCAATACATTGGTATATCATAAGTTAAGTTTTATATGACATTGGGAAAAAAAAATCATCACAGTCAAAAAATTTAGTACGGTCCTCCTGATAGCTTATATAGTCCAATTAAATATTTTTTCCCTGACAAGAAAACCAATAAATTTTTTGATTTGTTTTTGTTGGGTGGTAAACCGATGTAATTGGAAAAATGTAAATTATCAAAAAATTTCAGCGTTTTCTTTTTTTTTGTAAATTAAATAAAAATTGGTGAAATCAAAAATATCAAAGTTTCTTCTAATATGTGTGTTATAGTCTCATGAAAGCTGTAAGTAGGCAAGGATAGGGTCAATCGAGTGACAGCGTTAAAATTATAAAATATTTTGTTGGTGCAAATTGCAAAAAACCATTGACCGTTGAAACCTGATGACCGCTTTTGTGTTGCAAAATTGTGCAAGTCTAAGCCTTTTTTAATTGTAACAGTTTTCTAGGCATATGCGACAGTATATTTAATAATCCAGACTATACAAATCATAGATAAGCTTTTCACAAACACGCAGTTACCAGAATTTTCCGCGCTGTAAAACCAATTATGCAACATTATACTTTTTTCTTGAATTGAATTGTTGCTAAAATACTGAATAATATTTAATCTCGAATCAGTTTACCGTGATTTAGCAAGTAAAGAACAACGTATTTAAAAATATATTAAGCTCTTACTAGAGTAATAAATTATTGCAAAAATTGGGCTTTTTGTAATTTGCAAATAAAAAAAACAAAAAATTTATCTATAATGTTCCATAGAACTTGCTGTAACAATTTTTTTTCCATTACAATATTCAAGTAAAATCTTTATTTTTACGATTTTACCAAATTCAACTTTACAACAAATAATTTAGTATTTAGGCTATAAGCAGGACCGTTTTAGTTTTTTTCGCCGATGAATATGATATACCACCGTAATGGTTTTTCGGCTGTTCGTCGATATTGTAACAAAATAGTACAGGTCCGTGTTAAGAATAATAATCGATCGTGGCCCAGAAGAAATGAAACGTAGCATTGAAGGGTTAATGCCGCCCCATTATGTTAAAGTATGTGTCAAAAAACTTTTCCCTCCCCCATTTTTGATATTCTTTAAAATAAAAGTAGCAGAGCCAAAAAAAAGCTCTAACATATGAAACCTTTTTTCCATGTAATCGTGTTTGTATCTCTTACGCTTTCTCAGATAGCAATGTCATTCCTGCATATGTGGGACAACATTTTTCTCGGCTGAAACTATGTAGTCGAAGTTTTCTTCCAGGGTACATCCGGCCGTCTGTTTAATACGACTGAATTCTTGCTTGACGTTTCGCCAAAAGCTACTATTAGAATCCCAAAAAATAAATAGAAAAAAGCATAATAGAATTTATTCCACCATTTTGTAAAGTATTTTGACCTGTCTTATTTACTCATCCGCTTATTGTCTGCTTACTTAAACTTACACTTACCTACAGTTGAAAATTAGTACGTTTTGAATAGTCGCCATGACATTAGTCAATTTACGTATTTTCAGCCGATATATTTAAGAAATTTAAACAAGATGCTCCAAGATCAGTAATTATAATATCCATACATTTCTCCTAATGATTCATTAAACTATTTACAAATTTAATATAATTGTTTACATTCGCAATATCTCAAATTCAAATTTTAAAATTGATTGAGAATATCAAAATCAAAACATAGTTTCATGAGGAAAGTGACACGACAATATCAGTAGCAGTGCTATAGATTTTCATCTTCGTAGTGAGCATCTGAGATATATCATACAAATTTCGTGTTTCAATCTTGAGGGATTTGGGTTGTGCGTTATCTATCAGTTTGTCAGTAAGTCACGTAACTGCTTTATATATAATATCTGTTACCCGCGTCTTCGTTCGCATAACTGAAGGATAAGAAATATCCCTACTTTAGATGGTTGATTTCGTGTTATGCTGAAATAAGCACACAAGTCCAAAAAATCGTTTGTTTAGATTGAGGCTATATACCTTAACCAGAGTTTTTTATTATATTTTACCATTATCATCCATAATTTCATGCGAATAGTTTTTGGATAAGTTTCCCAATTGAAAATTTTTCTTCTAAACAATGCTAAACTTTGTAACGTATCATTTACAATACATATTCACACATTGTAGTTTCTTTTCCGGTAAGCTATTGCTTTCTTTACTAAAGACATGTTCTTTGCATTTGAAACGTTAGTTTTTAAGGTTAATTGAGAGTTTTGTTATCTTCTTAATTAGAAACTTTCCGCCGCTTTAGCTAAATTGGTAATAAGACAGTCTTGTGAAAATTGAGAAGTTAGTAATTGACTCTCAAAAGGCCAATAGTTTTTTATCTGTCTTTAGAGGGAGACATTTGGCGTTCTTTTCAATTTAGGAGTCTGGAGTAACGGACGTTTTTTTGTAACTTATTTTAGTTATCTCTAAAGGGAATTGATTTACCGATTTTTGGTGCAGCTCTTTGAATAAAAAGGAATGTTTGAACAATATGTAATGCCTTGTTGCAATTAGAAAAAATCCTTCAGGACTTTTTTCACTTTTTGGTTTATCTTTATGGTTATGGTTATGGTGCTATATTATAGTTACCTTTAGAAATTGCGTTCTAGCATTCTACAGTACAGGGTTTGGCAAATGTGTCAGAACACCTTAAATCAGACAACTCTCACATGCTTTTAGATATAACGCCACCGGCAGATCTTTTAAATTTCCTTATTTTTTTTTACATTGTTACAGTGTTGTGTAAAATAATAAAATAAAACGTTGGCATGTTTACATCTTTTAGTCTGGTACTAATTAGGAATATTAAATAAATGCTATAACTGTCTCTACTGGGCTAAAGAAAACCCTCAGTGGATAGACGACACAAAATCGGACTTATTTACAACTCTATGGGATGACAATATATATAATGTATATTATTTCTGGTTAGGGAACCTTCATCAGTTGCGCCTCCTACAATTGAATGTCCTCTCGAACACTTCTTTATGTATTTGATACCTTTCGTTAAATTTGAAGACGCGTGATGTAAAGACCGACATCTAGGATTTTCGGGGAAACTAGATGTCGGTTGTGCAAAATAAATAACAGATAACTTTCAAAACTTATTTCCGTCCCTAATTGATCGATGGGAAAATTGCCAGGCTATCAAAGGTCTACAGTTTGAACATTTACTATGAATACTTTCCTTGAAATATCGATAACTAAAGTTCATATGTGATTTAACAAATTGAAATAATTGAAACCGTATGGCGCCCACTAACTGAATTTTTCTCTTTGCATTATTTGCCCAATCTCACAACTCAAAATCGGGTAATTGCACCTCACAGACGAACCTCATAGCATGTTTTGTCATTATGAGGAGGGAGAAACATAACAAAATGAATCATCCCATTAAAATATTTTAACAATAATGTCATGACTTGTATAGACTGTAGGAATGAAATGCTACTACGATTACACGAACACCGGCATTTTTTGAAGCGTACTCGTAAAAGACCACACGAAACAGAATTCCAAACTGTAACACATACTCCCTTGCTAAAATATTGAATTCAGATGTAATAATATAATACTCAGGGTTTTCACATTTATTTCAAACTAGCATAGATATATTGAAATAGCCTCTAGGCCCTAATACCTATACAGTAAAACAACTCTATACAGTAAAAGAACTAAAATTGAAATTTGTTTCCTGTACTTTATGTATACATAAAATAATGTACATTTAACCTACCTTTTATAATGAAAATAAACATTTTTTTTTATTTTTACCCCCATTTCCTGAGAAAATTTTGTGTACACAGTTTGTCAGGCGCATGCAGTAAATTAATCAAGAAAAAAAATTTGCCTACGATCCAAATAAATTTGTGAAGATGAATCTAAGAATAGGATGTTTTGCCTACAGCTTACTTAGACCACTCATTCCTGATTTAGGACGTAATATATCTGTTGGAAAATAAAGCTTCCTCAGAAATTCCTCAAATTAACTAACAATTTACTTAATTTTCATGTAATTTTAACATAATTTTATAATTATGACACTACCGCTGATTACTACGATCGGCAACTTCCGATGTATTGACTTCTTATCTATGTAATACATTACAAAAAAAGCTGACTTCGAGGTAGAACTAATAAGTTGAAAATAATTAACACAACATCCCACTAGCCAATAAATAATAACACATTCAGTGTTGTTAGGTACTTGCACACAAAATAAAATAATGTAAGCCGATTTCAGTGATTAACAATTTTTTCAACATGTAAGTTAAAAGTCATTTTAGAGTCCATTATCACACCTAAGTCGCGAATTTCACAAACATTTTTTAACTTATTGTTCTTAATGATATACTGATTCTCAAATACATTTTTATTTCTGGCAATGATATTGAGACACATTTATCAAAATTTAAAAACAGATTGTTGTTGTTGCAGTAACTTGCAAACCCATTCTAATCAGACTGAACCCTCTGGCAATCTTTTTCGTCACTAATGGTGCTGAATATTTTTAAATCATCGTAAAGTAGGAATGTTGAATTATGAAAGCAACTATCAATATTATTTAGATAAATAATGAAAAATAATGGACCTAAATGACTGCCCTGAGGAACTCCTGATGTTATAGTAAATGATTTAGAACAATAACAATTTATGAAAACTGATTCGATCACTTATGTACGACCAAATCCAGCGACAGAGAAGACCACCCATACCAACCTCCGCAAGGCGCTCTATCAGCAGTATATGGCTGATTTTATCGAATGCCCTGCTGAAGTTTGTAAATGGAGAATAAATGCAATTTTATATATTGTGTGATACATATTTGACCCAACTCCAACATGAAGCCATCGTCAGTCGCTTTGTATTGTAGTCAAGGTTTATTCTAAATTTCTTCGCTTTGATGTTGACTTTCTTGTTTGTCAAAAACTCTGACAGTGACAATTTATCGTTCTGGCGATCACTTGATACTGATGGTACCGTTTTTTTGCTCTTCTATTAACAGATTTCTTATTTCCGGTATCATTATACTGGCTGGCTTCCTTACGTTTTCTCTTTTTTAAATTTTCTCCTTTCAACATGATCTTTGTTCCCGTGGCTATCCTATGGCTGCCAGTACTGTCAAATTTGATTTGTCCAAATGTCTTCTGGAAATGTTGTATCGATATTCTTTTTTCCTTACTTCTAAAGGTCGTGAAGTTTCACCGGTATCAGTATGGTCACAGTCACATACAACACTCCAGAAACAATTTTTGGTTTGGTATGTGTCAGGATAGAGCGCAATGTATTAGTTTTTAATAAATAATGTTACGAGAATTGATCCGGTACAATCGGCCTTCATCCGATATTTCGTAAAACTCCGAATATTAGCGTGTCCACCCGAGGCCGGCAGCTGAATATAACGAACATTAATGGAATTTCCTCGAATCTTCGAGAACACATTTCCTGACGGCTCGTTGACCTACTAGAGAATTCCGAGAAAAATATATAAATACAGACAGCTGGCGATAGGATTCATTCAGTATTCAACTGCCTTATAGTTAAGATAAATTGTAAATAGTTCTGTTAATATAATTATATAAAATTAGTTGAAATAAATTAGAGTGAGTTGGACTATATTTTTCAATAAATCCTAGAACTGACCTGAACCCGAGTGTGAAAATAAAAACATTACAATACATTAAAAAAACGACTTAAAAAAATAACTAAAAAGCATGATATAATTTTTTGCAACAACAATTAAATACTTTTTATGAAGCAAAAGTGAAAATATTCTGGAAAATACATTTGTAAGTTGTACTTCGCTGTTCAAATTGACACCGACTTCAGAAAAAGTATTTAGTTGTTGTATCAAAAAATTAGTTCATGATTTTAGTTGTTATTTTGTTAAGTCGTATTTTAAATGTATTTATTTTACAACTTTTAGGAATGCAATGGCTTAATTGGATGCATTCAAATCGTAATTATTTTTTCGATATTGCCTAAAATAAGGTATTTTATTAGCATCATTTATTAGTTTGACCAACCTCGTTTCCCATTGAATACAATAACTTGTTTTCTAAATATATATATCTATTAAGAAAATTTTGTATATGATTCTAACTTTGATGGATCCACTATATTGTAGACGATCTGAGTATAATCATTCTTTAGGTCTGTTAACTATACTCTATAGTCTCCTCTCCGCGGAATCTTATAGTAAATCGTTATACAGTGTTTTATTGATATAGCATAATAGGACATAGTTGGCAATTCTAATAAACTTTGTCTGATAACAATTTGAGTTATTATTAAAAATAAGGGTACTTACTTAACTTAAACTTAAACTTTTAGTGATATGGGATAACTAAATGCATTTTATAATTCTTATTACTCCTGTTGAAAAAATTTTTATATATTATGAATATAAATAATTTACTTTTAAACAAAATTCATATTTGCTGACAAACCTCATCTACAGTTGAAAAAGTGGCATGTAGTGATTAACTGCCATTTCGCTTTATTTCCAATTAATTTTCACTGTATTACAATTTTTTATAAGACAGCACAATTGGATGCAGTTTTCAATTCTAATAAACTTTGTTTGATTACAATTTGAGATATTATAAAAAAGTTAAGGTAAACAAAATTGATATATTTTTTGAAACCTAGTATATGGTTGGAAAAGTTAAATAAATTTTTAGTGCAATGGCTGCAGTTTTTATTTCTAATTATTTCTATTTGATAACAAGTTTAGATATTAACAAAAATAAAGATTTAATCAAAATTCCTATTTGATGATAAAACTCGTCTACAGTTAAAAAAGTGATATGGAATGATTACAGTGTACGTTTTAGAAAATGCAAATCTGTTTGTGAAAGGAAACTTTGTCTCTTAAAATTATCAATAAAAAGAAATCGTTTGATTTATGATTACATACTGTGTATACAGACTATTCGAAAATCTTGACTTTAAAGTTAATTAAGTAATATTTATTTTGATTAATTCAATTTATTTACAATTTACTTCAAGTTCCAAATAGAAACATTTTAATATTTTTAATACCAGCAACTCTACCAAATCTTACACTATGAAAAAGTCTTTATTTTTTTGATTTCTTAAAAAAAAAGTTATGTTATTGAAAAAAATATAGGACCACTTAGGGATCCCCTGGAACTAATCCAATTTCTTTTTAATTTATTATATACCATAAGTCCCGAACAGAAACATTTTTATATATTTAATTCCAGCAACTCCACCAAAGTTTATTGTATAACAAAGTCGTTAAATTATTTTTTTGTTATGTTATTGAAAAAATATGGGTAAAAAAGTTTTCCCCATTTTCTAAGAAATGGTACAAACTAGGTTATTGAAAAATATATAGGACCACTTCGCGATCCCCCGGAACAGGATTCAGTATAAACGGTAGAAATTCTTTGAGCTGTTTGCAAGTAATCGCAGAACAAAAATAAAAAAACATAGATATAGACGAATTGAGAACCTCCTTCTTTTTGAAGTCGGTTCTTCCGATACACCCGAGTCATATGGAATTGTGTTCATGATTCTGTTTTGTGTTTGGTTGGTATTAGTGGTGTGTTGGTTATTTGTGCTGGTTTGTTTCTGCGATTTTCTTTCAATTTGATTTACAATTATGTTTATGTAACATTGGCGATATTAACTTTGAGAATAACATCTTCTTCAACGTTAAATATTTCGATGAATAAAAATATGTTTTACGCTCCATCATGTAAGCACTTTACAATATCTTTCTGCACATTCAAAGTATGGTTAGAATTAAACTTCAAATATCTATTAGTATTCGTAGATTTTCGATACGTGCTTATAGTTAATTAATTGCCGTTTTCTATTTGCTTTGAAATTTTGGATACTATATAAAATATAGACTTCTTGGGCAGATTATTAGAGCCTTTTTATGTATCCATTCCTGTTGTTACAAATATTGTATTAAAATTGTCTGATTTTCTGAGTAGTTGCTGATTTTGTTTTGAAAAAAGCCTGGTAAATAACTTGTTCATTTAAGTTTTACATGAAATAAATTAAGAGAACGAGTCACAAAGAAACCTTACTGCTAATATTAAAATCTGCCAATCATATTCTATAATCGAGTTGTCTGTAATCAACATTTTAAAACCTAATTGATCCGCCATATCATCTTAATCCTCTTTAATCAAATCATCTTATTTGATAGTTATTCAGGTAGAGTATAATGATACAGCGTAACACACAGCAAGACTCCTAGAACTGGATAGTCATTTCTTGTAAAAATAGGGAATTCAGTTGTCTGTATCAAATTCATAAATAATATAAATTATTGGAGACTTTAGTCAGTTCAGGGCAACTGATAATGACTCTCGACTAGAAACAACATGCAGTCTAGCCTTCAGTGGATTTTAAATTCTCAAAAAATAGTATAACAATTGCTTTGATAGTTTTTGGTGCGTTCCCGCAATTTGTTTAGTGTATTGTTATAAATTTGATTGAATTCATTGATTTTTAAACTTCTGCACCTTTTCCAAAACCTTCCGTCGCGCTAATGCTAATTTTAAGTGTTTTTACGTGTAAAATATGGACAGTATTTGTGATTCGTGTATTGACTTTCAAGCTATTGGGACGCTTTTGATACCGTCTTAAGACGGCCGCTTTTTGTTGTTATTGTATTATGATTCCGCGAGTTATTAGTTCCGGTCGTATCAACCGCTAAACCGCTTTCATTTTGTTTCTTTTGTGTTTACAAAAGCGCATCATTTGTTGTTAAACCCGCATTTTTTGTTTGCTCAATCAATGAACATTACGTCGTTATTTTTTGTGTAACCTGTTGTCCAGACCAAGCTCGAAAAACAGTTCCTGCCGCTGGGGGGCTAGCCTCTGAAGAAAAAAGAACCAAGAAAACACCACCTGCAGAGCTTCGACGTAAAAGGTTAGTGATTAACTTTATTTGGTGAATTAATTTACGCGACGGCACGTGTTTATTGATTGTTCCGCTAAAGGTCCTTCGTTAATTATATACTTGCATTGAACCAGCATTGAACTAAAACCGCAACATCTAATTCATACATTTTTTTTTTTTGATATTATATGTAATGTGTCATCGAAGACATTCCAGTTTTTAATTAACATACGATATCTTCCCTATGAACGGCGTTGTTCACAGCACGACTGTAATGTCTTGGATGGCATATTCCATAGAATATTCAAAAAAAATGTATGAATTAGATGTTACGGTTTTAGTTCAATGCTGGTTCAATGCAAGTATATAATTGACGAAGGACCTTTAGCGGAACAATCAATAAACACGTGCCGTCACATAAACGAATCACCAAATAAAAGTTATCACTAACCTTTAAGTCGAAGCTCTGGTGTTTTCTTGGTTCTTCTTTCTTCAGAGGCTAGCCGTTACACAAAAAATAGCGACGTAATGTTCATTGATTGAGCATACAAAAAATGCGGGTTTAACAACAAATGATGCGCTTTTGTAAACACAAAAGAAACAAAATGAAAGCGGTTTAGCGGTCGTTTCGAACGGAGCTACTAACTCGCGAAATCGTAACGCAAAAAACAACAATAAGCGCCGTCTTTTCAGACGGAATCCAAGCCACCGAAAAGTTTGGAGTACATTACACTAACCTCCCAAGCGTCCTAATAGCTAGGGAACCGAAACACGAATGTCAATACTGTCTATATTTTACACGCAAAAAACACTTAAAATTAGCATTAGCGCGACGGAATGTTTTAGAAAAGGTGCAGAAGTTTAAAAATCAATGAAGTAATTCAATCAAATTGAAAACAATTTTTGAATTGTAAAAGTTTTTTATCGAAAATTGACGACAGTTGGATTTTGTGGTTTTAATCGAAAAAGAAGTCTCCAGCGCCAATAAGAGGGATATTTAAGCATCTGTATTAAATTAATTAAACAGTATGTTTTTCTTTTCTTTGACGTATTAGCGATACGATCATCAACAAAGAAATCTTATTTTTTTAGTCAGAAACGATGCGTTTCAACTACCGAAAAAAAAGAAGATCACACTTGTGCAGATATTAATATAAATTTAAAAAACAATTTTTACTTGAAGAAAACACAGTGGCGTACCATTTTTTTGTTAAAATCTGTTAATTTCGTGTACCGTACGGAACTGGTAGAAATAAAAATATGCTTTACATTAGAAAATGCCTCTTTATATATAGAAATAGCATAACAAATTTCATATATCTAGATCTAGAGCGGTATCACAGATATTTATCTTGACATACCCATACAATTCAGTTCACTGTGTAAGAAACAGAGACCAAGTAAAATACATTATGAGTTTCTTCTTTTATAGAATATCAATAATATATAGGAAATAAAGTAATACGACATCCAATTAATATAGAAAACCTGCACAAAATTTGCTTTTCTAATAAAAACTCGATATATCTCTTTACGATCTATTGCATTACGGACTTGAAATATGCCAGAAGTCAGAAAGAACGCTATTAATTTCATACACATTTTATTACATTTTTTGCCGCATTTACAATTCATCGGATATGAGATTCAACTTACAAGTTGATAATTCAACAAATTTTATTTGGCACTTATAGAAATTTAAATTAAGAATTAGATTACATTTTAGTCATAACAAAATTATGTTATGAAATCTATAACCATTACTAATAATAATACAAGGAAATAGGAACAGAGACAGGAAATAACAAGAAACGGGAAGTATAATTCGTAAGAAGCTTTCGCTTCCATCGTTCAGTCTCAAATGACTGCCGCTCTTTTTCTTATTAAATTTAATTTGAGTCTAGTATAATCTTTAAGTCTCAAATATATTTGATAAACACCCCTAAAAGTTATGTGATATTGTCCTGAGTTTATGAATTTTTATATTTTGTGTTGGATAATTTTTTTTTCTATAATTTAATTTATTGCAGGAACTGTTGTCGTATTCGTGTAAAGTTTTACACAAATTTTTGCAAAAAAACTTTTATTTTTTATAATTTATTTGGCACTGACTCAAATTTATTATTTAATTGTTAATTTGAATTAAATTACTTGTTTTTTTTTAAGGTACTTTTTAGGGTTCCATATATACAATATACGGATACCCTTATAATATCACTCAGGATTTCTGCCTCTGTCACATCACAGCGATTTTCTCCTAAACTACTGGACGGAAGATGTTGAAATTTGGTATCAATGTATAGTTTGGTGACCCGATCAGGAGTACATATCGTAAAAGAAAAAATTTTGATTTTAGGGGTACTTCTGAGGGGGAAAACTAAAAAAATCGACCGTTCCCCCCCTGATCTCCGAAACTACTAAGCCTAAGATTTTGAAAAAAATAGGAAATATAGAGCGTTGCCCGAACTTTACAGGAAAATTAAG
The DNA here is from genome assembly GCA_034190945.1 of Octodonta nipae. Classification (NCBI taxonomy): domain Eukaryota; kingdom Metazoa; phylum Arthropoda; class Insecta; order Coleoptera; family Chrysomelidae; genus Octodonta; species Octodonta nipae. The sequence continues at coordinate 34,543,085 of CM067219.1, forward strand.
GAGAAACCATTAATGTTAATTTTGGGGGGCAAATTATAGAATTAAATAAAAATTTGAAAATAAAATAATTTTCAAACGCATCATATAATATATCAAATGAAAGGTCTCATTCGGAGGAACACAGATATATTTTTTTCATATTTAAAAAAAATTATTAAAAAAGATATTAACGAAAATATACCAAAATTTACCCATTCCCCCCCACCTTATCTCCGAAATTATAAAACGTAAAGTTTTGAAAAAAAATAGATATATAGGTTTGACCTGAAGTTTACTGGAAAAATAAGGAGAAACCTCTACTTTTAATTTTTTGGGGGGCCATTTACAGAATTAAATGGAAAATATACAATTAAAATTGTTTCTAACCCATCATGTTATATATCATATGAAAGGGCTCATTATGACGAAAACAAATATATTTTTTTTCATCTTTTTAAAATAAATTAATTAAAATATATTAAAAAATATATAATAAAAATTTACCTATTCCCCCCTCCTTATCTCCGAAACCATAAGCTGGAAAATTAAAAAAAAATGGAGGTATAGCCCCTCACATGAACTTTACTGGAAAATTAAGGAGAAACCCCTAATATTTATTTTGGGGGGCAAATTATAGAATTAAATGGAAAATTAAAATTAAAATTGTTTCTAACCCATCATGTTATATATCAAATGAAAGGGCTCATTATGACGAAAATAAATATATCTATTTCATATTTTTAAAATAAATTAATTATAAGATATTAACAATAATATAAAAAATTTTACCCATCCCCCCTATCTCCAAAACCATAAGCAGGAAAATTTTGAAAAAACAATGGAGGTATAGCCCCTCACCTGAACTTTACTGGAAAAATAAGGAAAACCCCCTAATATTTTTTTGGGGGGCAAATTATAGAATTAAATGGAAAATATAAAATTAAAATTGTTTCTAACCCAGCATGTTATATATCAAATCAAAGGGCTCCTGATGAAGAAAACAAATATATTTTTTCCATATTTATAAAATAAATTAATTAAAAGATATTAACAAAACTATAAAAAATTTTACCCATTCCCCCCTTATCACCGAAACCATAAGCTGAAAAATTTTGAAAAACTGGAAGTATGGCCCCTCACCTGAATTTTACTGGAAAAATAAGAAGAAACCCCTAATATTCATTTTGGGGGCAAATTATAGAATTAAATGGAAAATAAAAAGTTATAATTGTTTCTAACGGGTCATGTAATATATCAAATCCCAGGGCTCATTATGACGAATAGGTGCAACTATAATTTTTTAATTTTTAAAATGAATATTGTGCAGTGTTCATTAGTTTTTTTTTTTTGGTTTATTGTTACATCTTTAATGTAATTTGCTACTCTATTATTAGTTTAATGTATATGGTATTATTATTTTTTTTAAATTAAACTAGATACTGGATATTCATCACAATTATCCTACCGAAAACAAATCAAAGCTCTTGTGATCTGTATTGCGACGAGTTTTACAACTAATTAACCTCCGCGTTGTTTGTTTGATGTGTTTTATATCAGGGCGATGTAATATTCAATTTACATGATACACAGAGATCAACTTGTCTCATATTTGTTTTACCATATTTTCATTTATAGCACAGATGCTTTTTTATTTTCAGTCATATGAACCAACCATTTTTCCAAATAAAACGATATCAGTTTCTCATTCTTCAAACACTATGAAAGGTTATTATATTAAACTATCTGCAACAATAGATTGTGTTAGATCATAAAAAATTTAATGTTTCTAAAAATATTTACGTAACTTATTATAAGCATTTAATCAAGACTCTTTTACAAACGGATGATAACTATCGGTAGCCCAGTGGTATATTCGACCATACTTTAAAATTTTTAATTATGAACATTATTGAGATTTTTTGGCAAAAATATGTCTCTATTAGAAATAAAGTTGAGGCGAAATAAGAAACGTTGTCGAGATCTTTGTTATAGGAGTTACTTTATTTGTATTAAATTTATAAAAATATTTGATCCAATACTTGTTTATTTTTATATATTATTGTAGGTATACATTTATTTTTACATACATAGTCCTATACATTACAGATTTAATAGTGTCTATGCAAGATGTTCGATGTATTTATCGACCAATTTTGCTTTGTAATCTTAAAGCTTATGTCATTTATAGTTTCAATCGATTTCATAGAGATAAGAAAGAACGCAATGAAAACTGTAGTATTTAAAATATTTTCTATTGTGCGCTGATTGACGATTTGTTACACAACTCCTTCGGACTATTGTGAAACTAATATATTAATGAAATAATTATAATCACAATAAGAACTCAAAAAAATAATTTATACGAAAGTTGGTACCCTTCCCCGAAAAATCATTACTGATCTACAACACTGACTATTACTATTTTTTAGTGAACTATAGGCAAAGATTGACAATTTGCTTTATGTATACATAAAATAATGTACATTTAACCTATCTTTTATAATGAAAATAAACACATTGTATATTTTCACCGCCATATATCAAAATATAGCCGACAGTGTTCTCAACTTTTATTACTGTACATCATTTCTGAGGAAATTTGGTCTACACAGTTTGTCAGGCGCATGCAGTAAATTAATAGAGAAAAAAATTTCCCTACGATCCAAATAAATTTGTGAAGATGAACCTAAGAATAGACTAATGTTTTACCTACTGCTTACTTAGACCACTCACTTGGTTTAGGATGTAATATATCTGTTGGGAAATAGAAGCTTCATCAGAAATTACTCAAATTAACTTACATTTTACTTAATTTTCACGTAGTTTTAGCATAGTTTTATAATTACGACACTTCCGATGTATTGAGTTTTTATCTATATAATATTACAAAAAAGCTGAGTTCGAGGTAAAACTAAGAAGTTGAAAATAATGAACACAATATCCCACTAGCCATTAAAGAACACATTCACTGTTGTTAGGTACTTACACACAAAATAAAATAATGTGTAAGCAACAAATGGTGCTAATTTTGTACAAATTAATTACCTACTTATCTTGTATAATTCAGATCGGTCCCAAGCTAATCCTTTAAAATTCTACATTTCTTATTCATCTACTACTTAGTCAAACTTCATGATTTCGAAAAGATTGTTGAAAAGGTCTTGAATAATTTTGCATTCTTTAAGGGTTTCTAATTTCAGATTTTTTTTCTTTCAACTCAGAGGCAAAGTATTTGAATATTGTAAATGTAGAACAAAGGCAATTTTATATATTGTGTGATACATATTTGTCTTTGAAGAGGTCCCAACTCGAACATGAAGTCATTGTCAGTCGCTTTGTTTTGTAGTCCAAGGCTTATTACAAATTTCTTGGCTTTGATGTTGACTTTCTTGTGTGTCAAAAACTTTGACAGTGGCAATTTGTCGTTTGGCGATCACTTGATACGATGGTACCGTTTTTTGCTCTTCAACTGATTGATTTCTCCAACCTAAATCGAGGTCGATTGAAAGTGCCCCGATTTCCTGTATCATCATACGGCTGGCTTCCTTAAGTCTTCTCTTTTTTTAATTTTCCCCTTTCAACAAGATCTTTGCTTCCCAGCCTATCCTATGGCTGCCAGTGCTGTCAAATTTCATTTGTAAAACGGAAATGTTATATAGATATTCTTTTTTTCCTTACTTCTAAAGATTGTGAAGTTTCACCGGTATCAGTGTGGTCACAGTCACTTACCACACTGCACAAACAATTTTTGGAATGTTGAGTTGAGTTAAATGGTTTGGTATGTGTGAAAATAGAGCGCAGTGTATTAGTTTTTAATAAATACTGTTACGAGAATTGATCCGATAGCTGGTGCAATCGACCTTCATGCGATATTTCGTGGAACTCCGAACATTAGCCTGTCCACCCGAGGCCGGCAGCTGAATACAACGGACATGGAATTTCCTCCAATCTTCGAGAACACATTTCCTGACGGCTCGTTGACCTACTAGAGAATTCCGAGAGAAATATATAAATACAGACAGCTGGAGATAGGATTCATTTAGTATTCGACTGCCGTATAGTTAAGATACATTGTAAATAGTTATGTTAATATAAATTGTACAAAATTAGTGGAAATAAATTAGAGTGAGTTGGACTGTATTTTTCAATAAATCCAAGAACTGACCTGAACCCGAGTGTGAAAATAAAATCATTACAATACATTAAAAAACCGACTTAAAAAAATAACTAAAAAGCATGATATAATTTTTGCTACAACAATTAAATACTTTTTATGAAGCAAAAGTGAAAATATTCTGGAAAATACATTTATAAGTTGTACTTCGCAAGTTCGCTTTTCAAATTGGCACCGACTTCAAAAAAAACTATTTAGTTGTTGTAACAAAAAATTATTACATGATTTTTAGTTATTTTTTTAAGTCGTTTATTTTAAATGTATTTATTTTACAATTTTTAGTGATGCAATGTCTTAAATGGATGCATTCAAATCGTAATTATTTTTTCCATATTGCCTAAAATAAGGTATTTTATTAGCATCATTTATTAGTTTGACCAACCTCGTTTCCTATTGAATAGAATAACTTGTTTCCTAAATATGTATATGTATTAAGAAAATTTTGTATATGATTCTAACTTCGGTGGATCCACTATATTGTAGACGATCTGAGTTTAATCATTCTTTAGGTCTGTTAACTATACTCTATAGTCTACTCTCCGCGGAATTTTATAATAAATCGTTATACGGTGTTTAACTGACATAGCATAATAGGACATAGTTGGCAATTCTAATAAACTTTGTCTGATAACAATTTGAGTTATTAAAAATAAAGGTACTTACTTAAGTTAAACAAAATTTATATTTTATCAAACCTACTACACAATTTGGAAAAATGACCTGAAGATTTATTACAGAACTTTTAGTAATATGGAATAACTAAACGCATTTTATAATTCTTATTACTTCTGTTTGATAAAAATTTTATATATTATGAATATAAATAATTTACTTTTAAGCAAAATTCATATTTGCTGACAAACAGTTGAAAAAGTGACATGTAGTAATTAACTGACATTTCGTTTTATTTCCAATTAATTTTCAATGTATTACAGTTTTTTATAAGACAACAAAATTGGATGCAGTTTTCATTTCTAATAAACTTTATTTGATTACAATTTCAGATATAATAAAAAAGTTAAGGTAAACAAAATTGATATATTTTTTGAAACCTAGTATATTGTTGGAAAAGTTACATAAATGCTTATTATACAATTTTTAGTGCAATGGCATTAGTAGATGCAGTTTTTATTTCTAATTATTTCTAACTGATAACAATTTTCGATATTAACAAAAATAAAGATTTAATCAAAATTCCTATTTGATGATAAAACTCGTCTACAGTTAAAAAAGTGATATGGAATGATTACCGTGTACGTTTTAGAAAATTATCAATAATAAGAAATCGTTTGATTTATGAATACATACTGTGTATACAGACTATTCGAAAATCTTGACTTTAAAGTTGATTAAGTAATATTTATTTTGATTAATTCAATTTGTTTACAATTTACTGCAAGTTCCAAATAGAGACATTTTAATGTTTTTAATACCAGCAACTCTACCAAATCTTACAGTATAAAAAACTCTTTATTTTTTTTTTGATTTCCTAAAAAACGGCACGAAGTTATGTTATTGAAAAAAATATGGGACCACTTAGGGATCCCCGGGAACTAATCCAATTTCTTTTTAATTTATTATATACCATAAGTCCCGAACAGAAACATTTTTATATATTTAATTCCAAAACTCCACCAAAGTTTATTGTGTAACAAAGTCGTTAAATTATTTTTTTCCGATTTTCTAAGAAACGGTACAAGCTATGTTATTGAAAAAATATGGGACCACTTCGAGATATCCCGGAACTGATCTAATTTCTTTTCAATTTATCCCATGTTCCGAATAGAAAAGGATCCTTATTTTTAATTCCAGCGACTGCACCAAAGCTTACTGTGTAAGTCGGTAAAAAAGTTTTCCACATTTTCTAAGAAACGGTACAAGCTATGTTATTGAAAATTATATAGGACCACTTCGCGATCCCCCGGAACAGGATTCAGTATAAACGGTAGAAATTCCTTGAGCCGTTTGCGATTAATCGCAGAACAAAGATAAATAAACATAGATATAGACATAGACGAATTGAGAACCTCCTTCTTTATGAAGTCGGTTCTTCCGATACACCCGAGTCATATGGAATTGTGTTCATGATTCTGTTTTCTGTTTTGTGTTTGGTTGGTATTAGTGGTGTGTTGGTTATTTGTGCTGGTTTGTTTTGTGATTTTCTTTCACTTTGATTTACAGTTATGTTTATGTAACATTGGCGATATTGACTTTGAAGAACATGTTCTTCAACGTTAAATATTTCGGTGAATAAAGATATGTTTTATGCTCCATCATATAAGCACTTTACAATATCTTTCTGCACATTCAAAGTATGGTTGGAATTAAACTTCAAATATCTATTAGTATTCGTAGGTTTTCGATAAGTGCTTATAGTTAATTAATTGCCGTTTTCTATGTGCTTTGAAATTTTGCATACTATATAAAATATATATTTCTTGGGCTGATAATTAGAGCTTTTTTATGTATTCATTCCTGTTGTTACAAATATTGTATTAAAATTGTCTGATTTTCTGAATAGTTGCTGATTTTGTTTTGAAACAAGCCTGGTAAATAACTTGTTCATTTAATATAAGTAGGTTTATAAATATTTCTACATGAAATAAATGAAGAGAACGAGTCACCAAGAAACCTTACTGCTAATATAAAAATCTGCCAATCATATTCTATATTCTAGTTGACTGTAACCAACATTTTAAAACCTAATTCATTCGCCATATCATCTTAATCCTCTTTAACACGTTCGCTACCGCTCGTCTCATATATGAGTCGTCTTGGTTTATTATATAGACCGCCGGCTCCTATATGAGCGATGCAGAACTTCTACTTTAAGTTAATTTTTTTCTGTCTGGTCTATCGCTAGAGACTCTATACTTTGAAGAGGTCTGTACGAATATATGACACACATACGAGTCGAATGGTCTCGGGATATTTTTTAAGGTTTCAGTGTATGTGTAAGTAAATATTAGTGCGATATGTCTTCGTCATAGAAAACGTTTAACTGAAGGTGAGCTGTTAGAGAAGCAAACATTGTTGTCGATTACAACAAAGTATGTCTGGGATTGACCGCACAGATCAAATGATTTCGTATTACACTACACCAAGAAAAACCATTAGATGGTATCTAAAATTATTCTTTCATTTATTGGACGTTTGCTTATGGAATAGTAATTGGCTGTATCAGAAAGCTACAGGGAAGAAAAAACTTAACTGAACTTCAGGGACGAGATAATACAATCACTCATCGACTCCACGACAGCTGACAGGAGACAAATAAGAACTATGTTGTCCAAAGTTCCAGAATTCCTCATTTTCCAAAAAAAAATCGAAAAAAGACTAAGATGTCGCGTTTGTTCACAAAATAAAAAAAGAAAGCAAACATCTTTTGTTTGCAATGTGTGCGTAGACAGCAAAGGAAATCCAATAGGACTATGTCCGGATACTTGTTTTGCGCAACACCATACATAATTTTTCCTGTTTTATGTTGTACAGTATAACAGATTGTTTTGCTATTATATATTTTGTTGCTAGTTTTCTATGAAAACTCAAATGAAATATAATATTTTTAGTTTTTTAGTGTGTAAAAGGGTGTCTCATATATGGGACTTGCGGTCTATTAGTGCAAATTATTACTGTAGACCACTGTCTTATATCTGAGTCATATTACTATAAAGAAAAATAAAATAGTTTTGCGAAAAAAACTCATCAATTTATTTTCATTACCTTATCTACTTGCATCTTTTACAAAAAAAACAAAGTGGTCTGTGACAAACGATTTTTTTTTAAATGGCGGTAGCGAATGTGTTAATCAAACCATCTTCTTTGGTAGTTATTCGGGTAGAGTATAGTGATACAGCGTAACACACAGCAAGAACTGGATAGTCATTTCTTGTAAAAATAGTGAATTCAGTTGTCTGTACCAAATTCATAAATAATATAAATTATTGGAGACTTTAGTCAGTTCAGGGCAACTGATAATGGCTCTCGACTAGAGGCAACATGTAGTCTAGCGTTCAGTGGATTTTAAATTAAAAAAAAATAGTATAACAATTGCTTTGATAGTTTTTGGTTTTTGGTGCGTTCCCGCAATTTGTTAAGTGTATTGTTTTAAATTTGATTGAATTACTTCATTGATTTTTAAACTTCTGCACCTTTTCCAAAACCTTCCGTCGCGCTAATGATAATTTTAAGTGTTTTTTACGTGTAAAATATAGACAGTATTTGTGATTCGTGTATTTTCTTTCAAGCTATTTGGACGCTTTTTATACCGTCTTAAGACGGCCGCTTTTTGTTGTTATTGTGTTACGATTTCGAGAGTTATTAGTTCCGGTCGTAACAACCACTAAACCGCTTTCATTTTGTTTCTTTTGTGTTTACAAAAGCGCATAATTTGGTGTTAAACCCGCATTTTTTATTTGCTCAATCAATGAACATTACGTCGCTATTCTTTGTGTAACGTGTTGTCCAGACCAAGCTCTAAAAACAGTTCCTGCCGCTGCGGGGCTAGGCTCTGAAGAAAGAAAAACCAAGAAAACACCACCTGCAGAGCTTCGACGTAAAAGCTTAGTGATTAACTTTATTTGGTGAATTAATTTACGGGACGGCACGTGTTTATTGATTGTTCCGCTAAAGGTCCTTCGTCAATTCTATACTTGCATTGAACCAGCATTGAACTAAAACCGCAACATCTAATTCATACATTTTTTGTGGATATTATATGTAATGTGTCATCGAAGACATTCCAGTTTTTAATTAACATACGATATCTTTCCTATGAACGGCGTTGTTCACAGCACGACTCTATGGGCTAGCTTTGCCGATATTTTGTAGATATCGAGATTTGTTTCCCTTAAAAATAGTAAATTCAGTTGTATGAAATACATAATATGTTGCTTTAGAACTAGGGCTGAAGAAGAGTACACTTCCAACAATTTCTGTAAATCATCTCTGTTTATTTGATTTATTATTTTTGTAAGTTCGCTGTAGATTTACGTTTTTTTTTTGAATTGTAAAAGTTTTTTATCGAAAATTGACGACAGTTGGATTTTGTGGTTTTAATCGAAAAAGAAGTCTCCAGCGCCAATAAGGGGGATATTTAAGCATCTGTATTAAATTAATTAAACAGTATGTTTTTCTTTTCTTTGACGTATTAGCGATACAATCATATACAAAAAAATCTTATTTTTTTAGTTAGAAACGATGCGTTTCAACTACCGAAAAAAAGAATATCACACTTGTGCAGATATTAATATAAATTTAAAAAATAATTTTTACTTGAAGAAAAACAGAGGCGTACCATTTTTTTTGTTAAAATCTGTTAATTTCTTGTACCGCACGGAATCCACTGGCAGAAATAAAAATATGCTTTACATTAGAAAATGCCTCTTTATATATAGAAAGATCATACGAAATTCCATTGTGAGATCTAGAGCGGTATCACAGATATTGATCTTGACATACCTATACAATTCAGTTCACTGTGTAAGAAACAGAGATCAAGTAAAATACATTATGAGTTTCTTCTTTTATAGAATATCAATAATATATAGGAAATAAACTAATACGACATCCAATTAATATAGAAAACCTGCACAAAATTTGCTTTTCTAATAAAAACTCGATATATCTCTTTACGATCTATTGCATTACGGGCTTGACATATGTCAGAAGTCAGAAAGAACGCTATTAATTTCATACACCTTTTATTACATTTTTTGCCGCATTTACAATTTAACTTGATAATTCAACAAATTTTATTTGGCACTTATAGAAATTTAAATTAAGAATTAGATTAAATTTTAGTGATAACAAAATTATGTTATGAAAGCTATAACCATTATTAATAATAATACAAGGAAATAGGAACAGAGACAGGGAATAACAAGAAACGGGAAGTATAATTCGTAAGAAGCTTTCGCTTCCATCGTTCAGTCTCAAATGACTGCCGCTCTTTTTCTTATTCAATTTAATTTGAGTTTAGTATAATCTTTAAGTCTCAAATATAGTTGATAAACACTTCGAAAAGTTATCTCATATTGTCCTGAGTTTATGAATTTTTATATTCTGTGTTGTATAGTAATTTTTTTCCTATAATTTAATTTATTGCAGGAACTGTTGTCGTATACATGTAAAGGTTTACACAATTTTTTGCAAAAAAACTTTTCTTTTTTATAATTTACTTGGCACTGACTCAAAAATATTATTTAATTGTTAATTTGAATTAATGTTTTTTAAGGTACTTTTTTAAGACACTATTCTACTGTCACTGTGCAATTTGTGTCGGCAGTGTTCATTATTTTTATTTATTTTTTTTGGTTTATTGTTACGTCTTTAATGTAATTTGCTACTCTATTATTAGTTTAATGTATATGGTATTTATTTTAAATTAAACTAGATACTAGATATTCATCACAATTATCCTACCGAAAACAAATCAAAGTTCTTGTGATCTGTATTGCGACGAGTTTTACAACTAATTAACCTCCGCGTTGTTTGTTTGATGTGTTTTATATCAGGGCGATGTAATATTCAATTTACATGATACACAGAGATCAACTTGTCTCATATTTGTTTTACCATATTTTCATTTATAGCACAGATGCTTTTTTATTTTCAGTCATATGAACCAACCATTTTTCCAAATAAAACGATATCAGTTTCTCATTCTTCAAACACTATGAAAGGTTATTATATTAAACTATCTGCAACAATAGATTGTGTTAGATCATAAGAAATTTGATGTTTCTAAAAAATATTTACGTAACTTATTATAAGCATTTAATCAAGACTCTTTTACAAACGGATGATAACTAGCGGTAGCCCAGTGGTATATTCGACCATACTTTAAAATTTTTAAGTATGAACATTATTGAGATTTTTTTGGCAAAAAGTATGTCTCTATAAGAAATAAAGTTATAATAAATTTGTATTAAATTTATAAAAATATTTGATCCAATTATTGTTTATTTTTATATATTATTGTAGGTATACATTTATTTTTACATACATAGTCCTATACATTACAGATTTAATAGTGTCTATGCAAGATGTTCGATGTATTTATCGGCCAATTTTCCTTTGCAATCTTAAAGCTTATGTCATTTATAGTTTATATCGATTTCATAGAGATAAGAAAGAACGCAATGAAAACTGAAGTATTTAAAATATTTTCTATTGTGCGCTGATTGACGATTTGTTACACAAATCCTTCGGACTACTGTGAAACTAATATATTAATGAAATAATTATAATCACAACAAAAACTCAAAAAAATAATTTATACGAAAGTTAGTACCCTTCCCCGAAAAATCATTACTCATCTACAACACTGACTATTACTATTTTTTAGAGAACTATAGGCAAAGATTGACAATTAACAATCGAAAATGGGCGTGATGATCCATTCACTGCCATGTGTGGTCATCTGAGAACATATCTAACGTATATCCTCACAGAACGTTGTCATGGCAGAGCGAATTGACATTTATGATTTTCAAAAATTATTAGATTATGAACTTTAACGCCTGCTGTGTAACATTTCAAAAGAAAAATTTCAGATAAAAATTAAAAATATACCTAACTTAACCTAATGAATGGGTAGTAACATTAAATTTCTTTATATTTTAAACACACATTTTCATGTTTTGTGAAAGATAGTTGTGGCATCTCTGGTTTGTACTTTTCAGATTTTTTAAGAATAATACCACAAATTGCTGCAAACTGTGTATATTTCAAATAGTCCAAACATTTCTGGATCTAAATCAGAAGTCGTTTTCATTGGTCATCTATATATGAATAGGCAAAGACAAAACGATTAGGTACCATTTTCTCCTCTGTCTCTCAACCAATTTTCTTCATTTTTATTTTGTTTAGTAGCTATTGACGACTTTCAGTGCAGAACGCAAATATTAATTTATAATATTGGTTCATTCATCAAATAAAATATAATAAAAATTCATTATTTACGTCCATATTGTAAACGCCAAACAGCTGACAGGGCCGCCTGCTGTCGCCGCCAGACCGTTAAAACTCAAAACATTGAGTAATTATATATAGAGGGACCGATCGTTAAATGCTGTTATATTCTTAGAGCATGTACGTCTGGAAGTGGCATGCAAGCCTTGTTATTGTTTAGTGGTAAAATAGATCAGTATTGATTTTTCGGACGCATAAAATATTATGTTTTTAATGTGAATTTAATTATTTGATTAATATATTATTATCACAACCTTCCCGAAGGTATTGTGTAAAAAATTGTCAGACAGCGGACAGTAGAGAATATATTAAAATTTAAGTTCTCCTAGGGTTGTTGGTCCTCTCTTTTCTTAATATTTCTAAACCTGATTGAAACCGCAAATGACGAAAACTTTTAGGTTGCAAAGAACACTTTTCCAATTATTTTATCGAATATTTTGCCAGGAGCGGTTCCAGTAAAAATTGGGGCGTCATTCATTTGTCAAAAATATTTCGAATACCGATATTTCATTACATTTTTATTTTCTTTTTATTTCAATAGATTTGTCAATATGAGTGAACAATATTGGTCATTAAATCCATTTCTCCGATGTCCCAACAACTCTGTTTCTTATAAAAATATACATTTACAATTTCATGAAATAGGGTCGAATTTCGACCACTGGGCGACCACTAACCAAATTTAAACAACTGAACAAGAAAATTAAAAAATTTAAAGGATCGCAATGACAAATTCTGAAATACTTAATTTGCGTCACAAAGTAAATGCCAATTAAATTTTCGAAACAAATTTCTAAAATTAAATGTCAATATATGCCATAAAATAGTATTAATCGTAACAGTTGATTCATTTGGAAACACATTTTTTAAAATAAATTTTAAATTGAACGAAATAAGGTGGATTCAGAGGAGATTCTATACATTTTTCTATAAAATAAAACATACATTGTCTTCTAAACGTTGTTTGTGGCATATTCTTGATTACTTTTATGTTTTTTTGGGGAATAACACCAGAATAGAAATACGTAGTTTTATTTCTATTGTGGTGTTATTCCCCAAAAAAACAAAAAAGTAATAAAACATACATTTCCTCAACAAGAGAAAAACAAAGGGAAAAGTCCGTAAACCTTAAAAGTATGTGTCACATAAATTTACAGGTTTTTCAAACTATTTTCTCTTTGATTCATTTGAAGTCAGTTCTTTTTTAAATATACAACACATTATTTATAAACATGTAAAAATTTATCTTGTTATATTCGACATATAAGAATATATAATACGTCAACAAGTAGGTGATTTTGAGTGAATATCGTGAAATACTGTTAAAATTATAACAGCCTGATGCAGAGTATTTTTTAAAATCGCTCTCAAATATTTCCAATAACTACATTATCAATTGATTCTACTATTTTCAAATCAAATCCACTCTTTTCAGCACTTGTTTAAACTAAATTTACCAAATATTTTTTTAAATCTGTTTTTAGACGAAGAAATATTTTTAAAACCAAATTTTACTCAACAAGATCAAAATTAGTTGATAATTTGCTGCTTATAATTATATTACCGTAATCTCTAAATGTATTAGAGGATACCTAAAAAGGGCATATCAAGATAAAAATGTAACTAACCTTTAATAAGAAGGATGCTCTTATAACTCGACTATTATATACCCAACCATACAATGTAAGAAAGAATTCTACTTCTACTGTAAATTTACCTAGTCTTTTATATTCACATATGATATAGGAGCATTTGTTGGCTTATCCACTCTCATATTTATTTCATCCATCATAACACTAACACCTGGGAAATTATAGTTTGGAAAAGATCGGCTTGCTGAGATCTTGTGAAATGCAAAAGTTTATAAATATGTAATTTTAAACAGTAGGTATTATATCACACCTACAGCAACATCTCGATAGGATAGAAAATAAATCTGATTGAATTTGAGTTTTTTAGTAGTTTTATATATATTCTATATATTAATCCACTTTATAATATAGTTGAAGAGGTAAGATTAGGAGTTTTTTTGAATATACAGCTTCTCGTTATTTCCACAAATAATCTTATGAAACGAGATGTTGCTACGAAAAACCTTGAAAAAACAATGAAGCCGTAAGTAAATATGCTGTCGAGTAAAATACGAGTTTTTAAAATCAATACAACTTGTAGGAATAATAAAATAAATAAAAAGTGACCTATGAACTGGGTTAGGTTCCGGGTGAAAACCGCAAATTTGTGAAATTCTCGACGTTTAAACTCCTGTTTGGGATTTTTTCTTTTGCTGTAAGGTTAGATGTTTGTCTTGTGATGTCCTAAAGTGTTGTGCCTTTTCTAACTTGATATCTCGGTCATTACTTCTACTCTCCTTCAACTTTCTTAAGCAAACAATTGAGAACGTATTCACTATTTATCTTCCTCCGTATCAGTGTTTGGTTTAAGGAATACCATCCCTGTAGAAAACTATCGCTTGTTTTGAAATTATGTGATATACCGAAAGGTTTACATCTTAGATTACGGGGTATTCCGAATTAGTCAGGCAACTATATTTTCATGTTATAATATTTTTATTCGGATGTGTTTAAACTTTGACAAACATGTTGGTACTTTCTTGGGTCATTCGGCATAGCTTTAAAAGTAAGATTCTGAAATCTCGAATATTTCTGAGTAAACCTAGAGGTGTAATCTCTACGGTTGGCCCGAAATCCATGACGACGGAGTCCCACTTCGACCTATAATTAGTGCCTTCAACTCGCCTATATACAACTTCGAAAAATATCTAGCCAGTACCCTACGAATTATTGTGAAAAAAACAGTCTCCTTATATCCAAGCATAACGGTAGAAAAAGCACTTCAACAAATAGCTGAGAATGAAGACCTCCACCCATTTATAATAAATATAGACTTATCACGACACTACATTAAAAGTGCCTATTTTATGTTTGACAACAGCATATACAATATAAAACAGCCAAATGGAATAAATTCGATAACGAATAAAGGAGGGTATGTTGTAAAAAAAGCTTGGGCACGTCGATTTTGTATTTTAAATGTGCATTTCTTCAACAAAATATATATAGGGTGTTTCATGTGACAGTGGCCCCTGTATATTATTTATTTTTTGGATTCTCCAGAAAATTCTAGACATAATTCGTGTACAATGTCTCACACATATCTCCAACTGTTTCGGAAATATTAAGTGTTTTTCGGATTTATTACAAAAATTAACATTAAAAAAAAGAAAATTATTTTATTTCACAAATTCGCTACTTTACACTAAAAATCTAATAAGTAATACTGATTATTTCTTAATAATATAAAAAACAAAAAGCCATTAATGTCAATGAGGAAAATGTTCAAAATGCTCGCCGCAGAAATGTCTTCTAACGCTACTCAACCTTTCAGGCGTGACTGATTTTATCGCAAGCGTGATTCGTCATTTTGAGTCATCTAAGTTGAAGGCTTTAGTTTTTTATAGGGTACTTTTGACATATCCCCACAAAAGGTAGTCAAATGCCGTAAAATCGGGAGATCTTGCTGGCCATTCTATCGATCCGCGCCTCCCAATCCAACGATTTGGAAAAATTTGGTTCATGTACTGCCAAACATTGATTTCGTAATGGGCTCCATCTTGCTGGAACCATATTGTATTGGCAGGAACTTGTGTGTTTACTGGATCAGGATATCAGTTTGACAAAGTTGGCACGACACTATTTTGGAGCAATTCTATATATGTATCTCCATTCAAGTTGCCAACAATGAAAAAGGGACTTACAACCCACAATTCCTGCCCAAACATTGACTTTTTCAGGATATTGTATATGTTTCTCTGTCATCCAGGGAGGATTCTCATTGAACCAATACAATAATATAATACTAAAACAAAACATCTTCTAATTAGATCACATTGTTGTCTAACTTTGCATCATTTCTTCACAGAAATACGTTCTTCTATCGAAATCGTCTTCCATGAGCTTCTGAGTCAGCATCATTTTATAGGGATTAAAGAAAAGTAAAATACTTTTCTTTAATACCCGAAAAATTGATGTGTGTGTGTGTAACGTTGAACAGTGGGGCTGCTTTTCGACCAGAATTATGTGGGCCTTCTTGGAACTCTAGCATAATATCCAATTTCGTATTATCACTTAGAGCATTTTCAGCTACTTTTTTTATCTGTCTTACATGACTGTCTTACACTTAGATCATTTACCAACTAGATATACCCTGTCAAGCATAAAATCGTGGCAATGCTAGAAAGAGAGGTCAATAGAGACAGTAAGAGGCTATTTCACTTAGTGGGTGGAAGCAGCCAATGAACAACTTGCTGAACCTATTTCATTGGAAGGAGCTCCCAACCGAGTGAAATAGCCTCTTGCCCTCTCTATTGCCCTCTCTCTCCTTAGTCTTACCACGACATTTGTGCACTGCAGGCTATCTTTAGAAAGTAAATGCTCTAAGGTCTTACATGACCAAGGTCGCGAACCTGTTTTTCTATTTTGCTATTTTTTCCTTGTAATACAGGCAACAAATTTGGAAAATTTTCGTGAAATAAGCAAGAAACTTCCATTTTTGTCGGTGTGTTATCTCCATAACCATTCATTTGCAGAATGGTTATTTTTTTGCAATTCTGTTAAATGAACTATTTTTCTGATTATATTATGTACAGTTAACGAAATTCAAACGACAATAACATTGACACTGATCACCACTGTCATGCAGGCAGACAACAAGATGCTAAGGCTATGAGTTTTGACGAAAATAAAGAAAACTGTTTTTAATCAGTAAAAAGGAACGCAGCAATGGTTTTTGCTTATTATCTCAATATCAAGAGCTAAATGGGAATTAAGTATGGAGTGTAATGTTTCGAAATTGTGAAATAAAATAATTTTTGTTTTTTTAATGTTAATTTTTGTATTAAATCTGAAAACAATTAATATTTCCGAAACAGTTGAAGATAAGTGTAGGACATTGTATATGAATTATGTCTAGAATCCAAAAAATAAATAATATACAGGAACTTGCATTTAAAATAAGAAACTTGGTATTCGCCACTTTCACATGACACACACTATATAATTTTTTTTGTTAAAAAATGGGCATTTAAAAATATAAATCGACGTGTCCAAGCAATTTTCTAGAGAACCCACCATATCTCTAAGCTTCCGGAACCTGTCACATATCCATTTATACTTGTACAAGTGTGCTACCATCGTCTATTTTTCATTTCGTATTTTATAGTTAATGTTAGAGATACGTAATCTTTCGGATTTTGGGTATTTCGGTATTTTTCATATAGTACCTTCGCTTATTGTTTTCATTATGTCTTCGCTAATTTCGTTTTTTGCATTTTTGTCTTCTCCTAAAGCTTCTTCGTTTACTTCTTACTCATATGTTATATGTATACATCGCGGTTGTTGGTTTAGATCCCTAATCTATTTTTACTGCAATAGTTCTAATGTAACATTGTGCAACAAAATAGATACAGAGATCTAGAAATTTCAGGGAAAACCAGCTCTCAGAGATCCCAAATAGACATTCTTATTGTGTGTAACGTCATTTTCCTGTGATACCTAAGATATAAATCATACAAAACAATTTTGGAGAATGGAGAACAAATTGTAGAAGGAAATTTCGAAAATTTGCCCGTATCACTAGTTGTCTGTACAGAAACTTTTCCCCACAGATATTCTGAGAGCAAGAGATGTCTAGAATATAACCAACCGGTGTTCCTGTTATAAATAATGTTTATTGTGGTTAGAGATGTTTCTACTCCAATTCTAAAGTAGTTTATTTTATCGCGAAATGTATTCCGACATCCAGGAGTTTCAGTAAAATCTAGCTCACAGAGACTCCAAATCGAGAGTCGTACTGGGTGTAACGCCGTTTCCCTGTAATTCCTAGGATAGAAATCGTACGAAAAAATTCGTAGGTTTACGAAAACCTGACAAATGACGATACTAACTTTTCTAGATTTTTTAATTCATTAAAGGCAAGACAACATGTTGCTTCTAGTCGAGAACCTTCATCACTTGCGCTCCCCTCAACTGATTGAATTCTCAAATAATTATTTATGTATATAGTACATATAACTGAATTTATTTATTTTTTTCTTGTGATTTTTACGACCCCCGATTTGGAGTCTCTATGACCTAGATTTTCCTAAAACTCCTGGATGTCGGAATTCATTTCGCGATAGATTTTCGCTATGATGCAATTTTTTGTTTGTCACTATCAAAACTTTTTGACAAATCAAAAAATTTATTTATTGCAGGAAAAATTTGAAACGAAAAACCCCAAATTAACAGGTAAAATAACTAATACCTATCAAAGCAAATAGGACACTATCTTTTCGATAATTTGCAATCCATTGAACTCAAAACCATTTATTGTTTCTAGGCGAGAACATTCATCAGTTGCGCTTCCTTCAACTAATTTAAATCCTCAATACTTATCGTGAAATAGATATCGACATCTAGGAGTTTCAGGCAGAACTAACTCATAGAGATCCCAAATCGGGAGTCGTAGTGTGTCTAACGCCGTTTTCTTCACAACTCGAACCTATCAAAGCAATTATGATACGATCGTTTCCAGATTTTACAACCTCATGAACACAAAACG
This sequence comes from Octodonta nipae, assembly GCA_034190945.1. Classification (NCBI taxonomy): domain Eukaryota; kingdom Metazoa; phylum Arthropoda; class Insecta; order Coleoptera; family Chrysomelidae; genus Octodonta; species Octodonta nipae. The sequence goes on from CM067219.1 coordinate 34,561,830, forward strand.
ATTCCGCTAAGTTTAAGCATTTTTGAGTCTTCCCTTCTGTTGTATTCTTCACCAGGTAGGCTGGGATTCCCATAGTCATCTCTTCCCGATGAAGTCCCAAACTGGTCCAGCAATGGCTTTCTTTACAAGCTACAATAAATAAAAGGCACAGTGTCCAACAAACCCTACTTATAAACTTTTTTTCCATGCCTAAATATCGTTATGAAATTTTCACATTAACACTTAAATCAAATTTTCTAATATAGCATTCTTGATATTAACACATTTTTTGTTTAATATAAACTGAATTATTAACATTTTTAATAAAGATTTAGCTGATGATAGTTTCAGTCTTTACTTGATGAAAATTCATTTTAATATTATATTAAAATAAATACACTTATGTAATTTTCACTAGAATTTATTTACTATTGACAATTGTTTCACCAGGTTACTGGCTTCTTCAGAATGCAACGTAAGACTAACAGTTAAATGCCTTAAACTATTACAAAGAACTATGGTGATGCAATTACAGAGGAATTTAGAGGATTATTGAAGCAGGTAGGAGGGGATTATCACTATTAAGAAAGTACAATATTATAATTGGGTTTTTTAAAAATGGATAAATTATGGCTGTAATGAGTTTATATAATTCTATTGAAAAGATTAAGCAATGGGGATGAATTGGTCTCGGTTTGATCATTCAAGAGTTATGGTGAATTTTTGTTTTTGTTAATTTCTAATGACTCTAAAAGATATAATTTTTTACTTTTATGTCGTATATGTAATACTTCGAATGTATTCTAAGGTACATGATTTTCATTCAATAAATGGTCGACAAAAGTTGACTTATTATAATTGTGGCACTCAAAAGCTTTGGTATGTTCGTCCCATCTTGTCTTGAATGATCTTCCCTTATGACCGAGGTGGAAAATAGGACAACTACCACATGTCAACTTATAGACACCCGAGTTGTTATTTTTGTTTGTTTGTGAATTTGATTTAATTGATTGTAAAATTAGAACACAAATTAATGAGATTATTCACCGAAAATTTCTAACCCAAAAGAAAAAACTACAACTATTATTAGCTAAAAACCTATCAAACGACAAGTCACAACCACTCATCCAAATCCACAATTTTTTAACAGAGTTGTTAATATAAGCTCCGTTTCATTTGATGATAACGAGAAAACACTATTAAACAAAGGTTTCAAACACAATCTCCGAAGTAAAATGTCACGTAACAATTTAGAACTTTTAGGGGTAGAAACAGAACTTGCTTTACTTAACAAAACCAACAGCATAACTGACAAACTTATCGCGTCAAATCTAATCAGCCACTCATTTAATAAAACTGTCAACAACCCTAAACTCTCTACATTAAACTCGATAAAAAACACATTAAGGACAATGATTTAACATTTACTAACGCAGACAAAGGAAAAAGTATTGTTGCCTTAGATAAAACTAACTACATTAACAAAACCAACGAATTTTTAAACCCTTACAATTATCCTATTATTACCAAAGATCCCACCTCCAAATTTCAAGTTCAAGTTAACAATACCCATAAAGAAATCACAGTTACTCCATAACTATATAAATCAAATCCATCCTAACATAAAATTCACCCTAGAAACTGAGACCGACAATGCATTAAATTTCCTTGACTTAACCATCAATAGACAACAACAAACATACCTTATACATACATTTATCATAAACCTTCACACACGGAGCTTACAATCCACAATAGTTCACACCATCCTTACCAAGACAAACTTGCAGCATAGTATGTTGCACAGATTGGTTACCATCCCGCTATCAAAAACTCACTTTAATACAGAACTACACAGAATAAAATGTATTGCTGTCAATAACGGTTATAACCCTCAAATTATCGACAATATGTTAACTAAAAAATTAAATAAAAAGGCTTTAAATGAAGTATATCCTACTACCCCTAATATCGATCCCAAACAATATAAAGGTATCACATTCATCGGTTCCCCTTCTCAAAAAATAGCCCAATTTTTTATTAAGTAGAAACATTCATCCAGCTTTTAAAACAGATAACAACTTAGGAAAACATATAAGAAACAATAAAGATAAAATCAACAAAAATAACAACTCGGGTGTCTATAAGTTGACATGTGGTAGTTGTCCTAGTTTCTACCTCGGTCATACGGGAAGATCATTCAAGACAAGATGGGACGAACACACCAAAGCTTTTGAGTGCCACAATTATAATAAGTCAACTTTTGCGGACCATTTATTGAATGAAAATCATGTACCTCAGAATACATTCGAAGTATTACATTTACAACATAAAAGTAAAAAATTATATCTTTTAGAGTCATTAGAAATTAAGAAAAACAAAAATTCACCATACCTCTTGAATGATCAAACCGAGACCAATTCATCCCCATTGCTTTATCTTTTCAATAGAATTATATAAATTCATTACAGCCATAATTTATCCATTTTTAAAAAACCCAATTATAATATTGTACTTTCTTAATAGTGATAATCCCCTCCTACCTGCTTCAATAATCCTCTAAATACCTCATTTTAATTGCATCAACATAGTTCTTTGTAATAGTTTAAGGCATTTAACTGTTAGTCTTACAATGTATTCTGAAGAAGCCAGTAACCTGGTGAAACAGTTGTCAATAGTAAATAAATTTAAGTGAAAATTACATCAGTGTATTTATTTTAATATAATATTAAAAGATTTAGCTATCAGTTCAGAGTAATGTATATTTGTTATTTAGGGAATATAAAAGATACATTTTAGCCTTTGAAATCGATCCGTTTATATTGTCACAAAGCTATTATAATGTTTTATATCTTTGATACAATATAAACCTTTCTTTTGAGGGTCTGTAATTTTTTTCATGGAGTAGAATTTTGACATTTGACAATCTAATTAAAATTCCTTTGTGACAAAGAAAGATTATATTTACAGATACCAACAACAACAAAAAAAATGAGAGAGTTGGTTAATCACCTTTGTTTGAGTTTCTCATATTTAGCTTTCAGCGCTACAATGTTGTTAAATATTATTTCGTGTTTAAAAAAACTCTCGTTAACTTTCACTTCTCTTCGTTTTCAGCCTGAACTTTACAAACAAGAGCTAATAAGGCAGGCGTCGGTGGAGAGCACTGGAGGACAGGAAATGGAGTATTGCGGAAAATTGCATTTCTCCCTCAAGTACGACAAAGAGCTGGAAGGACTCGTTGTAAAGGTAAATTTCTCTCCGATCAAGGCGAATGTATATTTACACGTGGCGAAATATAAATACTGAAGATAAAATATCGTATTCTGTGTGATATTTGTAATTTACACTAAGGGCACAATGCTGTTTTATTAATGTTGTTATTATTTCATTGTTCTTTCTCTAAGTTATATAGAGAATAATTTTACACCTATTTGCATAAAAATATGCGCCCTACTAAAAAGTTCTAAAGAACTTGCTCTAATAATTTCTTCTTTAATCATTCTCTATGGTGACAACTTCTTAATGTACATCTTAAACCAATGTTAGCTGAGCACCAATATTTTTCTTACGGTATGTGTTGATGATCTCTTAAATAGTGTATAACATTAATAATGAATAGACGGTAACCTATGGTCATTTCAAATGTATCTAGCAACAGAACACAGCATACACCATTTTATAGAGCAAAATTGAATTCATTATCCGACATTAAACTCAACGGGAATTCGCTTATGCCATCACGTCAGTAACAGGTTATAGAGACTAACTGCTAAGATTTTAACAGCAGACTCGTAGACGTAAACTATTTAAATCATAAAAACCTGCTAAAATACGAATATATTTTGTTTTTTGTTTACATAATGAAAAGTAATGAACGAATCTTAATGCTGTCTGCAGAAAAGTTGTAGAAAAAGCGATAGTTTATGATGTTAAGTTTGTATGGGATCACGGAGTGATACTTGCGAATAAGTAGTTTTTGAAGAATCAGAATTGAAATAATTTAAAGAGATATTTTGCACATCCCACCAAATTAACGAGACTAGTAGTCCCAATGCTTAAAGATATTTGCAAAGTTCATAAATTTAACTTCTATTTGTCTATCTTGGATTTTCGCTGTAATGCCGAGAAATTGGTTTAAGGTAATAAAAAATATTAGATTAAATGTATGGCGGTGTACTGACAATAGCTGTCAATGCCCATGTGCGGATCTAGAATTTTGTTGAGATGCGGCGAGATGAAAATTATGGAAAATTGTATTATATTTTTTTTCTCCGCAGTTTATTAGGTTTGTAATTACATAATCTTTTTTTCATTGGTTTACTAAGCACATTGGTTACCTGTTTACATACAGGGTGAGTTTTTTTTTATGATCAGTATGAGGATCTCGGAAACTAGCATAGATAGAGCAATGGTTAATTTGGGAAAGATTGGCAGTTTTACTGGCCCAATTTAATGACACTTTCGGTTTTTGTAAAAACTAAAGGCTTACTAGATATTTAGTCAAATCCCTCCTTTGTTTTTGATTTTATAAAAAAAGTGTAAATATCAAAATTGAAGGAAATTGTATCCCGAATATGATTGTCATGTCCTCGTTTGCGTGACAGCTCTAGTTTTCGAGATATGACACAAACCTATCTTTTTTGAATGGAAACTATAGTTAGATATGAGCTCAAAAAATTTGACATTTTTAGAGTTTTTCAACGATATAATACTCGATATAGTTATTCATAAAAATAAAACGGAGTTATGGGTGCTTTTCTCTATTATTTTCACTTAGCAACGTAGGTAGCTATGAAAACGATTGTTTTCACTTTGACGTTTCCTCATTTGAGAGTAATTCCATTAGTAGTGCTGATTGACAGTCGATATTGACAAGTTTTCGTGATAAAATGGAATATTTTAACGAAGAAAAACATATATGGTGGAATGTTACATCATATGCCATAAAAATTCAGTTCGTGCAGCTGAGGAATACTTTCATAGATATTTTAATCGTCGTCAACCTGCTCTATGTACATTTAAAAGGCTTTGCGATAGTTTACGCAGATATGGATCTTTTACTAAACCACCAAACTAACGTAATCAAATTAACGAAGCAGCACAAATAAATGTTTTGGCAATGGTAAATCAAAATACATCTACATCAACTCGTGAGATTGCGGGAGAAGCTAGCACATCTCAACGAACTGTAGTTAAGGTGCTGAAAGCGCACAAGTTCCACCCGTACAAACTTCCAGTTTCTCAAACTTTCCATTTTGTTTTGTACATGGTTTAGAGACATATGCCTTGACAATCCACAGTTTCCATTAAAGATGTTATGGTCAGATGAAACTCGATTTACTAACTGCGGTATGTTCAATAGACAAAATGAGCATATCTGGGCTAAAGGAAACCCTTTCCATGTCGAACAAAGACGACCCTAAATAAAATTTGGGTTTAATGTTTGGTGTGGTATCATAGGGTCTACTATTCTGGGGCTTTTTATCTATGACGAATCACTTACTGGGAAGCGCTAGTTGCATTTCATGCAATACACTTTTCAAGACATGTTGCATAATTTGAATTTGAGAACTCGTTTAGAAATTGAGTGGTTCCAACATGAAGGAGCACCTGCTCATAACTCGTTATTAATAAGACAACACTCAGATAATATTGTACCGAAATTTACCAAAGCCGACCCTGTTTCATTCATGACAACGAGCGCTGGGATATAAAAAAAGCTAGAAGGTTCGGACGGGAGAAAAACTTATCTCGATCATAACTCGACAACTATAAAATTGACACTGGATTATACTAGAGAATTCGACGCTGATTTTAAAAGGAGGACCCATCCTCGCAGCAAGGACGACGAGCGTCTCTCGAATGTTATTGTGAATCAGCTGTTCTGTATAATTTGATGTAAATAAAGTTCTAGAAAAGTAAAAATGAATATTAGTTTTATAATTTTAAAATTGAACCCACGGACTATATTGCAATTTGGTGATCAGAAGTGAAGGATTAAGTGCAGTTAAAATCGTAATTTGATTTATGGAAACATGGAAAACAACATGGAAAAGATGGACGAAACTACCAAAAAAATAGTCAAGCAGGTTACGGAGGGACTGGACGAAAAAATAGCACAGATTCTAGAAAAACGTGACAAGAAGGAAAAACAACATCAGGAAGAAATTCAACAAAGGTTAGCTAAATCTTTTGATGAAAAACGTAAAATAGAATTAGAAAATCTTTTCACTACGATGAAAAGCGAACAACAAAATCTTGTCAGTACCATGGAAGAAAAATAACATAATTTAATGGAAGGATTATTCTCGAAATTTGTAGAAAAACAAGATCAACTTGAACTAAAAGGACAAAATGAATTTAAAATACTAGAAGAAAAACTACAAAATGATTTAAAAGTAACTGAAGAGAAAAGACAACTGCAATTTGAACAATTAATGCAAATAGTATCGCAAGTTAATGACACAGTTAATGAACGAATGCAATTAGTGGAATCAGACATAAGAGAAAGAAACGATGACATAAAGGTCCTAAAAAATACCATGGATATTCTTGAAACCAAAGTAGATGACATCGATTCCATCCAGAACCAGGTGAAACCTGAAATAAGTGCTATCCAAAGCCAGGTAAAAGTTGAAATCAGTTCAATTAAAGACGCAGTACACAGTGAAGTACAAGATAAAGTGGAAACAGCAATTAAAAAATTGCAACAAGATTTGTATAGAGGGAAATACCAGCACACCGTGAGTACCAAAGGTTCCGTTAGCAAACCACCCACATTTGTTGGCAGTTCATCTTGGCCCATGTATAAACGGCAATTTGAGGCCATGGCTACAGCTAATGGATGGGATAATCAAGAAAAATCTACCTCTCTGGTAATTTCGTTGAGAGGTCCGGCCCTAGAACTCCTCCAAAGCATTCCAGTCTATGAACAAAGCAATTTCGACAAGATCATCGCCATTCTGGACAAGAGATACGACATTCAATCCTTTAGCCAGATATACCAAGTCCAACTCAGTGGGAAAACGCAAAAATCCGGTGAAAGCCTTCAAGAATTCGAAGCAGAAATTAGACAATTAGTTCACTTGTCCTACCCAGACCTGCCAGAGGAAACGAAAGACCAGTTGGCCACACAGAGTTTCATAAACGGCATCAGAGATGTGGAAGTTCAAAGAAATCTAAGACTGAGTGGCGTCAAGAAGAGTAATGAAGCTCTACTTCGGGCTTTGGAAGTAGAGGCCGTCATGAACATGTCCAAGCCGAGGGTCCGAGCAGTTTCCTTCAACCAGGAAGAGTCAGAGTCACCATTTCAAGTGCTGCTGGCTGGTCTGACCAAAATATTCGAACGGTCACAAAGAACTGGCACCAGAGGGGCATGTTACCGCTGCGGACGGACAGAACACTTCCAACGTGACTGCAGAGTAAGGCTACCGGAACGATCACCAACCAGGGATAGCCAACAAACCGACCTTACGAACCAGGGAAACTCCAACCAGTCAGTGTTTTCACCTTGCACTGCAGGCAAGATGTTATGGTTATTGTAATCATCATTTTTTGATAGGCTAAAGAAGCTGGAAAATATACTAGCGAAACGTCTCTAAAACAAAATATATTTGATTCCAAAGTAACCTGGTAATTTTATTGGAGCAAAACCCAAAAAAAACTATCTATATTGTAATATCTCTCCAAAGAAGAAAATTTTGAACTTATATATATATATATATATATATATGAACTAAGCTAGGTTCCGGGTGAGAACCGCGTCTGAATTTATTGAATACTCGACGTTTCGACTCCTGCTTCGGAGCCATTATCAAGAGACAAAAGTGAAAAAGAGTTTCAGAGTCTAGATCGAACTCGGGGCCTCAATCTGCCTACTCCCCAAGAGTCACTAGGTAACTGAACTGAATTTGAGTCTGCTCTGCTTCTTTTATTTATAGGTAGCGCTGGGTTAGAAGAAGATGTCACGTGATGAGGCTGTGTTGTGATTGGTTGGGTATTGGTGGGCGTGTCTTCTTTGTTTAATCTGGCAATTACGGAGGTCCAAGCTGTGGGAAGGCGAGTACTGTCGTCGCGTCTATTTAGACAGAGAGGTCTTTTTTCTATTTCGATAGCTTCGCGAATAGTGGATGCCCTAAGAGAATTGAGAGATATGATAGTCCTACTGTCCTCGAAGTTGATAGAGTGCCCTGTTTGGATATGGTGGTAACGCGCCTGTTGGTACGACCGATGTAGCTTTGTGGGCAATCGCGACATGAGATTTCGTAAACTCCTCGATCCTCATTAGGTACTTTGTCTTTGGGGTTACCGGTTAAGTTGCCTATAGTTTGAGTGGTGTTGAAGATAGTCTTTATTTGATGTCTTTGTAAAATCCGTGCAATTTTGTCAGTGACTCCTCGAATGTATGGAAGTACGGCTTTTTGATGTTGTTGTTCTGTTTCTGACGGGGTTGGTGTGATTGGGGGTTGTTGAGATTGATGAATTATACGCGCAATGTGGTCCGGATGATAACCGTTTTGTCGAAGGATTTGTTGAAGATTATTAAGTTCGTTTTGTCTATTGTCAATATCTGTTAAACGAATAGATCTGAGAGTCAAAGATTTCATTACAGAACTCAATTGGGAAGGGTGGTGGTGTGATTGGGCATTTAAGTATCGATTGGTATGGGTTGGTTTTCTATAGACGGTATGTGAGAATCTGTCATTGTTGGTTTTTGTTATGAGGACATCAAGAAACGGGAGAGAAGAATCGGACTCGATTTCCATTGTAAATTGTATATTAGAATGTATACCATTGAGGTGTTGTAGGAAGAAGTCTAATGAATCTCTGCCATGAGGCCAAATGACAAAAGTATCATCTACATATCTAAGCCAACAGGAAGGTTTTAAATTAGACGAGTTTAGGGCCTGGGTTTCGATTTGTTCCATGAAAATGTTAGCAAGCACTGGAGAAAGAGGTGAACCCATGGGGGCCCCACGGACTTGTTTGAACAGAGTGTTTTGAAATGAAAAATAAGTGTTAGAGGAACAGTGTTGTACAAGTTTGATGATGTCAGAAGAGATATTGTATTTTGTTTTTAGAATATCTAACGTTTCTGAAATGGGGACATTGGTGAAAAGAGATACAACATCGAAGCTAACTAGGATGTCATTTTCTGAAATTCTGTAACCACTTAGGATATCTAGGAAGGAAGAAGAGTTCTTTACGTACGAGGATGCTTGCTCGGCTAGAGGTTGAAGGGTTTTGGCTAAGTACCGGGCTAATTCTTGGGTCGGGGATTGTACCGAACTGACAATGGGTCTAAGAGGAATGTCCGGCTTATGAATTTTGGGTAGTCCGTAAATTTTCGGAATTTTAGAAGACTTTTCACGAGGAATGATGATCTTTTTAATGTCAAGAGGAAGTTGTGTCCTGTTGATGATTTCCTTAGTCTTTTTCTCTAAGTAAGTAGTAGGATTATTGTTCATTATTTCGTAGTCTGCAGTGTGGAGTAGGGAATTCATCTTGTGAACATAGTCCTTAGTATTGAGAAGAACAGTCGCGTTACCTTTGTCGGCAGGAAGAATAGTTATGTCATCGTTGTTACGTAGTTGTTTTAGTGCATGTCTTTCGTTAGAAGTTATGTTTGATTTTGGTGGCTTTGATGTGCGGAGTACTCTAGCCATGTCTTGACGAGTATCTTCAGCCTCAATATCTGTTAGTTCAACCAAAGCTACCTCAACTTGAGAAATGATTCTTTCAGTTGGGATAGTTTTCGGCGTCACTGCGAAATTGAAACCTTTGGATAGGACGTGTAAACTGGTAGAGTCTAAGGGGAAGTCAGAAAAGTTATGGACGGTCGTCTGAGGGGGTGAGGTGACAGTGGGTTGTTGTTTTGTAATAAGTCGTGTTAGCTTAAGTTTTTGAGTGACTGTTTTCTTTTGGGCCAGGTGTTCGGCTTTATCGCTCGAAATGCGATTAAAATTGTCCCACATAATTGGATGAGGATTGAAAGTATGTAATGATGAATAACAGTGATACAAATTTCGGTTGGTTTGGTCAAGTTGATATCTGATTGAATGGATGGAATTTCGTAAGAGGGCCAAACTTGCTTTGTTAAGAATACTGGAAACTGAACGTGAAGAGGTGTGATGTTTTAGTTTGAAAGTATTTGGAATGACGTTATAAGTTCTACAAGATTTGAGGAAAACAAGATCACAAAGAAGCAGAGATTTTCGAATAAGAAGTTTGCTGTATGTTTTGGTGAGTTGAAAGAAATCCTCCCCGTAGAGGCGAATGAAATGTTCTGAGAGGCTTCCGCGGTCATTATTATGAACTAAGCTAGGTTCCGGGTGAGAACCGCGTCTGAATTTATTGAATACTCGACGTTTCGACTCCTGCTTCGGAGCCATTATCAAGAGACAAAAGTGAAAAAGAGTTTCAGAGTCTAGATCGAACTCGGGGCCTCAATCTGCCTACTCCCCAAGAGTCACTAGGTAACTGAACTGAATTTGAGTATGCTCTGCTTCTTTTATTTATAGGTAGCGCTGGGTTAGAAGAAGATGTCACGTGATGAGGCTGTGTTGTGATTGGTTGGGTATTGGTGGGCGTGTCCTCTTAGACCCATTGTCAGTTCGGTACAATCCTCGACCCAAGAATTAGCCCGGTACTTAGCCAAAACCCTTCAACCTCTAGCCGAGCAAGCATCCTCGTACGTAAAGAACTCTTCTTCCTTCCTAGATATCCTAAGTGGTTACAGAATTTCAGAAAATGACATCCTAGTTAGCTTCGATGTTGTATCTCTTTTCACCAATGTCCCCATTTCAGAAACGTTAGATATTCCAAAAACAAAATACAATATCTCTTCTGACATCATCAAACTTGTACAACACTGTTCCTCTAACACTTATTTTTCATTTCAAAACACTCTGTTCAAACAAGTCCGTGGGGCCCCCATGGGTTCACCTCTTTCTCCAGTGCTTGCTAACATTTTCATGGAACAAATCGAAACCCAGGCCCTAAACTCGTCTAATTTAAAACCTTCCTGTTGGCTTAGATATGTAGATGATACTTTTGTCATTTGGCCTCATGGCAGAGATTCATTAGACTTCTTCCTACAACACCTCAATGGTATACATTCTAATATACAATTTACAATGGAAATCGAGTCCGATTCTTCTCTCCCGTTTCTTGATGTCCTCATAACAAAAACCAACAATGACAGATTCTCACATACCGTCTATAGAAAACCAACCCATACCAATCGATACTTAAATACCCAATCACACCACCACCCTTCCCAATTGAGTTCTGTAATGAAATCTTTGACTCTCAGATCTATTCGTTTAACAGATATTGACAATAGACAAAACGAACTTAATAATCTTCAACAAATCCTTCGACAAAACGGTTATCATCCGGACCACATTGCGCGTATAATTCATCAATCTCAACAACCCCCAATCACACCAACCCCGTCAGAAACAGAACAACAACATCAAAAAGCCGTACTTCCATACATTCGAGGAGTCACTGACAAAATTGCACGGATTTTACAAAGACATCAAATAAAGACTATCTTCAACACCACTCAAACTATAGGCAACTTAACCGGTAACCCCAAAGACAAAGTACCTAATGAGGATCGAGGAGTTTACGAAATCTCATGTCGCGATTGCCCACAAAGCTACATCGGTCGTACCAACAGGCGCGTTAACCATCGAGTATATGAACACTCTCTGTCAGTTCGTAAAAAAGATCCGACTTCAGCTCTCGCGCATCACCATATCCAAACAGGGCACTCTATCAACTTCGAGGACAGTAGGACTATCATATCTCTCAATTCTCTTAGGGCATCCACTATTCGCGAAGCTATCGAAATAGAAAAAAGACCTCTCTGTCTAAATAGACGCGACGACAGTTCTCGCCTTCCCACAGCTTGGACCTCCGTAATTGCCAGATTAAACAAAGAAGACACGCCCACCAATACCCAACCAATCACAACACAGCCTCATCACGTGACATCTTCTTCTAACCCAGCGCTACCTATAAATAAAAGAAGCAGAGCAGACTCAAATTCAGTTCAGTTACCTAGTGACTCTTGGGGAGTAGGCAGATTGAGGCCCCGAGTTCGATCTAGACTCTGAAACTCTTTTTCACTTTTGTCTCTTGATAATGGCTCCGAAGCAGGAGTCGAAACGTCGAGTATTCAATAAATTCAGACGCGGTTCTCACCCGGAACCTAGCTTAGTTCATAATAATGACCGCGGAAGCCTCTCAGAACATATATATATATATATATATATATATATATATATATATATATATATATAATTATACATTGATTTTGTACTTCATTTTGAGTTGCACATGCATATCCATGGGAATGTACAAACTTAGTCTTAAAATAGTTGTGCAATTTCATTGTATAAGATAAAATGTATCATTATTATATTTTACTACGAGGATAAATTGTTTAATCCCATCGCCTATTTCAAGTCAATTTCGCTTTCATGCTCTACCTACTCACAAATCCTTCTGCTTAATTCTACCTCTCGATTGAAATGAGAACAAATACTCCATACATGCTACATTTCCTCCGCAGCCCGTGTTATTCAAACGAAGTTACGTTTCCCTTAGTAGTTGTTTCTCTCAAGTGAATATACCACTCCCGATGTGAACGACCTCATACAATCTCCTCAGGAATCTTCAGCAACTTCCTTATTTACGTCCCTGAAGTTTTCAGACCATTGACTTTAGGCGTTTTTGAATTATTCATATAGTCTGGGAAGAAAATCATCTTCAAATAAGCATTTCTCTTGTGGTAATGGTGCAATCAATCAGTGCGAATGACAGTCATTCGGAGACTTATCTCCAGATATGTAAAAAGTTTTCTTTTGGTTGAGATATCACTCAGAAATCGGCGAATCCTATCTATCACAAGAACTTGAAAGAAAAATTGTGAGTAATGAAATATAGCAAAGACTGACATATTACCTTAATTTGAATTCTATTTTCTAAACTTAAAAAATAGAGAGCTTGACATCTGGATTTAATCTCTGAATAAAATGTGAAGTTTAACTAAAATTAATGGAACATTTGTATTATTAGATAACTTTCGTTCTTTGCTGGTTATAACCGGTAGGAATTGTTGTTTGAGGTTCTGAAGATTTTGTATGACTCAAACATTCTTTGAATCTCACACAAAACATACAATATTTTCTCTGTAATTTGAAGACGCGAGATGTAAAGATCGACATCTAGGATTTTCGGGGAAACTAGCACATAGAGTTTCCGAATCTGGAGATATTGAATACTCTCTTCGAGGTGTCATTCTTTTGTATGCACGACAATATATATTGTTTCTGGTTAGGGACATTCAATTATGGGTAGCGCAACTGATGAAAGTTCCCTAACCAGAAACAATACATATTATTTATATTGTCTTACGTACAAAAGAATGACACCTCGAAGAGAGTATTTTCTCTGTAATGTTCTTGGTTTGCAGTTATTAGCTTCTCAATTACATCTTGAAGAAAATAAAGTGGTCAAGGTTCAAATTGTTAATGTCTTCTGAAAAACGTTAAAAGATTGGGATGGTTGTACATTATTCAGGAACCCAACGGTGTTTTGAATAAAATATCCTGCTCCTTAGGAATTCATAATAACTTAAGCCAAAAAAGATTTGCTTTCACTAATTAGGTTAAGATCAAAACTAATAAGGAACAAACACCAATCTTCAGTTTTTGATAAAACTGATTCACCATTAGTTTTTTTTTAGCATTTGCAAAGTTTCCGCACAAGAAATTTCGTTAGATATACAAATACTTTGCTCAACACTAAAATTCGCAGAATACCACTAAGGTCGACTGACTGACCAGAAACTTAGAATTTTGAAGTATCCCTAGCGCGGGCAATTTAAATGACAATTTCCCGATTGCTTTATTGTCACAAATGTATATTTGGAAGTTTCAGGTTTAGGGGAAGATGGCAGGTATCATATTTTTTAGTTCAAGTTCAAGACATGGAAATTGAAGCAAAATCACTTACAAAGCCATCATTTTAGGAATGGAGATGCGGGATGAATGGATGCATATTTTAATAAACGATTTTGTTTTTCTTCTGTGTATCGTATATCTCCAAGAGAAATCCAGTTATTGATATTAAAATTCCTATATTGTATGGCATTCATTACAGATTACGGAAACGGAAACATTTCTGGAAATGTCATCAGTCCATAAACTAATTGTGGAAATCAAAAGTAAGAGCGCTGAACGTAAACATTTACCCTTAGCATCTCCCACTAAAGGGGTGGAAGTGGGTGATGTTAGTGTACAAAATATTGAAACAATCAATGAAGAATATTTAATAAATAATTTCAGGTAGATAGTTTTTTCATTCTTTGAACTATTCTGTCTCTTAACACCATTTGAAATTTTAAGGATAGAAATAACTGATTAGCAGCATATGTATTAAGTTCCAACAGACTTCATCTTCCGTCGTTTTTTATCGTGATCTGCTATGTTTTGGTTGCTGTAGTTACTTTTTAACCAGAAAAACGGACCATTGTGCCAGTATTATCTAGTTTTTTGTACAATTTTAATAAGACTAGCAGTTTTAGTTCTCAGGTAAACATTTCGTGTGTACCTTTGTAGTAATATGTCTTGCTTAACATGAATTCAGATCCTTATTAATATGATAATAGATTTTCAAAATTTGTGGTCCAATTCGTCCTGAGCTCCTACAAATATTCAAAATATTTTATTCTCAACCCTTATTTTCAGCCCTACACTGTGGAATGGTAACAACAATCAGCACAATAAGTAATTACGACGAAATAGTTGTCAGAACCGTTATCAAAACTCACCTAAAACAGCTTGCAGTAATTTTTACAGGATAATTCACTTTAACATTCTCTTACCTCACATTTTCACCCCCAGTTTTAGGGATGATGATAATCTGATAAAACCACCATTTTACCCCTCATTTCCGCTCCTAGAAAAACAGATAAAAAAAATGCCAATATTACATTTCTTCACGAAGACATTAGGTTTCCTTTGCACAAGCCATTTCACCCATAGTGCGACTTTGATTGCAGTCGTTCTGGTAGTCAGGGCCCCGATTGTTGAAACCATTCAACGGCTCTACCATTCGACAAAGGACGTATGTCTTATGAAAACTGACATAAATGGAGTTAAATATATGGGTTAAACTTGATTTATGTTAATTTTTCATGAGACTTGCGTTGAAAGTCAAGTGATAAATAAATCTGATGGTTCGAGAATCGGGTTCCTATACTCTGGAGACCGTTGCCAATGTCATATTTGTGTTCAGCGACCCCAAAAACCTACGAGTCATGTCTATCAATCTTTTTCGAATTATATGTTTTTTAACAATCCGCGCTTCGACATGCACTAGTGAAAGTACAGTTCACCTATGCAACGGTGCAAATTTTAAATATTTTTGGCAATGCATGAATAGGATCTATCTACTTCTTTTTTCATGTCGTCTTCTCACTGAAGGTTGACGACCATAGTTCTAAATGCGTCTCTGTGCTTTTCAATGTGAAACAGTGTCTCAACGTTGAGCTTAGTCCATTCCCTGATGTGTCGGACCCAGGATTCTTCCTGCCGATAACTTTCCTCCCCTCCACTCTTACCTGCATTATAGTTTGTCACAGTATGTACTTGTCGTTGCCAAGGATGTGTCATATGTACCATGTTTTTCTCACCTTAATAACATTCTATAAACCTTATTCTATTTTGGAGGTTTAAATTCCCGTTCGTAAACATTATAGGGTATTTGACAAATACCTCTCGAGCCATTTCTATTCGGCTCTTAATTTGTTCCTCTGAATCCATTTGGGCATTTACGAGGAAACTGAGAATAGTATGAGAATAGGGTTAGTGTTTGGGATTTTATTTATAGCTATGAATTTAATTTTCTCGGTACTTATAATCGATCCTACTTCTTTACTTTCCTTTCTGTCTCCTTACGATACTTACTAATAGATAGAACAATACGGAAGTTGACAAATCCTGAATTTTTTAGGCATACACGGGACAGCATTTCTACCATTCGCTTGAACTTCTCCGTTGATCATTATCAAACCGGTCAACTCCTATAACCCAGTTTATACTAAGAAAACTAACTATTTGAATTGTCGTAGTTTAACTAAACAAGATCTTGTTAAATACACAAATTAAAACTGAAAATTTCATTCGTGCCTACCAGGTTCTAATTTAGAAATACTGAGTAGTTACAAGTTTTAGTACATAAAGCATTGTTTGTTAAAAAGCAAGTTCTTGAAAACTGTTCATTTTAGCTTCATGAAAAAGTAAGTAAAAATGAATAAGGTATTTAAAAAAAAGTATGAAAATATTATTTCCATTGGCGTAAAAAATAGACGGTTATAAGGTGCCACCAACCCTGACAGAGCGTTCCTGGTTAAATTTGTTATGCTTGTTTTTTCCAGAATATTAGTATTTTTAGTAGAAATCCAGCCACCAGATCTAAGAAAATATTTAAAAAGTCATTTAAATTAGGACAATTTTTAAATTTTACTATACATCATCATCATGCAGCTATATTCAACCAATTCTTCATAGTATAGAAACGAAGAAGATCTTAAGAACTGTAAGAAGGTTCGAAGAACTTTATTGAAGATAGATGGACAAATGGTCTTTTTCTGGCTAACTGAAATGAACACGAAGAACTGAAGAACTAACTCGAAGGACTGAGGACATGTTTGTTTGGCAGTTTTATCGGAAACTCAAGGCTAGAGGTTGAGGATTGGCCTTGAATAAATAAACGTTTGAAGAAATTTTTTAATGAAGATAAAAGCTGAAGAACTGATTAGAGACACTTAAGGTATTGAGGCAACAGACAAAGAACTTAAGGTCTTTTTGTGGGAAGTATTAAGAAAACTATGAATATTTCTAGAATTTTGACAGAGGATATGAGGTATGCCTTACCACGCTGCCTCAGTGCGGGTTGGTAAGGGTCAAATGTCGATTTCTCTGATTTTTGCCACTTATTTAATTGTCTCACATTTTTTTTATTAATTGAAGAAACCTAGACTTGGCTGGAATTCAGCTCCAATTTTTAGACAATTGTAAGTGTTGATGTGCCACTAAGCCAGCGCAGGGCTATTGTTATATAATTCCCTTTATTTCTGCAACAAATTAACGTTAAGAGTTCATATCCCTATATCTACATTCTTCAATTAACAAGGGCTTTCAAAGGTAGAGCATTTTTCGGTCGAGTACAAGGACGTAGCCGTAGCTTCAACCCCCCTCCCCCTGAAACTTGGTTTAGAAGATTTAATTTTAATTAAGTAACAACTTTTTCATAGAAATATATTTTGATTTCATACATTTCTTGTATATACTGGAAATAAAAGAATCAAAAAAATACATTTGCACTCCTAATCATTTCAACCATCGTAAAAAATATTGTACAATCATCCGCCCTCGACAAATATTTCTGTATTTGGTCGAGTATAGTAAAATCCTGTAAAATAGAATAAATTGGACAACGTTACTACTGTGAGTAACATTTTGTATAAGCAGAATTGAACACACAACATGCATCTCCTTTTTTTACACATTAACTCTCAGACATTTCGAGAGTCTCATCCACGATAACGTATTACCATAATACAAGAAAACCTACTCCAAAATTCAATAAACAAAAAGGCTCTCCGTAACACATCTTGCATATCTTATGCTCTCAAGATCAACATTTTGACGAGTAGGTATGCTTTTCGAGAACATCTCGTTACGAAATTCTTGAAGATTAAGTTCGAAACTACGCGATCGCGATATAAGTTTATGATTTTATTTCTACACTCGGAGATAGTCGTGAGAGAGGGTAGATGCACAATCTCCTATATTTACTTTGGAAATGAATATATTATCCGTTGTGTGTTTACTTCATCTTCGTGATATCCATAAACAGTTTGTTTGTTTGTTTCAGGTTTTCGAAGCTCGGGATTTGCCAGTGAAAGACATGAACGGTAGCTGTGATCCTTATATTAAGCTTTACTTGTTGCCAGACAGAAAGAAAAAATATCAAACGAAGGTGCATCGTAGAAATCAGAATCCTGTTTTTAATGAGACTTTTATATTTAGGTATGTATTTATGGTTTTTAATATTTTTGTACTCGGTTACCCTCATATGTTAAAACAATACGCAAGTTCAAATTCTAAAAAACAAATGGCAGAGATGGGCAAGACTACTATTTTCGGATTCCGTAAATACTATATGGTGACTCTCAGATAATTGATCTTTTTTTAATAAAAAAAGCTTTAAAACTTGCGTTCTGGATGCTATTGATCTTTTATTATGCTCAAAATTTAGCATGTACTGTACTACAAGAGAAAAGATACTACAACAAAAATTATAAATTTCAGGGCCACGTTACAGACACCAAAAATTCAAAATACTTGCCTAATATCTCTTTAAATTCTTAAAGTAATTAAACGATAAATTATAGTACTTTAATAATCAAACAGAGACATTTACGGTATTTTTTTCTTGATTTTAACGGTCTTTAAAATGTATTAACTGTAAAATTTAAAAAACAATTTTTGTAATAATCTTAGAATAAAACAAAATTTAACATTAGTTAAATCTATTATTCCTTTCAACCAGTCAATATTGGGGTATAATTGCAGCATAATTTGATGAATCATGCTATAGATTTTAATTATGAAAGCTAAACTTATAGATTATAAGACGACTCTACAGAAATTTTTACATTTAATTTGAAAAACGAAAATCAGATATGCCACTGTAGGTACTGACATTTTGGATATGTTTCTGTAAGTTATTCATAATCCATGAATTCTTATGCTTTAATATACAATGTCGACGGTAAAATACTATCAAAGTTATCATATTTATAATTTTCTGTGCAAAAAAATCATGTGGAATAATAAATAAAGTACTAGACATAAAAAATCACAGTTATCTGAGAGTTCACCCATATATTCAAACCCCTATAATATCACTCGTGATTTCTCCATCTTTCATATAACCGCAATTTCTCCGAAACTGCTCGAAGGATAAGGTTGAAATTTGGTATCAGTATGTAGTTTGGTGAGCCGATCAGGAGTGCATATCGTAAGTGAAGAAATTTTGGAATACATCTGGGGGAAAACTATAAAGAATTTGACCATTCTCTTTCCTTTTCTCTGAAACTATTGAGCCCAATTTTTTTAATAGGGACTATACTACGTTTATAAGAAAAATTATGAAAAACCCTAACTTTAATTTTGAGGAACACAAACATATTTTTCCTTATTTTAAAAATAACTGAAATAAAAGATAATAACATAAATATACAAAAACTTACTCATTCCCCCCCCTTTTCTGCGTAAAAATTTTTAAAAAATTATGGAGCCTTAGCTCAATTTTACAGAAAAAATTAAGAGAAACTCCTAATGTTAATTTTGGGGGCTAATTACAGAATTAAATGGAAAATATTTTTAAAATATATTGTTTAAAAATTTTTAACAAAAATTTTAAAAAATACTCACTCCCCCCTTTATTTTCGAAACTATCAGACATACAATTTTGAAAAAAATTGGTTGATATGGCCGCATTGTAGAGGAAAAATAAGGATATATTTATATATTATCATGCAGTGCAGAAAACAATTTACACAAACGTGAAACATAAATAAATAAAGAGCCGTACATAAGCCTTTAAATATGACAATAATCATTATGTAAAGAAGTAGATAACGGAAGTATATGAAAAAAGTTAGTTTTGTGTAGTATATTATAACTTACTTCTTTATGCGGTGATGATCCACTTAGTAGTTTGTCAATTTTTTCTATACATATGATTTGATTGAAAAGTGAAGATTTAGTACGGTTTAGAGGATCAGATACCTGTAATATTATCTTCATCCAATGTGGCAGTAATAATGCTGGCCTATGAACACCCTTGCCTCATCTACTGGACTAAAATGGTATATTATGGTAGAGTACTATGCTCAAATCTATCAAAGAAGGTTATATTTTTGGCAACAGCATTTTCTTGAAAACTTAGAAAATATTTCTCTATGTCTTACTTTACATGGCTTTGGGTATATGATTAAATAAATGATACAACACGCACTATCACAATTACCTAAATAAATATTGTTTTACTGACATTAAAACCCCCGAATAATCAACTCATTACATAACTGCAACACATTTATCATTCCCAAAATCTAACAAAAATTGAATATCACGTTGTAACACATTATGCTAATTAACAATAATGAAACAAGCATTGTTTGATCATTATAATTTTGCAGAGTCTGTATACATAAAAAATATATAAAATAATATTTTGCATTTGCATTGCTATTTTAAGCACTATTTTATATTGGAGCAATTGTTAATATTAAACGTGATATATTGCTTGAAGTATTAATAATATTTGATAAAGTGTGGTTTTCCATTAATACCAGCCCTTAAAGCCTACTATAAAATTTTATTAAAATTGCCTAATTACAGATTACAGAATTTTGTATTTATTGTCAAACAAGAATAAGGTCATTATGATTCGTTGTCGCATTTCACTCGGTATTAATTGTTATTCTTGTAACATAAAACCAATAGTTCCAAGGACACATTCAGAAGTCACTTTCAATCGAATTATTTTTTATATTATACTGATTTTTGCATTAGGGGATATGGAACGCGCCATGCTTAACATATTGAAAGTGGACAACCCGTGAGATAGCAACAGCAGGGAGGAACTGGGACAAGCAAGAAATAGACAAATATAGAAGCCCATGGCGGAGTTTTAAAATCAGAAGTGGGCGGTATATAGCGTATTTTTTTACTTTTACCGATTTCTATATTTTCCGCTAAGAAAATCGGAACACTAACGATTTTCGATAATTAGTTAATAAAAAAACAGAAACAGATTGATATATATCTATAAAAGTGCCCGGCAATATACGATTTAATACTGTACAACGTTATGTAATCTAATGTTCATTAAGATGTTAACCTCAAACAAAGAGTACATCGCAGGTAATGCCTTAAATTAATGGCATTATCGGTCACATTAGAAAAACAGGTAAAACTTCACAGCATCCTCAAATCATCTTTATGTCCTAGGAACACACGTTTTATAGAATCTGTACAGAATTAAAAATTCATACGCCAATGTTAAATAAATCACCTGTCGCACAAACGCACCTCACAGATCATGTTCCTCTGTGATGTTCCCAATCAACAAGAAATCATAGATGTTTAAAATCAGAATGTGACTTAGAGCACCTTAACAACTGCATATCTGCTGATTCAAACCAATTCAATCAGTGGCATCTACCATCTACCATCTACCAAATATGTTGGTTTTATAGTAATGGTAATTTGTTTGCATAACAACCATTTTTACAAGCAGAGTACTACACATAAAGACTTAATATTTTGCACACTCTACAAAGACGATTTGGATGTAGCGTTGCCTAATTTATACTATGGTCAAATATTACCTATTCTAATATAACTTACCCCAAACAAATTCACTTATTGATAGATCTCCGTAAATGCATACCATCATATCTTTGGAATGTGTCTTTAATCAATTCATCTCAGTTCCGAGTTACCTAGATAGCCAAGGATTAATAGTGACATCGTCCATAAAACATTTCCAACTCCAGAGGCCCAAAGAGATATAGCTGAAAAACCAGAAGAACCAGAACAACCATCCTTATTAAAAAAAGATAACAATTGCTCCTTATCAAAGAGTATATAGAATCAAATACTTTAACGAACCTTACCGAGACCACATCATGAAACCGGTTTGCCTTGAATATTTTCAGGAAGCCAAAAATTCGATTAAGATACATATGACAACCGAACCTAGCTAGAATCATAAAGTTGGACTATAGAGTCGTCCATAGGGAATCCAACTTTGTCAGAAAAACTTCGGCAGGGGTCCAACCTATGAGATACAGTCTTTGTGGTTTGCTGAAATAGGCAGAAACTACAGTGACACACATGCTGCTAAGGAAAATCTTCTTTCCGTTAACAATTTAATATTATAAAGAGTTTAGAACTATTTTCGTTACCTATTGCCATTATTTATGTTGTAATAGTAAAGTGTTTAGCAGTTCGATATTTTTTTTCTCTACAAATATCAAAATACTGACTAAATAATTTATCCGTAACTTTAAATACATTTTTAGCTCTAAATGAAATGGGATCACTTCGAAATGTCGATATTATTAAATCAGCATTGATAAGCTATGTGTTTGCTAGTATTTTCATTAAAAAACGCCGAACGAACCCATCTACTGGTGCATGCGTGGCATTGTTAAGTTTCTTGATCCGGCTTAATACAAAGTACTGCCAGTCTGATTTGAAAAATTATTGTTCGATTATGTCCATTTACTGGTTATAGGGTAAATAACATTTTGATTTTTTGAGTATATAACTATGAAACAACGACATATTCTGTAAAGTTGATTTATTGTTTGTGTATTTAATGATTAAAAAGTACTTGGTCCTGTACTCATTATGTATATGACACAAACATGTATAATAATAAATTTAAATATTTTCTGGAAATAATAGAAAGTATAATATAATAATTATTGTATGTA
Organism: Octodonta nipae; assembly: GCA_034190945.1. Lineage (NCBI taxonomy): Eukaryota > Metazoa > Arthropoda > Insecta > Coleoptera > Chrysomelidae > Octodonta > Octodonta nipae. The sequence continues at coordinate 34,584,409 of CM067219.1, forward strand.
GTATTTACAGGGTGTTTCTAAAATAGGGTTCCAAACTTCTTTTGTGTATAGAACTCATTAAAATAAGCCAAAGAGTCTCTATTATATGATTATTATATAAAAATTAAAATTACTTCCATAGACATTTATGGACAAACACTAACTTTATTTACACATTTAAAATTAAAATTATTTACAGTCACGTTCACACACAAATCGATGTCTGACTCCCAACACACTAGTATTTCAATGCTTTATTTGTATCACGATGTTTTGTTCTTAATTTTTTTCCAATTATTTGAGAACAGCAGCGTAAATTTTTCCGATATGGTTTACATCTTTCCTGTCATTTATCGAAAATTCCACATATTTCACGTATAATGGAAATTTTTACAAACAAATTGAAGGGTGTGCCACCGGAGCTTCAATTTCAAGTATTGTAGCTCAGATTGTAATGGAGGACTTGGAAGAAACTGTCCTTGCTAATATCGATTATCATATACCATTTTTTTATAGATATGTTGATGACTGCATAACTGCTGTACTAACAGATAAAATAAATGATACATTTGTGGCCTTTAACAGTTTTCATAAAAAAATACAATTCTCAATGGAAATAGAATCAAAATGTATGTTAAATTTTATGGATATTACACTACATCATAACAAAGAAAATATTTAAACTGAATGGTATACAAAAAAACTTGGTCAGCGAGATATCTGCACTTCAACTCTAATCACCCAGTTAACCAAAAAAAATCCGTTATAATGGGGTTAGCAGACAGAGCCATAAAACTATCTGATGATGAGTTTAGAGATCATGCAATAAATAAAGCGAAAAATGCACTCAAAGCAAATGACTATCCGAACAAAATGATAAATCAAATATTTAACGCCAAGCTAAGAGTATTCCGAAGTCATGCACAAGAAAACCAGCCACTAGAACGAAAAATAAATAAGAACAACCATAGAATTTTGTCTTTGCCGTATGTAAAAGGTCTTTCAACACAATTCAAACGACTACTAAGCAAACACAATATCCATATATGTCATAAAGGATATAATTTAACTTCAAGTAATTTCAGTATGCTTAAAACAAAAACGCCCAAAAATAAAAAAAAGTAACATTGTCTACGAAATACCATGTAAAGACTGCAAAGGTGTGTACATCGGGCAAACGACACAATACCTTGAAAATAGGTTAAAATCCCACAAATATGACAAAAAAAACAGACGACAAACCATGAAAAAACAAAAAAACATTCTTTTAATTTCGAACATACAAAGATAATCAAATCTGAGCCACATACCAAAAAACGTGAATTGCATGAAATGTTGTATATTCAGAAAAATCAATTTTCGATAAATGACAGGAAAGATGTAAACCATATCGGAAAAATATGCGCTGCTGTTCTCAAATAATTGGAAAAAAATTAAGAACAAATCATAGTGATACAAATAAAGCATTGAAATACTAGAGTGATGGGAGTCAGACATCGATTTGTGTGTGAACGTGATTCTAAAGAATTTTAAATGTGTAACTGTGCCCAGAAACGAATTAGTGTTTGTCCATAAATATCTATTGTAAGTAATTTTAATTTTTATATTATAATCCTAATTTTAAAATAATTGTAATTTTTAGATTGTGTTTGACATGTTTGACAAAGAACAAAATATGTCCGAAACTTAACATTTAAAATTAAATAAACAAATGACCAAAAACCAAGACAAATTTTAGTGAATATATATGAAACATATGGTCAAAGAAACTCTAAAGTAATAAATAAACAATATATATATATATATATATATATATATATATATATATATAAATCTAATTATAATGGTAACGGCTGTTAAAATTAGTATATTATTGGGTAGCATATATATATATATATATATATATATATATATATATATATATATATGTCTTTCGTACAAAACAATGACACGTCGAAGGGAATATTTAATATTTCTTACAGGTGAATTAACCTGAAAATTTTATCGGGACATTCTAACCTCGGAGTTACGGGAGGTCAGCGATTACACGGAATGGCTCTAGATTCGAAACAACTGTGTGCTAGTTTCCCCGAAACTCCTTGATGTCGGTCTTTACATCTCGCGTCTACAAATCTGGAGAAGCAGTTAACTAGGCGCAGACAGGTTACATGGTCCCGACAGTCTCTGTGTTGGAATTCGTTTTATGGGGGATTTATATATTATAATTTTTCGATAGCAGAACAAAACCATAACAAACTTACATAACAACACTACACAGGCATTTTGATAATTGCAAATATACCCTCTGGTAATTTTAAATGATTTTCGAAAGATTAAAAAAGAATGTCAGAAAGAAGAAATTAGAGGGGCAGATTCTTAGTTCTCAAATTCTCTCTTCTAATATTCTACTATCGATGGAATTATTAGATTTGATACAGATTTGCAATCGTCTATTTTTTAGTTAATACCTTAATAATCTCCACTATAATCTAGTCAGATACTTGCAAACAATAACCAAAGTTAATATTTTAGTCCCCAGAACACCGTCCAAAAAAATTTATTATTATACCAGTCCTAAAATTGGTCCTAGCTGCTTCACTTTGACGAGTCTACCACACCCTGAAATTTTCAGAGTGCGGGATGGGCGCTATTCAGCACACTGTGCGCGTAAACGTGTCGCTCTAGCATGGTATTGATTTCTTATTGCAATACTAAAAATTTTTATTTTGACTGATAAATTGTGAGTCAAAAGAAAAGAAAATTATGTTGTCCGACAAAATAGAGGGCGCACTTGTCGAGTCCGACGCATACAATATGTCGCTCTAATAGGATGCTGTTTTTTAATTGGACCACACCAAAATCTTGGTTGAATATGTTGATAATTGCATAAAAAAGCTAGTCCATTACTTGTCCGACAAATTTTCGGGATCTCTTTTTCAGTCCGACAAGCTTAATGTGTTAATTATTGCAGGTTATGTTTCCTGATTACAAAATTTCGGACAGACATACCACGTGATAGATTGACACATTTTAAAAGTAAATTTATCGTTATCCGACAAAAATAGTGGATCATATTTCCAGTCCGACAAAAAGAGTTAAAAAATTATGGTAAAATTAACCGAATTTTTATTTATTTAAATTATTACAACTACAACTACATTAATTGTAATATTTCTAATTCTTATTCAATTGTTAATGTAGTGGATAATTGTATAATATATTTGAAGTCTATAAACACTAAAAAATTAAGAAAAATATTGAAAGTTAGAAATATTAAATTTAAAAATGTATGTGTTTTTTTAATAATTGATATAGTTTTTTCTATTGCGCGCTATTTACTGCACTGCATGAGTTTACATTTTAAAGTATGGTATTTTCATATTTGTGATAAACATAAGCATATTTTTATTTCATAAGTTGCAATCCTTATTTTTGTTTATTGCAAAATTATATTCTGTATGAACATGAGTTCATATGATATGAATTTTTCACAATACGAAAAAAAATTTACAAATCCGTCTTCAAACTTTCGAAACCATAATTATTTTTTTCTAATTATTGCCAAAGTAATGTTTATAGGTTCATTTATTTAATAATTTATGTTTAAACTTTGAATTTGTGATTAAAAATTTTAAATTTTAATATATTGTGCAAGGTAGTAATTGAATACGTATAACACTATCTTTCTTATTATATTCTTGAATACGTGCTTTTACTTTCTAATAAAATTCCCGCGCATTATTATAGACCTATATATAGTAGCCTAATATATATTCATAAAATGAGCGCGCTTTGGCTCTATTTTCAAATATTGAACAAAATGTTTTTTCTTAATTATTTATGTTATTGCTTTATAAATATTTACGTTATATTATATTATTATTTATATTATTCATATTATTTATTTATATGATATAAATTTAAATTATAAGTTTGCAACATTTTTTTCTCGAAGTATTTTAAATTATATTTTTTATTATTATTTTTTTGCATCCTTTTTTTTTGTCGGACATCTATTTTTTTAGTATATATATTTTATTTTAAAGTAGAAAAAATTAAGATTAAAATTTTTGTAATCAGGAAACATAACCTGCAATAATTAACACATTAAGCTTGTCGGACTGAAAAAGAGATCCCGAAAATTTGTCGGACAAGTAATGGACTAGCTTTTTTATGCAATTATCAACATATTCAACCAAGATTTCGGTGTGGTCCAATTAAAAAAGAGCATCCTATTAGAGCGACATGTTGTATGCGCCCTCTATTTTGTCGGACAACATAATGTTCTTTTCTTTTGACTCACAATTTATCAGTCAAAATAAAAATTTTTAGTATTGCAATAAGAAATCAATACCATGCTAGAGCGACACGTTTACGCGCACAGTGTGCTGAAAAACGCCCATCCCGCACTCTGAAAATTTCAGGGTGTGGTAGACTCGTCAAAGTGAAGCAGCTAGGACCAATTTTAGAACTGGTATAATAATAGATTTTTTTGGACGGTGTACTGGGGACTATTTGTTTGCTCACTTTACAATAAACATTTTCATTATTTAAGCTAATGCTTTTGTCCCACTTAGTTATCTACTGCTTATTAATATTTTTAATGCGTGATTTTTTTCGTTCTTTCAGTGTAACCTACGAGGAATTGAGAGACAGATATCTACAATTTTCGGTTTATGATTTTGATAGGTTCTCGAGGCATGATTTGATAGGTCATATTGTGTACAAAGGCTTACTGGAAATTGCAGACCTTCATCAAGAAATAGAGTATACGATGAACATCCTCTGTCCGCCGAAGGTAAGTGACTCAGTTTCGTTTTATAAAACAAAAGAAGATAATTGTAATCTTAAATGAACTAGAACAGAAATCATTCGTGAAATATAGTGCAATTATAAATTCATGGAGTGCTCAACCATACCACAAATTGGTAACATACATGACTTCTATTGCCTACATTTTTCTGGCATGTTATCGATTTTCAAATATTCTGAATAAGTTAAGGCAATATATAGTATTTACACTAGGGGCAGTCGGGGCTAGTGCCCAGGGCGGCAAATTTTGAAGGGCGGCAAAATTCGGAACGTGAATTTTTTTTGCACGTAACCGACCTTTACACTGAGTTTCCATACGTGGAAATTGCATCTCGCATATTTATGACATTAGCTGTAGCAATCGCCCAACGGTCATTTTCATATTTGAAAGGATTTAAAAACTTCTTAGGCTCTACAATGAATGCAAATAGCCTCAACAGCATAGCTATTTTATTCATAGAATCAGACACGCACTTCAACGATAAGATTGCGTGTTTGTCTGTGAAAAAATGAATGTAAAACCCTTGGTGTAAAATTTATAATTCTTAGAAAAAAAATATATTTTTTTTTGTTTGGAAAATAAATAATAAATAATACATTTTCAGCAATAAATTATTTATTTCAATTTAAAAAAAATAAGATATAAAAACTGTAACTTTGAATAAAAATTCTGTCTTGGGGCGACATTTTACCGGTGCCCATGGGCGGCATTAAGTTAAATCCGGCCTTGCCAATATAAGACTAAATTTGTACAAATGGCGGAAAGCAAATCTTTAAATAGTACCGATGAAATTGTGACTAGGTGAGAATTTTAAAATCAAAGAGAACAAATGCTCACAAAAGTGAGACCGATGTTTGGCCGGCAAATACAAAAATTACCTTGAAAACAGTTCATTTTCTAACCGATATTTTCACATAATTTGACATCATGCACCAATTTATATTAATAAATTCTCGTGTGCCGAATTATTTTTATTATTACCGTTTCTTATTTATAGTAGTTCACAGCACTTTCTGGAATAAATCTAGCAATAACCAATGAATTTTGTCCAAGGTTTCTAGATTTGAGAGAATTTGCCAAAATATCGAAATTAATATTATATCCTCATACCATCACAGTATTCTGTCCTCTCATTTTAGCTTTATATCCTCTCTTTTCTCTGTAGCACAAGAATTTAAAATTTGTAATGGAAACAAAGTGCATTAGGGACAATTTAGAAAAAGTGCCCGGAATACTGTTTGTCCCCAGCAGATAATGTTCCTCACCGAAGAATGAAGTACAAAACTAAGTTAAATTGAAACTACTATTAACTATTATCTATATATTTTGATACCAATATAGGTATAAATTATGTTCTTCACTTAGCGGTCCCTTGAGAGGCAACGAGTCTCATCATCAATTATTGTTTGTTATTCGTATTAACCTATTAATATTAAATTATATATAATTCTTCATTGCACATTTTTTACTTATATGTTATTAACCAGCATTATACAGGAGACGTTATTTTCACAGACATCTCTATAGTTTGTTATATACTTCATTTGAATGGATATTTTAGACTAAGAAGTGATCGCGCATCCGGAGTCTGGAGAAACCTGTATTGAAATCATTTTTGACAAGTATACTTTCCAAACTGTGAAATATTTAAAGAGTGTCACCATTAATCAAAAAATTAGATAAGTGAATTGCACAAGAAAAATTCTCAGTTTTTCAAAAATCTTCACCGGTTCATTAAATAGACAGTGTTCATCAAATCAAGGTACACAAAGGTTAAAACAAATTCAAAAACTAAAGTTACGTTAGGTTCAGATGGTTTGACATTTTTGTTGTTTTTTTCGGGTCCCTTATAATATCACTCCGGATTTCTGCCTCTGTCACATCACAGCAATTTTCTCCTAAACTACTTGACGGAAGAGGCTGAAATTTGGTATCAATGTATAGTTTGGTGACCCGATCAGGAGTACATATCGTAAATGAAGAAATCTTGATTTTAGGGGTACTTCTGGGGGGGAAACTAAAAAAAATCGACGGTCCCCCCCCCTGATCTCTGAAACTACTGAGCCTAAAATTTTGAAAAAATAGGAAATATAGATCGGGAACATTACGGGAACATTACGAGAAACCATTAATGTTAATTTTGGGGGGCAAATTATACAATTAAATGAAAATTTAAAAATATTTTTTTTTCAAACGCATCATGTAATATATCAAATGAAAGGTCCCATTCTGAGGAACACAAATATATTGTTTTCATATTTGATTTAAATTAAAAAGATTAACAAAAATATACCAAAATTTACTCATCCCCCCCCCCACTATTTAACACCGAAACTATAAAACGTAAAGTTTTGAAAAAAATTAGAGGTTTAGGGTCTGACCTGAAGTTTACTGGAAAATTAAGGAGAAATCTCTACTTTTAATTTTGGGGGGCAAATTACAGAATTAAATGGAAAATATAAAATTAAAATTATTTCTAACCCATCATGTTATATATCAAATGAAAGGGCTCATTATTTAGAAAACAAATATATTTTTTCCATATTTTTAAAATAAATTAATTAAAAGATATTAATAAAAATATAAAAAAATTTAAACATTCCCCCCTTATCTCCGAAACCATAAGCTGTAAAATTTTGAAAAAAATACAGGTATAGCGCCTCACCTGAACTTTACTGGAAAAATAAGGAGAAACCCCTAATGTTCATTTTGGGGGGCAAATTATATAATTAAATGGAAAATAAAAAATTATAATTGTTTCTAACGGATCAAGTAATATATCAAATCAAAGGGCTCATTATGATGAATACTAATATGTTTTCTTATTTTTTTTTTAATAAATATTTGAAAATATTGCAATATACTTCGTGGGTTCAATTCAAAAAATCATAAAACTAATATGCACTGTCACTTTTCTAGAACTTTATTTACATCCAAACAGCTGATTCACAAATACAATAATAATCTCATATAAGCTAGTCGTCGCGGTATCACTACTTGGCGATCGTGGTGTGCTTCTTTTATAATCCCCGTGGAATTCTCCAGTAGAAAATAATCATCGCTCCTTCCGCTGTCGAGTCTTTTCGAGAATCCTATTTTTTTATTGAAGCGTTTGTTGTCGTGCTGAAATGACACAGGGTCGGCTTTGGGTAAATTTCGTAACACTGCCCCCCCCTTTAATTCTGATCGTCCCGAACAGAAACAAACATCCCTTCCATGGTAGGGAGCGAGTCGATCTAAATGAACCACCTTCAATTTAGCCTTGGGGTTTCGACGGATCCGGTAGACGACGTCATTAAGCCTCTTCACCACTTCGTATGGACCATCCCAGGCGGGTGTAAGCTTTGGGGATTTACCCTTGCTCCGTTGGGGGTTGTACAGCCAGACTTTGTCCCTCTCCTGGAACCCGACTGAATTGGCCTTGAGGTCGTATCGCGTCTTCATCCGGTCGCTGGTGGCCAACATCTGCGTTCGGGCTAATTCGTGTATTGCCAGCATGTTATGTCGGAGCTGGTCGGCATAATCGTCGATGTCTTGGGGAGGTTCTTCGGGGGAGCCAAATGCCAAGTCGCATGGTAGTCGCAGCTCCTTTCCGAATAAGACCCTGGCTGGGGTCAGGCCTGTACTATTATGTACAGCAGAGCGATATGACAACAGGAATAGGGGAATATGCTCATCCCAATCACGCTGGTTATTGCTGACGACCTTGGATAGGTGTTGTTCCAAGGTCCTGTTGAATCTTTCCACCATTCCGTCTGACTGTGGGTGTAATGGTGTTGTTCTCGTTTTCCTGATCCCCAACATCGTGCAGACCTTCTGGAATACATTCGATTCGAAGTTACGCCCCTGGTCTGAATGTAATTCCATCGGGACACCAAACCTGCTGAATAGTTGTTCTACTAGCACCGTCGCTACCGTGGTTGCCTCTTGGTTGGGTATCGCATATGCCTCAGGCCATTTGCTGAAGTAATCCATTGCGACCAGAATGTATTTGTTCCCCCTCTCAGACTCGGGAAACGGACCGGCGACATCGATGGCAATTCTCTCAAATGGGACGCCCACATTGTACTACTGCATTCTGCCCTTGGTTCGGGTTTTCGGGCCCTTACTGGCGGCACATGTGGCACATTTGCGAAACCAGGCTCTGACGTCTTCGAAGTAGTTCACCCAGTAGTACCGCTGGCGAACTTTGTCTAGGGTTTTATTCATGCCCAGGTGGCCTCCGGTAATTCCATCATGTACTTCGGTCAGGATGGCTGGTACCTTTTTTTCGGAACTACCAGTTGGGACTTGGTTTCTCGTCCATCAGCGCTTTCACAGACTCGCTTGAGCATTCCATTGTCTACTCTTAGAGAGTCCCACTGAGCCCATAACGATTTCAGCACCCCGGAGTATCTAGCTACCTCGTCCCATCGTGGCCTGGGTGCCCCTCTCATTTTGAGTGACAAGATTGGTTCGATGTCTGGATCAGCCATTTGGTCCTGGATGCACTGTTCCGTTGTCCAGTCTTCATTGACCTGTACTCGGATCTGCCTGATGGAGATACCCTCTCGCTGTTCCGTCTTCAGACAATGCTTGCATTCCGCTCTACAGGGTCTTCTGGATAGGGCATCGGCATTATTGTGCAACCGGCCGGCACGGTGTTCCACCTTGAAGTCGTATTGCTGTAATTTCTCCATCCATCTGGCCAGTTGTCCTTCCGGTGTCTTCATGTCCAGCAGCCATTTGAGTGCGGCATGATCTGTTCGGATTAAGAAATGGCGACCATACAGGTATTTGTGGAAATGGTCCACAGCCCTTATTATTGCAAGAAGTTCTTTTCTGGTGACGCAATAATTTCTTTCTGGCTTCGAGAATCCACGGCTGTAGTACTCGATCACCCTCTCTTCACCATCTTGCACCTGGGATAGGACGGCCCCCAAACCTGTGTTGCTGGCGTCGGTGTCTAAGATGAACTTGCCGGACTGTGTAGGAAAGGCTAGGATTGGGCTGGAACATAGTGCTGCCTTCAGTCGCCTGAATGATGTTTCGCAATCCTGATTCCAACGAAAGGTCTCCTTCTCTGTGGTCTGCCGATGTAGAGGGGCGGCAATGGTGGCAAATCCCTCAACAAAACGCCGGTAGTATGAACAGAGGCCCAAGAAGCTTCGGAGTTCATGCTTGTCCCTCGGGACTGGCCAATCACGGATCGCTTCTATCTTGTCTTCGTTGGTGCGGATTCCTGACTCGGACACTACGTGACCCAAAAACTCTACTTCTTTTTAGAACAAGGAACACTTCTTCGGATTGAGTCTCAGGTTGGCATTATTAATTCTGGAGAAAACTTCGTCCAGGTTCTTCAGATGGTCGTCGAATGTCTGACCCATGACTAGAATGTCGTCGAGGTATACTAAGCACGTCCTCCATGTTAACCCGCTCAGTACATACTCCATTAGCCTCTCAAATGTAGCGGGTGCATTACATAACCCAAAGGGCATGACCGTGAACTGAAACAGCCCTTTACTGGTGGAGAACGCTGTCTTCTCTCTGTCGTTTGCGTGCAGACCAACCTGCCAATATCCACTTTTTAGGTCTAGTGTGGAGAACCAACGGGAGCCTGCTAGTGTGGTCAAAGTGTCATCGATTCGGGGTAGTGGATAGCTGTCTTTCTTCGTGACGTCATTCAGCTTTCTGTAATCCACACAAAATCGGGTGGTTCCATCCTTCTTTTTAACTAGCACGACGGGAGCAGACCATGGACTGATGGATGGTTCAATAACCCCATTATGTAACATGGACTCGATGTTTTCCTCGACTGCCTGTTGTTGCCCCAATGGTAGTCGTCTAGGTGGTATTCTGATGGGTTGAGCCTTTCCGGTATCTATTCGATGCTGGATGATGTTGGTGCGACCGGTGGTTCCATTTTTACTGTTAAAAATTTGCCAGTGTTTTGTGATAAATTGCTTGGCTTTCTTCTGGTTCTCTGGTGTCAAGTGTGTCAATTGGTCAGCAAACTGTTGTAGGAACTCTTTATCGGGCCCTGGTTCCTTCACCGACGTCTGGTACTCTTCTTCGCAATTGATGATGGTCTCTACTGGCTCAAAACAAGCTATCTCTTGACCATTGGTAATTCTGATGTCGTTGTTGGACAGATTCAAAACTCTGATTGGTATATCTCGTCCGGTTTTCACTATAGCCCGTCCAACCAAGTAGTCATGAGCTAAGTGTACGGACTCCACCATTCCAATGCAGCTCCCAGGATTGCTGTCTAGCTGCCCATGAATAATCTGTTCCGTTCGACCGGGAATTCTAGCTGAAGACTTTGCCACAATTTTTATGGTGGTGACTGATGAGTTGACGGGCCGTGTCAATACAAATTCCTCATTTAGGAACCGAAGAACATCATATCTCGTGTCGAACATAAATCCATGCTGGCTAATTAGGTCCATTCCCAGTATAAAATCGTCCTCAATATTCGCTACCAGGACCCTATGCCGGATCATGTTGTCCCCTATCTGTAGCACGACATCTGCCTCACCCTGTATTGACATGGACTCGCCGGTGACCGTTCTGAGCTGGATGTTATTGCTAACTGGCCGAATTTCTGATGCTCTCAAGACCCTGGACTTGGCAATGGACACAGCGGCGCCGGTATCGATGGTGATGGTAACTGCTCGCCCATTGATGGTGCCTCTGATGACTAGGCTGCCGCTATCTCGGCAAAATCCCCGGATGGATAACGTTTTGGGGGCTGGTGGAGGGACAGTCAGCATTCGCCCCTCTATGCTGACTGACTGACGGTCCCTGGACATGTGGCTGTTCTGTTGGTTACCCCTGGTTGGTGATCGTTCCGGTAGTCTTACTCGGCAGTCACGTTGGAAGTGCCCTGTCCGTCCGCAGCGGTAACATGCCCCTCTGGTGCCAGTTCTTTGTGACCGGTCTAATATTTTGGTCAGACCAGCCAGCAGCGCTTGAAATTGTGACTCTGGCTCTTCCTGGTTGAAGGAAACGGCTCGGACCCTTGGCTTGGACATGTTCATGACGGCCTCTACTTCCAAAGCCCGAAGTAGAGCTTCACTACTTTTCTTGACGCCACTCAGTCTTAAATTTCTTTGTACTTCCACATCTCTGATGCCATTTATGAAACTCTGTGTGGCCAACTGGTCTTTCGTTTCCTCTGGCAGGTCTGGGTAGGACAAGTGTACTAACCGTCTAATCTCTGCTTCGAATTCTTGAAGGCTTTCACCGGATCTTTGCGTTTTTCCACTGAGTTGGACTTGGTATACCTGGCTCAAGGATTGATTGTCGTAGCGTTTGTCTAGGATGGCGATGATCTTGTCGAAATTGCCTTGTTCATCGACTGGAATGCTTTGGAGGAGTTCTAGGGCCGGACCTCTTAACGAAATTACCAGAGAAGTAGATTTTTCTTGATTATCCCATCCATTAGTTGTAGCCACAGCCTCAAATTGCCGTTTATACATAGGCCAAGATGAACTGCCATCAAATGTGGGTGGTTTACTAATGGAACCTCTGGTACACACGGTGTTCTGGTATTTTCCTCGCTGTAAGTCCTGTTGCATTTTTTTAATTTCTGTTTCTACCTTGTCTTGGATGGCACTGATTTGGTCTTGAACTGTGTTTTGAATTGAACTGATTTCAACTTTTACCTGGCTTTGAATGGAATCGAGGTCATCTACTTTTGTTTCAAGGGTGTCCACGGTATTTTTTATGGTCTTAATGTCATCATTTATCTCTTTTATATCAGACTCAACTATTTGCATTCTTTCATTAACTGTTTCATTAACTTGTCTTACTATTTGCATTAGTTGTTCAAATTGCATTTGTCTTTTTTCTTCAGTTATTTTAAATTCATTTTGTCGTTTTTCTTCTAATAATTTAAATTCATTTTGTCTTTTTAATTCCGTTTGATCTTGTTTCTCTTGTCTCTGTTCATCTAATAATTTAAATTTCGAGAACAATCCTTCAATTAATTTATGTTGTTTCTCTTCCATCGTGGAAACAAGATTTTGTTGTTTTTCTTCCATCGTGGTGACAAGATTTTCTAATTCAACTTTAAGTTTATCATCAAAAGATTTCACTAACCTTTGTTGAATTTCTTCTTGATGTTGTTTCTCCTTCTTGTCACGTTTTTCTAGAATCTGTGCAATTTTTTCGTCTAACTTTTCCATACTACGAGTTTCCATAAATCAATTTACGATGTTAACGGCACTTAATCCTTCACTTCTAACACCAAATTGCAATATACTTCGTGGGTTCAATTAAAAATCATAAAACTAATATGCACTGTCACTTTTCAAGAACTTTATTTACATCCAAACAGCTGATTCACAAATACAATAATAATCTCATATAAGCTAGTCGTCGCGGTATCACTACTTGGCGATCGTGGTGTGCTTCTTTTATAATCCCCGTGGAATTCTCCAGTAGAAAATAATCATCGCTCCTTCCGCTGTCGAGTCTTTTCGAGAATCCTATTTTTTTATTGAAGCGTTTGTTGTCGTGCTGAAATGACACAGGGTCGGCTTTGGGTAAATTTCGTAACAATATATTTAAAAAACTATTTAAAAAATTACCCCTTCCCCTTTATTCCCCAAACTATAAGACCTAAATTTTTCTGTTTACAGGAAAAATTCGAAGAAATCCCTTATATTAATATTGGGGGCCAAATTATAGAATTAAACGGAAAATAAAAAAATATTTTTTAACGCAGCATGCAATACATCAAATGAAAGGGTTTATTATGAGGAATCCAAATAAATCTTTTTCATATTTTTTAAATTAATTGTTTACAAGAAATTAACATAAATATATAAAAAATTCTAACTTTATTTCCGAAACCATACTACCTAATTTTGAAATAATTAGGGGTACTGGCGCTCACTTAAAATTAATAAGAAAAATTATTAGAAAAACCCCATAGTAATTTTAGGGACAAATTATACAATTAAGTGAAAAATAAAAATTCAATTCTCAAAAGGCTCATTATGTGAATTACAAATATATCATATTTTTAAATCATTTGTTTAAAAGATATTAACAAAAATAATTAACATCGACTTAATTCCCACTTTAGAAACTACACTATTTTAATTTTGAAATATATATTTTATTTGTATATTTAAATAATTTGAATAATATATTTAATAATTTATAATTTAAAACTTGACCTATTTTGCCCTATATATTCCAATCTACAGAGTCTCAAAATTGAGACAGTATATTATAAAAGGCTTCCTGAAAGTTTGTTAGTAAAATAAAAGTCTAATGTTCATTTTTGGGTGCCAAATTAGAAAACTAAATACATATGTGTTCTTATAAAAATCAAGCCAATTCTGTAGCAGATAAAATAAAAAGTCTATGTGTGGAAAATGAAAGTGTATATTTTTTATAAATTTAAAACGCTTCCTTTAAAAGATATTAGGGCAAATATAAGAAAATGCACTCATTCCCTGCTTGTCTGAAACTGGAATATTCGAATCTTGAAGATGGTACGGAACCCTCAGTATGGAAGTCCAAGACGCACTTGACCAAATTATTTATTTTATGCTTAATTTGTAGAGTTTTGACGTCTTTATCTTTCTAGGCATTGTTGTCATTTTTTCTATATATATATATATATATATATATATATATATATATATATATATATATATATGTTATATAAGTTTATACCATGAACTTAGTACGAACTTATATCGCAACGATAGTTCAACACTCCCAGCTGACTCAGCGACACGTGTGGTGTCATATTACGGCGCCGCCAACATCCGTGGGAATCGCAGCGTCGACTTTGCTTATTCGGCATATTATATGTTATAAATTGTAAAACTGCTCTAATGTTGTATTCATTATTACTCAGTAACTCTGTCACTTTATATTGTTATTTTCATTTACATTTTTAAAGTTATAATTTTTGTATTGTTATTAATAAAATCTTTTTTAAAAAGTTAATATTGAGAAGTGTGATATAACAAATTGGCGCAGTCAGTAGGATCCGTCAACGTTACTAGAACACGAGCTTAATTCTAACTGGTAGCGGCGGATTCCTATCCCTCAACGGAGCAAAGAACCTGGAAGAAGTCCCAACTGCGATAACAAGGAGAACACGGATCTTCCAATGTTCCTGTTGATGTGAGTAGTAGTGAATCGTCTAACGTTTAAGGTTTTAACAATTTATTTAATTGATTTGATTGATATATTTGATAATTTGATTTTTATTTGATTGATTATTTTATTTATTTGGTAATCTTGATATATTATTTTGAATTGATTTATTATTTCATTATTTGAATTGAAACATTTATTTGATATATTCTGATTTACGTTTAAATATTTATTTTATTACTCCATTCTTTACTGTTCTATTATCCAAAATATCGTTTATTCCCCATTTACATACACTCTATTAATATTTTTTTTTACTTTTTATACAATCCCTCGTTTGTTTTATTTTTTTTTTTTTCTGTCAACTTGTTTACATTTTTAAATCTAACAAATCACAATGGCACAAGCAACAAACAACGTTGTTTCCGATGAAACCGAAAAATACCGGTTATCGGAAATATTTTCAATCATTCCCGAATTTGAGGGAGACCAAATCTCCTTGGCCACCTTCATACATGCTTGTAATTGTGCTTACAACATGTCTACCGCGGATCAAAAATACCTATTAGTGATCCACATTAAAAATAAATTAAGAGGCAAAGCGGCGCAGTTAATAAACTCTAGAAACCCTGCGTCGTTACCTTGAGATTAAACAGCTTCTCACGCTACACTTCGGAGATTCTCGTGATCTCTCTTCATTAATTCACGATCTCCAACGGTTAAAACAATTATCCAATGAGTCTCCCTTAACATTCTATAATAGGCTTCAAGTATTGAGTGCGAAAATGCACTCATGTATCCAAAAAGCTCCTAGTCTAAGCACCGAGCAGAAAGACGCTCAAACCACTCTCGTTGACACCATGGTTTTAAACACATTACTTACCGGTTTAGAACCTCGATTAGGCCAAATTATCCGTGCCAGTAATCCGAAGGATCTTCTTGAGGCACATTCACGGATAAGAAGAGAACTTCAACTATCCTATTTTGAGGAACAAAAGGTACATAAATCTGTTCCACCTAAGCCATCTTTTCAGGCTAGAAAACCAACTCCACCTCCTAAATGCTTAAATTGTGGGCGATTAGGCCACATTGCTGCGGATTGTCGGCTGAGATATCAAAATAACCCTCAGCCTTTCAATCAAAATAACAGACCAAATTTCGTTGGGCCGAATCAATCTTCGAGGCCAAATCCAATCAATAATAATAACAATCATCAAGGTCAACAATTCCGACCAAATAATTTTCAAAGACCTCCTTGCAAGCCTAACAACTTTCGACCGTCTGTAATACAGACAAACCCAAATTATCGTTCCGAAAGAACCCACCATTTTAACAACCATCATAATGTCAACTATCCCGAATATTCTGCAAATGACTATGATTATTATACTGATAATAACCAGCAGAATTTCGATTATAACGACCAAAACTATGAAAGCCCTGAGTTCGACCAAATAGTAGATGATACCCCTGTCGAACCTTTCAGTCCTCACGAATACCAGGATTTTCTAGCGCTTCCGAGCCTAGATCAGCCCCCCGATTCGACAACTACCCTCTCAGAAGTCCAAACTCAAATACAGAACTTGAATTTGGAAGACTTCAATCCCGATCTGAACTTCCCAGAACAAACATTTCTTTAAGTTCCCTTCTGACAGTAAATTCCAAGAACCTCTATTATATCAACGACGCTTCTGGAAAATTTAAACTACTAATTGATACCGGAGCTGGTATCTCCATTTTCAAAGAAAACACTGTCAAAAACTTCTCACAACGATCTCCCGAAAGAGTAACAATTCAAGGCATTACTCATGAGAAAATCCCGATCTCACAATCCACCCTCATTCCTTTCGCTCTAGGCAATCCACACAAGGTCTTTATCTACGATCTAGATATTGAGTTTGATGGGATATTAGGTCTTGATTTTCTTGAGCATTATGAATGTATCGTCGACTTAAAATCCAAACAATTAATTACTAACTTTAAAACTATCCCCCTACATAAAGTGCCCGATCACGACCAATCTAATACACAAACCAACAGACACCCCCAGTACTAACGCACACACTCATATTTATAACAATCAAATAACAATCCAGGCACGAACCGAACAAATTTTCCAACTTAAATGTGAACTTAGAAATACTGACGCAATTTTACCGACACAAGTAATTGACAAAGTACGACTTCCCAACGCGGTTGTACGTGTTGATTCAAAGGGAGAATTTCTGACTTCGATAATAAACGCGAACGCAATGCCGAAAACTGTTAACTTTTCCAATCTTCATTTAGAACCCCTTGACCATACACACCCTCTCTTAAATCTGAATACACACGATTACTGTGAATCTACAAACTTAGACAGAAACTTTACTATCAGGGAACAAATTCGGACAGAACATCTTAACGACGAAGAGCGAGAACTTATCACGAATCTCTGCTTAGAATTCGAAGATATTTTCTATCTCGAAGGCGATGTTTTGACGTTTACTAACGCCGTCAAACACTCTATTGACACCAATAATGCCAAGCCCGTTTTCACGAAATCGTACAGATATCCTCAAGTGCATAAGGAGGAAGTAAAAACCCAAATTTCCAAAATGCTTGATCAAGGCATTATCAGGCACTCTTCTTCTCCTTGGTCCTCCCCCGTATGGGTCGTCCCCAAGAAACTCGATGCTTCTGGTAAGCAAAAGTGGCGAGTTGTTATCGACTATAGGAAGTTAAACGAACTAACTGTAGACGATAAATATCCTCTGCCCAACATTTCTGATCTCCTCGACCAACTTGGTAAGTGTCAATACTTTTCGACACTGGATCTCGCTTCCGGGTTTCACCAGTTGGAAATCCTTGAGGAAGACATTCCCAAGACCGGTTTCTCTGTTGACAATGGCCATTACGAATTCGTTCGTATGCCATTTGGTCTGAAAAATGCACCTTCTACCTTTCAGAGGGTCATGGACAACATTCTTCTGGGCATCCAGAATGAACGTTGCCTTGTTTACATGGATGACATTATCGTTTATTCTCCAACCATCCATGAGCATATGTCCCGTTTGACAGAAGTCTTTAAGCGTCTTAGACAGTCAAACTTGAAAATTCAACCTGACAAGTGTGAGTTTCTCCGTAAGGAAGTTGCTTACCTAGGTCATCTGATCACCCAAGAAGGAGTAAAACCAAACCCTTCAAAGGTTGAATGCATCCAGAATTTTCCTCAACCCCAAACTCCTAAAGATGTTAAATCTTTTCTTGGTCTCGCCGGTTATTACCGACGTTTTATCCCCAATTTCGCCAAGATCTCAAAGCCCCTAACGAAACTCCTGCAAAAAGAC
Organism: Octodonta nipae; assembly: GCA_034190945.1. Taxonomy (NCBI): domain Eukaryota; kingdom Metazoa; phylum Arthropoda; class Insecta; order Coleoptera; family Chrysomelidae; genus Octodonta; species Octodonta nipae. The sequence continues at coordinate 34,602,634 of CM067219.1, forward strand.
GTCAAATTCATCTTCGACGCAGATTGCAAGTCTTCCTTCAAAGAACTGAAGCAAGCCCTTGTATCTGACCCTATCTTGATCTACCCAAATTTCGAAGAACAATTCCTGCTCACTACTGATGCTAGTGCTTTTGCAATTGGAGCGGTTCTCTCACAAGGCCCCGTAGGAAAAGATCTTCCTATAGCATATGCTTCCCGTACACTCTGCGCTGCAGAAACTCGATATTCCACTATCGAACGGGAACTGCTAGCCATTGTTTGGGCGGTCAAGCACTACAGACCGTATCTTTTTGGGAGAAAGTTTACACTCCTGTGTGATCACCGTCCGCTTACTTGGCTCTTTTCGATCAAAGACCCTGGCAGTCGTCTAGCCAGATGGCGCCTCAAACTAGAGGAGTATAACTATAAAATCGAATACAAGCCCGGCAAGGTAAACTTGAACGCAGACGCTCTTTCCCGTATCAAAATTAATCACTTCAAACAATGCACCGACTTTCTTTCAAAGATAAAAATTTTCGCAAATAACGAAACCGACCCAAAACAACCCGATCCAGGTACTAGTCACGATAACTCCGACGACTCCGACAATGATCAAGAACGCGATGATCATGACGAACGCATAACAACAGAATTTAATAGATTTGTTCAATTGTATAAAACCGAGTCGATAATCGACTATTCAAAAATAGAAATTTCTAACGCCCAACTTCTAGACAAATCTCACAAACGAATAGTCACTTTCTTCTGGCAAAATAAACTCAATGACTTGCATGACAAAATCATCGAAGATATTTTCGAAGAAGACCCAAACTTCACTACTGACACTCTAAACGTTCTAGCCAGCAAAACTGTAAGGCATAGAAAATATTTAATTGTCCCTTTACCCTTTGATCCTGGAACAGTTGTTGCACATCTTTTCAACATTCTCTATAACAACCAAGACCAGTTCGACGAATCCGAAACTTTTTGCATTGAAAACAACGTAGAACTACCGATTCTTGAAACACTATCCTTTATACTTGCAGACAAAGACGTAAAACTTAAAATTTGTCAAAATATTGTGACAACCCCTTCTCAAGACGAGATTCCCGTTATACTGCAGCAGTACCACTGCGGCAAAAATAACCTTCATCGTGGAATTAACGAGACCATCCGACGCATAAAAGAAAAGTATAATTGGACTGGACTAATCAAAAGTGTAGAGCAATTTATTAAGTCCTGCGAAACTTGCCAAAAGGTAAAGTTCTGTAGAAAAAACTTAAGTGCTCCTTTTGTCATAACTGAAACACCAAAAACGCCCTTCGAACGTATCAACATTGATATTTTCGAATATCCAACCAGAAACTACGCACTGACTATTAGGGATGAACTCACCAAATTTACTCAGGCTTACCCAATTGGTGACAAAACAGCTAAAACTGTAGTAAACACCCTCCTAATATTCTTCCAACATTACGGTACACCTCTTCGCATCCATTGTGATTATGGACGTGAATTTGATAACACTCTCATAAGGGACCTGTGCGAACTATATGACATAAAACTATCCTTTTCAAGTGTCCACCATCCCGAATCAAATGGTTCTATCGAAAGGTTTCACGCGACTTTAGCGGAAATGATAAGGGCAAATACAGCTGAACATCCGGATGAACATCCATTCAACGTCCTCCCCTACGCAGTTATCTGCTACAACAATACTAAAAACAAGACTACCGGTTTCACGCCCTATGAACTTATCTTTGGGCATACTTCTAGTAGACCCCCCGAAACAATATACGATCAGGAAAAACTCATTTCCAAATATGTTAGGGACCTTAACAACAGAATGAACTACTATTATAGACTTGCCCGCGCAAAAACCGACCAACAAAAACAAAAATCTAAAGTTAGATTTGACAAACATGTTTCGACTAACCAACCAGAATACAAAGTAGGCGACAAAGTTTACGTGAAAGAGTCTCAGATTAAAAGCAAATCTGAAAACAAATTCAATGGACCTTTTGAAATCACCGCGATTAGAAAAAACTCTGCCACAGTTATAAACTTACAGACTAACCAAATTAGTAAAATTAACTTTGACAGACTAAAACCATATTTTGAATGAATCCCTTCTTTTCAGATTCTGTGGACTGTTTTCAGTCGTGAACCTCCAACAATACTCTCTTACACCCGTTAACAATACAATAGGAGTTTTCTTCCATGAAGAAGGCACACTTAAAATTTCAAACGACAAATGGTCACTTCTTGTCTTCAAAGACCTCAGCCCTTTCAGAGGTGCTATTTCAAATAACGACGCCATACTAAACCGAATTTTAGAGACAATCAACGAAAACACAACTAATACGAAATCATTTAAACCAAAAATACAAACACATGTTAGCCTCTTGAAACAAATTTCTAAATCCGTTAACTCTAAATATACAGACATCTTCGCTGACACTCAAACTTACCCTACTAACAGAAGAAAACGCGGACTTATTAACGGACTGGGATCAGTTTGGAAAGCTATTTCAGGAAACTTAGACGCAACAGATGGTGAATACATAAATGACTGTATAACTAAAATTACTAAAGACCAACACCAAATTCAGGACTTAGTAAAGAAACAAATATCTGTAACAACCTCAGTCATTACGAGCCTCAACAAAACTTTACAAAAATTTCAATCCGAGGAGAAATTATTCTCGAATAACATTGAAAAAATAAGGCAGTCAATTTTATACATTTCAAATGATCTTGATTTTCATGAATTTCAAATCAATATCTTGGATCTGTGTGAAAGCCTAATGGAGAGTTACATATTTATCGAAAACACTCTCGATGATGTTTTAACTGCAGTCTCTTTCGCCCGCTTAAAAATTTTACATAGTTCGATCATAACCCCAGTAGATTTGGTCGATTCCCTTCAAAAGATTTCTCAATCACTACATGAAAATAATTTACCACTTCCTATTTACAGTTCAAATGTTGCTCAGTACATTGATTTGATAGAATTGGAAGCTTTTCAAATCAACACCAAAATCATTTTTGTACTCAAAATTCCTTTAGTTGATCCTGAGATTTACACCCTTTACCACCTTTATCCGATCCCAATTTTGGATGATCGAACAGGGTTTCATCATATACTTTCAATAAAGACAAAATTTATCGCGAGAGATGACGATTCGTTATTATACACATCCTTCGAAGACCTGGGTGACTGCAAGCCCTTAACTAAACATCATAAGATTTGTTCCAAAGCTATATCACATCCAATAGACAAAGATGCCATCTGCGAAGGTCAGCTTCTCAGACAGCCAGTCACACTTCCAGACACCTGCAAAAGTTTGATATTATATGCAGCAGACTATAATATCCAAGAGATTGACGTAAACTTTTGGTTGATCTCGATTTCAAGACCACTGGCCATCACCATCAAATGCAAAGGGCAAGATGTCGTGACACAAACCATATCGACAAATTCAGTGTTGCAAATCCAACCCGACTGCAATGCCTTTATCGACAACACAAGGGTCCATGCTACAAGAACTTCTAAAAATGTCCAAAACATCACATACAGAAACCACCCAGTGGACATTCCTTTCAACTGCTGCAACGGCATGCCAGCCGCCAATGAGATGCCAAACCTGACACCCCTACAGCTACAAGAATTAGATGTACAAGACCTAGATGTTGCCAACCATAAGCTCTCCCAATATTCTAAGGAACTGGAAAAGCTGATGGAACAACCACCCTTAGAAAAGCATACGTCCTGGCTCACAATCACAACGACCACCTTAGTAGTAATTGTGATTATCCTGCTCATAATGAAGTCAATCCAGAAGAGGTTCAAGGATACCACTACACCAAGCTCCGCTGTCCAGCACACGTCCACCGACAGCACCACCAAACCCTAAGCCCAAAGGAAAGCTACACAGCCTCCTGAATCCAACCGACGATACAGAACTCCAGAACTTGACGTAAAAGTTGATGCTGTACCATCAACTTTTTTATATGGATGGGAGTTGTTATATAAGTTTATACCATGAACTTAGTACGAACTTATATCGCAACGATAGTTCAACACTCCCAGCTGACTCAGCGACACGTGTGGTGTCATATTACGGCGCCGCCAACATCCGTGGGAATCGCAGCGTCGACTTTGCTTATTCGGCATATTATATGTTATAAATTGTAAAACTGCTCTAATGTTGTATTCATTATTACTCAGTAACTCTGTCACTTTATATTGTTATTTTCATTTACATTTTTAAAGTTATAATTTTTGTATTGTTATTAATAAAATCTTTTTTAAAAAGTTAATATTGAGAAGTGTGATATAACATATATATATATATATATATATATATATATATATATATATATATATATATATATATTTTCACGTTTGGTATCACTTTCTGATTCGGAGAAATTAATTATTCTTTAACAACAATAGAAAAATAGAATTTCATTTTTTTTTTGTAATGCGTCATGTAATATATCGAATGAGAGGTCTCATTATTAGGAATAGATATAACTTTACAATATTAAAACGCACAAAAAAATATAAGGATAGTAACCAAAAAACAACCCACTATCTCACACTTTATCTCGGAAAGTAAAAGGTCTAGTATTAATTTTGGGAATCAAATTAAATACTGGAATATTAAATAAACTACTTTACTTGTAGTTTTACCCGGTTTTGATGATGACATCTGCCGTTTTCCGTAAAGGATACGTTACACACGTCCGCGAAGACGACAACCAACGTTGAATATTATTAGGATTTAATCTACCAGTGAAAGGAACAAATTTTAGGGGCATTTCAACAAATTTTAACGATTTTTAGGTGTTATATCACATAAAAACCTCCAATGACTGAACTATTCGGTATGCTTTCTTTTTTTTTCGGCATTTGCACATTTTTATTTTATTATTTTTTATTCAACCATTAATCCTTTTGGTCTGGCAGTTACTGACATGTCCTACTAGAAAACGACACGAAACTCTCTATCCATTGCATGGAGTCGCGCTTTTGAAGTTACCGACCTTTGGCGGATAGGACTGACGGATCGAAAAACACATGCATGAATAATATTAATACCAAATGAAGGCAAAAAGGGTATAAATTGGTCGATAATATCATTCATCCTGCCAAAATGTTTTCCGTAGTTGAGGGATAGAATAAATATATCCGTTCATAGAAAACACATTTTAAAGAAGGGTACAAACCCAAGATGGGTGGTCATCTTTTGCAGATGAGGGACGTGTAAAGACGTGTGAAACAGAAGAGTAAAATTAAATCAAGTTTGAAGCTAAATGCCGCATTATTGACACATGTGAATTCCACAATTCATTTTCTTAAAACAAAATCCTGAGACAATTTAACTACTTGTTCAGAACATTATTTTCATCGACTCTTTAAAAGTAAGTAAATACATTAACTTTGTGGTGTGAAATTTCATAATAACATTTATAATAGATTGTTCTTTGTTGTACGGTATCGTAATATTTTGTTTTTATCTCCTGGAATAAATTAGTTCCCTAATATTATATAAAAGAGTTATCGCTTGAATGCTCTAAAGTCGGTTTAATTATAATTATATTCGCCAAACTATGGAGTAAAAATATTTCTTTATTATATTAACAAAACAACATCTGCCCTTTCACTGAAAACAAAAGCCCTCGGGAATATAGCGAATGTTTTGGGAGAACACATAACCAACCTCAATATTTTGTTGTTTGATCTCATATAGCTTTGTGGTTTCAAACAAGTTACTGGCAATGCATTAAACTCACCAGACGTATTTTTAATAAGCCATTCTCATAAAGTTGTTTCTATACGTGGAGTAAATAGTTTGAGTGCATATATTTTAGGACATACTGGATCAAACAAAAAACTCTTAAACCACTATGGTCTATAGGCCTTAATAACCTAGCAAAGCTAAAATACATTGTAAGCAATTTATTGTTAATTGGGCAACTTCGTGTCCAAAACTAGCACATAAATACAATGTCGGCTATGAAAGATCACAGTGGTAATATTTATTCGGTATTTCAATAATTGGAATTGTTTTGTTGAGAATTAGATTATTTTCGATAAATAAATCATTTGTGATACATTTTTGAAATAGATTTACTCTTAGCTGTTAATTTAGTGAATACAAAATCATGAAATTATGTCACGACACAGAAGGATTAAACGCTATTTACATATATACTCTAAATAGAGGATCTCTTTTAACCGCTTAATTGTTCATAACCAATTAGTTAACTTCAAATGTTTCGGTAGAGAAATCTAAGTACTTACCTAATGAATAAACTCCAAAGTAATTATTTTCAACAGAAAAACTACACAAAACTGTAACATTTAATCCACGTCTTGTAATTTTCTTACATATTTCAATATAAATACATTTTACGAAAGCAACACACTTACAGACTACTCTTTAAGTAATTTCGAAAAGATTGTTGAGGAGGTCTTGAATTATTTTGTCTATTCATGGGTTTTCTCTCCTCCAAATTTTTTCCTGTAACAGATAAGTATTTAAAAAATTGTATATGTAGAACAAAGTGTAAAGGCAATTCGTAATACCCAGAGATTCTTCCTCACAGTTTTTCTGAGAGAAAGAGATGTCTATAAAATGATCAACCAGTATTCCTGTATAAAGTAATGTATTGTATATTGTGTAATACATTGATGGAGACGTTTCACATCTTAGTTATCGCTTTTCTAAAAAATTTTCGCTTTGATTTTGAATTTATTGTTTGTCAAAAAATTTGACACTGACAATTTTCGTTTGGCGATCATTATGAGGTTACCGTTTTTTTGTTCTGTTCAGTAAATTCTTCCAGTCTTCGGCTGAAGGTGCTCCGTCAATCATCATACAGCTGGCTTCGTTTTCTCTTTTTTAAGTTTTCTTCTTTCAACAAGATCTTTGTTTTATCCCAGTTTCCTATGGCTGCCGGTGCTCGTTAAAGAAAATTTGATTTGTCCACATAATGTAGTAATTTGTTTCACCGGTAAATAATTCGTCTGGGTTGCGTTAAACGGTTTGGTATGTGTGAGGATAGAGCGCAAGGTATTATTTGTTTTAAAAACCCCCTAACCGCTTAATTTTTTCCGATACACCTGGGATATATGGAATTATGTTCATAATTTGGTTGTCTGTTTGTGTTTGGTTGGTATTAGTGTGATGGTTATTTGTGCTGGTTTGTTGTTGCGAAAGATATGTACCTTTCAAACAAGCTGTTTACAACACCTTTCATAACAAATATCTATTAGTATTTGTAGGTTTTCGATAAGTACTTGACCTGAAAGCAACCATCATTGTAAATTTTATTGTGGGTTCTTGACTATTGATAATCCAGTAGCACCATACACAAAAAATGTCTCAACGTATCTCCACCACACTTTTGGTTTATTTTTATATTTGCCTATGTTTAAAGCTGTTTTACTGATTATAGGAGATAAAGAAGAACTGAGACGATTTGGTATGGCTTTGATATATTCATGACATAACTATATAGTGTGGTGGAGATACGTTGATGACATTTTTGTGGTTTGGGAGTATGGTGCACGTGTAAAAATGAACCCACAATCTCTTCAGAAATAGTAGATAAGTAAGTAAGAAAACCTACAAATACTAATAGATAAGTAAAGAAAGGTGTTGTAGTATATGATAGAGCAAAAAACATATCTTCATCCACCCAAATCTTTAACAAAGAAGTTATTATCAAAGAACAGAATATCAAGACTTAATAAAACTATAAATCAGTTAGAAAGAAAATTAACCATCACACTAATACCAACCAAACACAAACAGACAACCAAATTATGAACATAATTCCATATATCCCAGGTGTATCGGAGGAGGAAATATACAGCGTTTACTGCGCTCTATCCTTCCAAACCGTTTAACGCAACCCAGAGTCATTGTGTGTACAGTGTTTTGTGTGATTTATACCGGTGAAACTTCAATTTAGAAGTTCAATATAACATTCCAGAAGACATGTGGATGAATATGTATTAACGAGCACCGGCAGCCATAGGATAGACTGGTAAAACAAAGATCTTGTTGATTCGAAGCCAGCTTATGATGATAAACAACATTTTTTCATTTGGACTGGAAGAATTTACGCACTAACCTCAACAAACGACAAATTTCATGTCAAATTTTTTGACAAACAATAAATAAAATCAAAGCGAAAATTTTTAGAAAAAAGCCTCGAAAACAACACTAAACGATTGACAACGACTCCAGACTCGGAGTTGAAACGTCTCCATACACAGATAAGTATTACGGAATACTGGTTGATCATTTTATAGACATCTCTAGAAAAACTGTGAGGAAGAAACAGACAACCAGTAATCCGGGCAATTTTAGGCCACTACACTTTAGTTACAGAAAAAATTTGGAGGAGAGAAAACCATGAATATAAGACTACTCTTTAGAACAAATAGTACAAAAACTAATACCCAGATATTCGTTGAAATGAACATTGAACATCTTAGCGCGTTTTCATTATTTCAGTTTCTTGTCAACGATAATTTAAAAGAAGTAATGTAGTAATTTGTAAATAATTCACCCCAGATATGTACCTTTCAAACAAGCTGTCATAACAGACCTTCATAATCCTACACAAAACTCTGTTTAAAGCTGTTTGTTGCTGAGACGATCTTTGATGAAACTATAGTCACGTGTAAAAATGTCTCTTCAGAAAAGTAGATAAGTAAGTAAGAAGTAAGTAGTATCTATATTTGATTAGCAGTACAATTAATGAATTTGATCATATAGTCAGGATATTTTACTGATTCTCATTATTTATAAATTTTATTCTTATGAATACGGTTCTATTCGTTATTGGTACAACATTTTTTTCAAACGCACTTAACAACATTTCATTTTTCTTATCCTTTTTTGAATGAAATCATTTAAAAATTTATAAGAAAGGTATTTTAGGCCACCAAAGGACCAATGAACTTATACATAGCAAGCCAGTTTAAAAAAATGGTATATGTGTCCTCCATTATTTATTGGTCACTATATTACCTTCAAATTCCCAGATCATTTATCCCTTTATGTTTAGATCTTACGAATTCTGCGACCAGTCCAATTAGTACATTTTGTGGCGATTTTCTGCAATAAAGATGTTTTATTGTTGGTGAGTTATTAATTATTAAAATTAAAAGGTGCTGATTGATCAGCAGTAAGAAGAGGCATGGTTTCCACTCCACGTGATAAACGTTAAAAACAAAACTATTCCAAAAAAAATGGGTAAAGGTGATACCAATTCTGGAGTAAAAAATGTTTGGCGGCACTATAAAAGGAATGAAGTATTTTATTACCACATTCACGTCCAAAGTCCCAATACATAATGGAAATATGAGAAAATGTTAGACGGCCTTACATCACCTGTAGTATATCTAAATGCATTCAATAAGGACATAAATATATCTGGGGTGGATACTACTGTAAATAAGTAAGATATCAATAGATTCTTTAATTACACAAGCTGAGAGCAGAAGCAGGAATTTCCAAGAAGGCCCTTATATATACCATTGCCATTTTTTATTAACTCACTTTGTTTGCCTTTATAACTCGTATACATATTTTTTAAATTAAAAATTCTTTAATACTGCAAATGTCTTTTATTTTTTATCGAAATAAACTAATATAAAAAAACACAATAACAATACCATCAGCTGTGTACTTCACACTGCTTCCAAACCTGGCCTGACCCCATGCAGCTCCGTCTTATATACAGTTCATTCGTTCGAAGATTTTTCCAGTCGCCTCTGCCGTGGGACTCTGATGAATAGAAAACTATTGTAGAACCGAAAAGTGACGTCATTTTGTCATCACAAGGCATAACCGTGGTATAAGATGATACGAATTATGAGTACGAACATTTCTAAAGTGACGTCACTTTTCGATTCTACAAAAGTTTTCTATTGATCGGAGTCCTACGGCTGGTCTGCTAGCTACATAGTCTTCGATTTCGAACTCACGTCAATCTTACTTTCATACATGTTGCTCTTTTTATTTCTGCCGTTTTTTTATTATCGTATTCACAATCTTTTTATTAGAATCATTAACTTCAAGGAAGTTTCTTAATTTTTGGCAGCATTTAATGAATGTTATAACAATAGTGTTTTAGTGTGTCATTGTTATCAGCTTTGCTTGTAACATTATTAAACCCGATGTATTTTTCTAAAGTTAATATGATTAGCTCATTTAGACCATAACGTTCTGCAGAAATGAGGCAGTTCTGGGAACATTTTTCCTTTTCGAGTTTACATTCACCGTTTAAACCATGTACGTACATGGGTTTCTATATCAAAAATTTTCAAATTAATTCTTGTATGTGTTATGACAGAGACCCCCTAAAGCTCGGAATATTTTCAAACTTTCATCTCAGATAGGAATCTATAAATATGGCCATCTTTTGAGTGATACCAGCTGAGGTTTCTTGTCCGAACGCACCTTCCCTACATGTTGATTTAGACATATGTTTGATACCGCAGAGTGGCAACTTTCTCTGAATTTCAGCATCTCTGATGCTTTCAATAAAACTTTGAGTAGAAAATTCCTCAGGTGCACATGAATAAACTAAGTTTACCAACAATCTAATGTCGGCCTCGAACTCTTGTAACATTTCCCCAGGTTCCTGTTTTCGTAACTAAATTGCACTTGGTACCTTCAACTAAGGTTTTGGTTGCCATACCATCATTCAAGGACTGAAACTATTTTATCAAAATCAGAAAAATATATTTCCAACTGGATCAAACTGACTGTTTGTATATCAACCACGAAAATTATTAAACCTAGGAAGGTGGTTTCACAAAAAAACCTGTAGTAACCACAATATCTTAATATGGTCGTTTCATTATTTGTTTTTGGAACTTCTCAATTTAATTTCCTACTTTGTCTTGTTAACTTCATTTTGCATAATTATTTTGTTCCGGCTTTGTTCGCTCTTTTTGCTTTCTCTCATCTAATGGTTTTATTGACTCATCTAGTTTGGCACTAAGTTTATTCAAAATCTCTTCACATTTCATGGCCATTAGTTCAATCAAAATGTATTATCCCAAACTCCTATTGGTGCGGATTCGTATCAAAAACGACTGTATAACTGGATGAAAATTTATTTAACAGTTAAGGCAACTAATTCACAAACTCTAATTACCGATTATGATTTAATTAATCTCGTCTGTTTCAAACCACCTTTTTTGTTATGGTTTCGAAGTTCTGGAATTTGATGTAAATGATTTTATGTGTCCAGGAGAGCATTCATTTCGGTGAAAGTCTTTCAAAATGATGGTTGATAAGATTAGATGTTTAAACTTCTAGATGTCGCTATTCAATTTAGCATTTCACAAACTTGCCTCAGGCCTCCCTCACCATCAGACTGTTGTGCCATAAGTGGATGTGCTATGAAATATTCGGTAGTACTTTTGTTATCATTAGTTAAGATTTTATAAGAACTATTTTACTACACTGAAAAACTATATGTCAAATGTAATAACAAAGAATGTATATGAGTTTCTCTTGTTACTCGAGAGCCACTATACATTTATATCAAAGGATTTATATTTTGGTTCAATGTATAAAGAATCGTCAGCAGAGAAGCAAACAGAATCTGATTACAAAATTTATCAAGAATTAAAGCCACAGGATGGATGGTAGCAGGGGTTCCGTCGCTTGAGACTGGGAAAATTCTCAAGGTCACGTCCCGCACTTGATTACAAAATTACACCCCCCAGGCTCATCCGCACGTGCTGTGTTACGTAATCGCCTGGGTGTCAATGTCCTCGGATAACAGAGGCGTTGACATAGAACAATGGTATGGCGCGTTGACGTATGGCATAGAACGATGGTACGGAACATTGGCATGGGGCGTTGACAGGTATGATACAGAAAGACGGCACGGCACGTTGACAGCTGATGTACGCTATAGACTCCGGTCAATGGCATGGGGCATTGACAGATACGCCATAGAGTTGGGTCAGTGGTATGGAACACTGGTATTGTACTACCGGCAATATGGCGGGTTGTAACGTAGTAGATAAGAGCTCTCATTGGTCAATGGTCATCGATCTGTTAAAACGCCCCAATTTATATATTACAAAAAACCGTCGCAGTCATGGGCATCGAACCCCAGCTGTATGCTTCCTACGTAAACACTTAGTATACTTCTTCTAATAAGTTTCACTTCTTGTAATAAATTTTACCATTTTGAACTCAATACTCTAAAATCCAAACTTATTTCATTCGATTTTAGTACATGAATTACATCAATTAATGTTTTGCTATTATTATATTTAATTTCCTCTAATATTTTTAGTCGATTAATTTAGATCGTAAACGATTTAAAAAAACATTTAAGGACATAAATATATTATAATTATTAACAAAATTATAAACCTTGACACAAAATTGTAATATTTCTCTTACGCTTGATTTACTATTAGACAATAGTGCCAGCGCTATCATAGCTAAACTCCCTCATGCGATAATAGAGTCAATACCTTTGTTGCACAAAGTTCTACTGAAGCTTCATAATTAGGAAATTAATAATATCCGGCTCTAGGTTCCGAGACTAATTCCACTAGATGAAGTTTTATTTGATTGCTGGGAAAGATGAATGTAAGAGACTTTTTGGAATAAGATCAAAAATTGCAGCTGTACGCTAGCACAAAATTTCCAAATATTACATATATTGTTATTTTCAAGTTAAAATCACTAAAAATTTAGACTGTTGTATTCCTTTTGTAACTGGGGGATATGGGGAGACCCCTCGCCAAGAAAAATGTAAAATCATATTTCTATTTAACTTTTAAGGTATTATATCTGAATTTAGGAAACACCTTATGAACCACCCAATAGCGGATTTTTCAAAGGACATAACCATGACTAGTTTCAAATTTAAGTAATGTGTCAGGAATTCATCCGATATTTCGTGGAATCGGCATTCATCCGATATTTCGGGGAAACGACATTCATCGGATATTTTGTGGAATCCAAGAAGAAGTCCATCTGACGTGTCGATGCCGGCGGCTACCTCTGTTAAATACCTCGAATCTTGGAGAATCCATGAAGGAAATTTCTCGACGGCTATTCGATCTAGAGCCTTCTGAGAAGTAATATATAAATACGGGAAGCCAACGGAAGGATTCATTCAGTATTCGGTTGCCATCTAGTAAACAACAGATATTTAAGATAAATTGTATATAGTTGTGTGGATATAAAATTAATGGAAATAAATTATAGTAAGTTCGACTGAATGTTTAAATAAATTCACGAACCCAGAGTATTACTTAATTAAGTCAGATCCTTCTCACTTTGTATTCGAGTAAAATTGCTGAATTCTGAAATTTTATGTAATATATGTCCCATGGGTGTTTTTAAAGTTTTGAAAATATCGCGTTTTTATATAATTTTTATGTTTATCTTGTTGAACATTTAGAGGGTTTTTTGATATATAATTGAATTTCCATTTACTTGAAGTTTGCTAAATTTTCAAGGATTTCAAAAAGAAGGTAATACCTTTACCCTACGGGCAAGTTAATATTTTTATGTATCTTCAATGATTTTTTGAAAACAGATTAGGGTAGTTGGAACCGAATTCTATTAAGGAAAATGCCTGATGGTTACCATGTTTGAACGATTTCCAGAAATAATCGAAATACTCCTACCATTATCATATTTTAATATCACTCAGTTATTCACTTCAAGAAGATAATTTAACTGATTTAGAGAGTATAAACTGTAGTCTACTCAGAAAAGTTCGAAAGTAATCCCTATGTTTTTGCATGAGCCGTGACATTGCAGCTTTTTAACCGACTTCCAAAAAGGAAGAATCAATTCGTCTGCAACTTTTTTATGTATGACGAGCGATTATTCGAAAACGGCTTGGGCAATTTTGATGATTTGAACTACATTATATTAAAGAACATTACAGAAAGATCCCATATAATTGTCTATAACATGAGATTTACGGTTTTCCAGAAAATCAGAAAAAAATAAATAAGCGAATTTCAATGAATCTTCTCTGTTTTCTCTAATACCACTCAAGATATTTGAATATTATAAATTGTATTTTACAAATAATTGTTCCAGCTTGATTCCATATATTTTTCTATAACGTTAAACACACCATTTTTCTGAAAGTCGGAAAAATATATGCAAAAAAACTGTAAACATCATGGTATATATCAAAGTTTTATCATAAATATCTAGTTTAAATTTCAAGATATGCCATGAAAGTGAAAGTATATCGTAGAGGGTGTTTCTAATGTTTTTCATTTTGATGCTTTTGAAAATCAGTTTCTGTTAAAGACCAAGTTAAGTTAGGGGACTTATAGTTGCGTTAAATGGCAGAAAATATTCCGTTAGTTTTACGAAAGGAAAATTTGTTAGATATGTCCGCGAACTATATGGTATACGGTTGTAGGTGTATATGAACGTACATGTGATATTAGGTGGTACATAAGCCGTTGTATACATAGGATTGTTGAAATAAAAGTTGGAATTGAATTAGTTATACAGGGTATTTCAAAAAATATTGTATTGAATGGCACATAACTAGTTGCGTATACAAGGTGATTGAAATAAGAGTGGAGCAAAACTAGAGTTATACGAGTGGATATTTGCGTTATAGGACGGAGAATAATTACACTTATACAAAAGTCTTTAAAAATTGTCAGAAGCAGTTGAATATACAGAATTGTTGTAATATAAATTAGAGTCGAATTACAGTAATATAGGGCGGTTTAAAAACGTTATATAGTTTGGAACATAAGTAGTTGCTTATACAAGGTTTTTGATGTAAGGGTGGGGTAAAATTATTGTTATTCAGGGTTTATCAAAAATTATCAATTAGCAACTAGGATATTTGAATTATAGGATGCAGGACCGAGTATAATTATAGACATGGGCTCAAAGAATTTTAGAACCGGGTGGTTGAAACAAATGGTAGAGTAAAATTATAGTCATAAAGTGTGGCCCAAGAAGGTGAATTTTGTTATATAGGGTATACCATGAGCAGTTACATAAATGGAATACTAGGTATATGGAGCGAAATAAAATCATTGGCATACAAGAATAATATAATCAATAGAAAGAGTCAATAGTGTGGAGAGGTTATATACCTATACAGGGTGGTTTTAAAGATATCAGGGCTGTTGTAATATTGTATTGAGTTGACTTATTGTTGTTCAGGGTGATTCAGAAAAAGATAGACCAATAAATTATATAAGGGTGACCAATATACAGAAGCATATACAGTGTGCATGCAATATAGAGTGAATTAGAGTTACACTTATAGAAAGTGGTCCAAATAATAAAAAAAATAAAAAAGTTAAAATACATTTGGAAAATATAGACAAAGAATACATATTGTAGACTGAGAAAGAGGGGGGGGAGAGATAAGGATACGCTAAAATTTTCAATTGAATTGTACTTTAAATCAGATAAAAATGAAGATATGTCTGAAAATAGTGTTTGATTGCACACGGTTTTGAAACCAACGGTTTTTATTTTAAGTCAGCTGAAGTCGGTTCTTTTTTAAATATAAATTATTAATAACCTATAAATCATAAACATGGACGAAGTGTCAAATTGATATTTGCTTGTAAGAATTAATGGTCGTTTAACCAAAACCAGAGCCAGACGAATACGAGTAATATGCGAACAGAATTATCAACTTATCCTAGTATAACGAACAAGGATATTTTCCACTTGCTAACATGAATACTAAACTAGGTCAGACTCCGTTTTCAACAGCAATAAACAAACCTTATGAAAATGTTTGTTAATATTATGAGACGTAAATTCTCTTAATTAGGTATGTCACTTAATATTGTTAAATTTTACATTTTCATGAAGTTTCTTTACTGAAACCGAAACGTTTGGAATTGTTGAAATATACAGAAATTTCTGCAAATGTAGTATTATTCCCAAAAACTCCATTAACATAATTAAGTAAAGATGTCAAAAGTATAATTCAAGAAACATTAAAAAGCCTTTAAAAAAAAATTTAACAGCAACACAACTACGTGACAATAGTTAGTAAATACCCAAAAACTAAGACATTGTTTACCACAAGTTACCCATTAATAAAGTGTGTGCTTGCCAAGAGTATCAACAATAGCCACAATTGAAATAAAAAATGTCTGAATTATTTATTTTAAGGACAACCACAAAAAGCAGTTCGCAATATCTAAACACATCAACAACACTACATTATTTACATAAAATGCTAAAGTGTAAATACTGTAGTCAGTAAAGCAAAAGATAGTGTCTACAGTGTTGTTAAACGAAATAGTGATTTACTTTGCTATTTAGAAAATTCATCGACTTCTTAATAAAACGTTTACACATTGCGGTATTTGAATGTTTTTGTTTATATAGCCTCTTCAGGAGCCAAATTGTTGATATTTCAACTCGATTTCATTTTGTTGTATATAGTGAAATATTCCACAAGAACGAAATTGTAATTAAATATTTCCTTTTCGGTGCAAAATTAAATGAAGTCGAATAACAGTGAGGCACACTTGGGAAATTTACTTTACTTTCGAAGAAATTGGTTGGCGTTAGGGAAATTGAAAATTCTGAGTATTATAGTTTTTGTAAAACGAATATCAGTAAGGATTCCTGAAATATCAACAGCAAATGAAGTCAATAACTTTAAGAATTATTTTAAGATAAAAGATATGATATTTAAAATTTAAAAAAGTATAAAAGTTATCTGGAATTAGAAGTGAAAACGCAAGAACTTAATTTAATTTCATCTTTCTGTTTTTCATGTGCGCCACCAGCTTTTAACATCCATAATATTTTTGACGGTTTGAAGTTTTGGACGTGTTTGAAATTTCAGCTTCTGTCGAACATTTTTCTCATTGCTGTTCCTTTTGTCATTTTTGGCATTTTTCTTTTGATATATCTATCATTTTCGAGATTTATTTAGTTTTTAATTATTTATATCACATGACATATTTTTATATTTTCCATTATCAATGTCCAATTTATGTTCTAATAATAAATACTATCGCCGTGGTAGTTTTTGCAATATTTCAGTCAATTTTATGGAAGACATTTTTTAAAGGGCCATATTACCATACCATATTATTATCATTATTGATCTTGGGTCCCATCATCTCGGTTATCCATAAATTCAAAGTATAAATTGGTATTGAAAATATTTGGACATTCGGAACTCTTTCAGCTGAACGAGTCGATTCGAAAAATTGCTAAGGGGTGGTACCTGTGAAACTATATCAATATAATAAATAATCTTATTGCTTTATATTTCTAGCATAATATAAATTTATTTAATAAATTTCGCAAAATTGAATACCTAAATTCCATTTAGACACTGATGATGATGATGGAGCAATCTCTTTAATTAATATGCAAAAACAACGCAAATTTGCCTTCTGTATTGATTGATCTTTTAATTCACAAATAAATAATTGTAGGTTCCTTTGCTTTAATCGGTTTACACTTTTAGCACATACATATTTTATTATTATATCAAAATGAAACGCCGTTTCCAATTGATAACAGTTAATAATAGAAACATTTTTTATGTTAATTCTCAATTAACTAGCAATGCAATTTTTATATTGTGCAATTCACATTCCTGTTTATTAATACATACTAATTAATGACAAGACAAATTTCTTCACATATATATGCTTTAATGTTGTTGAATCATTTACTTACTTTGGATATTCAAAATGAATGCTCCACCATTATCTTCACAATCTAAATGGAGTTTATGTATTTCATTTTGGTAAATTTATTACATAAATCCATATTATGCTAGAAATACAAATGTGTCTGCTTAAAATTAAAATTTGCAATAAGGTTATCTATTGTAAGGATATAGTCGCACAAGTACCAATCCTTACCAAATTTTCGAATGGACTCGTCTAGCTGAAAGAGGTTCTAATGACCAAATATTTTCAATACCTATATGTATTTATACTTCAAATTTTTGAGATGTAGGTTGTCTAAATCATTTCTACTTTCCAACGCTGGTTTGACTGTCTGCAATTTTGCAAAAACTACCGGGGCTGTAGTATTTCTTTTTAGAATATAATTTGGGTATGACAAGATATACCCTTTCAGTTAATGAGGATGTTTTAGCTATAAAAAATATATAAACGATTATTTTTTTGTAATTTCGGGTAATGGTTCCATTATCTAAGGAGTAAGTAATGGAGTTCAGCATGTAGTAGCTCATTTTGTAGGGTTTTTTATTTCTCTACAACATCACCCATAGTAGCACACACGATTTTGTGTAAAAGGTAAAACACTAAATGGTTACCGATTTTTGTTTTAAAAACAAAAACGCATCGATAAAAATTTTATTTCATGTTTTATCATTACAACGCATTGATGTTGGTTTTGTTCGACTATTAATTTTACACCAAAAGGTCTTCTTCTCTGTACATGACCTGAGCTAAAAATACTCCTCTTGCCACCCATCTTATACGTGAAATTACTCAACTGCAAGAAAGCAACTCAGTTTTGTCATTTAGGTAAAATATATAGAGATTTTCAGGGCGTTTACTTTACGTTTGCGATATATTAAAAACAAATTTGACCCCCATTCTCCCCATACAATCGTAAATTATGAATCACTTATTTATTCGTTCACAGAAAGGCATTAAGTTCTCAAACCTGTATTATCCGAGAAGTAGTGAATTTTTCAAAAAAATAATTACACAACTGCCCCCAAGAGACAACTATATTTTTGAAAAATAATTAATTTCACAACACCCTTCCTACATCCTTGGTGTACATCAATGAGTTTTTGTGCAATGGATCCTTTCCTAAAACGAGATGAAATCTTATGTATGAAGAAGAAATCTTACATGTCATTAAGTAACTAATGAATGGCCCATTGCGTATCAAGATTTGTTTTGAAGAAAAACTATGTACTATACTAACGGCAAAAATAAAGATTTTTTTATCGTTTATTTTTGAGTTTTGAATATTGCTTATAATTCAAAAAATATTTTAAAAAATGGTTTGTGTTCGTCCATTCGAAGAAAAACTTGAAGCAATTTTTATTTATGCACAAGTCGGAAGTCATTTTCAGGAAGCAGTCCGGCTAGTTAATAATTGTTATCCTAAGAGTTACATATTAGTGAATTAGTCAAAAGCGACTAGCAACACCATCACTTTTAGATGACAAAGTTGATTGTTTATACCTACAGACTAAACATACTGGCATTAACTAACAGAAGATTAGAATGTGTTTAGTAACAAGTGTACTTTTTTTTAAACACAAGCATAAACAGTCAGATTGTGCCTATTGGTCTGATATAAACGATGTAAACCCTCATTTTGTTTCGTTAGACTCACACTTAGACACCTCAAGTTAATGCATAGGCATTAATTAATCAATCTGATAACTAATGAAATGATACGTTTCAATCCTGACGAGTTTAAAATGCAATCTCGAGAAAGTCAACACACTATTTTACACTAGTTCAAGCTTGAGAATAAAAAACTTATAATCGATGTATTGGGAGATGCGCTCCTATCGAATGGCCAGCCCGTTTTGCTGAGGGGATATTTGAAGTTGAAGGTATACGTTAAAGAATCGGAATCTTTAGACGAGCTAAAAACACAATAATCAACCCACCAGAAACATTTATAGTTAATTTCAGGACAGGCTAGTTTATTGTTAGGTAACGTAAGGACGCCATCTTGATTAATTAAAACATTCATTTAAATAGCAAGTCAGTTGTAATCATAATACTTAAATATAGTTTATCACATTAAATGAATCGTCATAACTCATCGGAATTCAGCAAACAAAAATGCATCATTAAAAGACCACCCATTTCCGTTAAAAAGTTGGTAGTGTTCATTTGGCCCTATGTAATGTGACACATGCCAATTTTATGTCAAAACTTAGTTTAATTGACAAAATTTTGCCTGGTTTTTGTTCGAGATCAAAATCTTATACCAGTAACAAATTAATAAGAGGGGGAGAATTAAAGCCCTCCCTGTATAAATAAATAAATATATATATAACTGAAATTGAATTGTCTTCTAATTCACTTTTCTGAAAGACATTTCCGAGAAGAATAGTTTCTGTAAAGTTTTATCAGTTTACTTAGAGCAATAACTTGAAACGTAATGTTCCCTGAAGTTGTATAGGTTCTACGTGAGCTATTTTCTAACTCTAAAATAAAATAACAGTTTATTTCTATTATAAGCTTTAGCCATAAAAGTTCAGCCGCAGAATGTTATATCCGAAAAATAAATGTGTTCATTTCATCATATCACACAAACATAACGTATTCACTTAAATAATGCACTGGTAACATTCATCTACTGCTGTATTTTGAAAGATAAAAAAATATTTAGATTCGTCGTTTTTCCTTATTTATTTATGGAAGAGATGTTATGAATTTTACACCTTGTTAGAAATATGATTCTTTGTCATTTGACTCAGTTTTATGTTGTCTAAGCAGTTAAGATGTTTTATTTTTACAAGCTTTTTATTTAGCTTCACCTCTCCCGATGTTTGTCTCTACTCAAATCTTACAAGTTTAATTTCATCCACTTCCCGCTTACCGATTGAGCTGAAATTTTGCATGTATGTGTAAGTCGGGTGACAATGCAAAATTGTTATGACGTGGAACTGATCTGATAATCGAACCGAAAGTTGGCCATAGGAACTCGAGTCATTTGATCCGTCTTGACGAGAACTTTGGTGCTAGATGGTAACCAGTCTGATGATGGAGTTGGAAGATGGCTAGAGGAATTCTGTATTTAAACGATATAACTCCATAGAGATTGGGCTCGTTTGACTCCTCTTTACTACGTTTTGGTTCTATATCGTATCCAGGGTCTGATGATGGACCTGACTGGTAGCCAAATTAAATTAATTAAGTGGCGTGACAACAATACTTTTTTTGCAATCACAATCTAACACACTTTTATTTATAAAGATTTTGATCTGTGATAAAAAAGCAAAGATTTAATACAAAGTGTAAAGTATTAGGGTTTATTAAAAATTTATAATTGGGTGTGTACGATATGGGATTATTGAGACGTTGACGAAGAAGGTTAATTATCGTTTAAGGTTGCAATGTAGATACCTATATAGTGGTATTTTTCTTATCAAGTTTAAATTACTTTTAACTGTTTAGTTCTTTGTATTAAAAAGTATCAAAAGCTTGTTTTTAATTTTTTTTTACTTTAATTTTATTATCAATGACTTTTCAAATCATAAATATGGCTTGTCTCTTATAACACTTTATCTGTATTTTAACCCTTTTTATCCTTCGTCAACTTATGGCTTCTTCAAATCTTTATTTCTCCATAGGCCTTCTTAAAGTACTTATACATCTAGTAGATTAATGCTATCGATAGTTTCCGATGGTTCTTAATGTCACTGCCATTACCAGTGTTGTCAAATATTAGCTGTAATAACTTATACACAACCTACTACCATTTACCAAGACATATTGTGTCTGTTTGTTTATCCATTATTTGTCAGGTTGGATCAGACCTATTAAATTTAAAAAAATAACAAATTATTGAAGAAATGTTGAAATGCTCTACCTTTTGCAACACTTGCGAGGTTACTTGGCAACATAGGTTAACGATTATTCAAGTGTAGATGGTGGACTCAGAATAAGAGACAATCCAAACGATATAAATCGAGTCACTGATAACTCAATTTCACTTATTTGCTCTGTCAAGTAATCTATTCAGTCCCATTCTGTTGGAATTATAATTTCTCCTCAATATATAGTTCTCTATGATATTAGTTAAAGCTGATCAGTTTCGTGCAAATCTAGACACATCTTGCCTGTCAAAATTATAAGAGGGAAAAAAGGTCAACATAGGCAATCTCCAAAATTTTCAGAGCATACATTTATTGTTGCATCTGTATCTCGTAAAATACCCTTGAATTTGTATCAACCCAACCCAACGACAATCTACCATTTGGAATAAAGATATACTCATCCGAAAAACATATATTTAATAAGTAAATTTGCATTATTCATTGATTGTTGAGTTATGATTTCGATAAATTTATGATTCAAATCATGATTCAATTCCTGTGGCATTGGAATCCCATACGACTGAAGCTTGCAAACACGAACTATCAACAGTACCTAACTTGTTTCATCACTACTACATCCACAAATAATACTAGAATCACATCAGTCAGCGTACCGTACTGAATAATTTTGCGGTAATACGTTTCAACGTTTGTTTATTTCAATTATATGGTATGATTTTTAAGTAGTCTATTTGGTTTTTACCTTTTTAGGGAAATTTATTAATGATATTTAAGTAATATCTAGGAGGATACAGACGGAAATATAATTATTACGTCAAAAAAAGTCCTTACAGTATGTTCCTTACTCGGTTTGAACCTCGGAGAATGACGACAAAGAGAACGAAGAAGTAATTCTCAACAGAGAAGAGAGAGAACAAGATACTGATGAAATTATTCAAATCAACGAAAAACAATTATATTATAAGGCCGATGTGAATGAATAACCTGTGTTTTGAGATCATTTTTGCCGTGGCCTAATGGAAGTTATTCCGAATGTTCCCATTCGCCTCGAGGATTCAACGAGATATCACTTCGACTACTCCGCTGAAGATGTCTGCACCAACTGCTATGGAACGTTCGGAAGTATTTCCAATAGACGACGGCAAAATAGTTCAGAAAACCACAGTTTAGTTAAACCCGTAATTTTTGTCCTATACATTGTGAAAGGCTTGCCAATATTTTCTTATGAAAAAGATCTAAGGTTAAATAAATATTTCGATTGTTTAGACAAAAAAAAGGGATAATTTCTTTATATAGTTTATTTTTATGGATTTTAGGAATGTAGCACGACAATTGAGAACAAATAGCTGTATATGTAAAAAATGCGGACGTTTCTAACTTGACCTTGGTGTCAATGGTATTGCTAAAAAGTTCGTGGCTCAAAACAGTTTAATTACCCTATCAATGAATCGTGTTCCTTTAAACAATTTTTTTTCTCTTATGCCACCCCTTCTCCGGGAATGAATAAATTATCTAATTTCTTTTCGAGTTAATTGCAAGTGAAATTATCGATTTTTCAACCAGAAAAACATGTTTTCATAAGGTTTTTCGTAAATAATAACAAGAGAGGGTTTGTGGTTTCTGTAGAACCAATAGAAACGAAGTTATAGCTTGTTGAAATTTTGTTTTTATTTGTCAAAACAAAAATTGAAAGGTTTGTCGAGAAATAACTGCAAAAGAATCCATTTTTCGGGAAAATTATATAAATACTTTTTTAAAGTGCTTAAAAAATCCCTTGTCTTATTTTTTTTATATAAAAGTCTCTAGCATGAAAATTAAGCGAGTTAAAACATAAATAATATAGTTTTTTTGTTTTTGAACAAAAAAATATGTACAAATTAAATAAATAAATAGTTGAAATTAATTGCTATCAAAAATTACTTGACTTACTTATTTCAAATAGGCTCAGAAAGTTTGATCGGTTTAAACTAAGCAGTTAAATAGTCCAGCCTCACGAGAATTTTATATTTTTGTAATTTTGCAAAAAATTGTCTTTTCTTCAAAATAACTTAAAATATATGAGAGATACGGAAAATATTGTAGAGAATAAAATTGTAGGTTTTGTTTTTTTTTTAATTTATGTTTTTTGTAGGATAAAAATTAAGTTATATCTGACCGTTTAAAGTTTGTACATGTTCGTAAATAAATATTAGGCCAACCTTTCAGCTCAAGCCCTTTCAAAAATAAGGGTTAAATAGAATGAGCGTTTAGCTTGTAAAGAAACCTACAAATTGGTGATTTGTGAAGTGGTAGTAATTAATTTCAACTGGGGTGGTATTTAGGGGGTAATTTGTACTTTTTTGTTAAAAGAAAACATAAAAAACAATCACATTTATGTCATAACTCGCTTTAATAAAGAATTTTTTAAGCACTATAAAAAAGTGTTTTTAAACTTTTCCCGAATAATGCATTGTTTTTCAGTTATTTCACGATGAACCTTTCAATTTTTGTTTTGACAAATAAAAACAAAATTCAACAAGCTATAACTCCGTAATTTTGGTTCTACAGAAACCATAAACCAATCATTTTTTTGTTCTTTTATTTTACTCGAAAAGAATTGACTTTCAGAAAAAACTGTATAGAACAAAAGTTGCTTAAAATTTTCCCGGACTTTTTTCTTATAATATTTTTCACCCCAAGAAGGTGTAGCACAAAAAATCAACCCCTGGCACAGGGTCAACTTTGAAGTAGAGGGTAAGTAGAAATTAAATCCAAATTTTTAGGAAAATCGGTGCTGCTTGGACACAATGCACTCGAACTAGACCTAGAGTGTTCATTGGACTCAACTACCCACTGTGTGAATATGAGGCATATGGTCTAATCCGAATTTGGTCGATTTTAGGAATTTCCGGTTCTAACCTTAGAAATTCTTGATTTAGAAACGACTGAATCGACTTTTTAGTAAAGAGAAAAACCAGTGCACCTATTGGGGCTCGAACTCGATTTGCCGCATTAGCAAGCCTATTACCGAGACACACAGGGTCTAGAGTTTATTTTTCACATTAATTTGATTTTTTTAAATTTCATTTTTCATACTTATTTATTAAAGCGAAGCTTTGCTATAGAAGCTTGGGTTCATTTTGAGGATTTAGACCAATAGCATTTGTGATTTGGAAAATATATAATAATCTTCAGGGTGTTTTTTGAAGTTATCCTATAAACGTAGAGTACACATAGTGGGGCCCAAAAATTAAGATCTTTTTTGTGGTGGTGTAATTTATCGTAATCACCCTTCATTGTTCCCGTGGTAATTTTATTTCTCTAGAAGCGACAAAAAATGTCGGTACTTTTGTCGGTCTTTGTTTATTTCGGATAGATGGATTTCATTACAGATGATTAATTCTCCAAAAATAGAAAGTAATACAAATATTATGGAAAATATATATTTTAAGGAAAATATACACTAATTTCAAGTAATGTGTTGTTATTCCCAAAAATTGCTTAACCATTAATTAAAGGTGTCCCAACTATCCATCAGGATACAATACGTGCTCTTCTAGTGTAGGGTATTGTTTAAGAGAAATTCACTAATTCACAAAAGAATTATGATATATATTCTTTAAACTGATAGAGATTTGATGTGACATTATTCAAAAACCTTATTACTTACTGACTTGGGGACAGTAATTAATGTCAAAATGTAAAATTTATGAAAAATGCCAAAAATGCTAACAATGTTACAAATAATTTCGAAAAGATTGTTGAGGAGGTCTTGAATTAGTTTGTCTGTTCATTGGGTTTTCTCTCCTCCAAATTTTTTCCTGCAACAGATAAGTATTTAAAAATTGTATATATAGAACAAAGTAAAATTGCCCGGATTACTGGCTGTCTGTACAGAGATTCTTCCTCACAGTTATTCTGAGAGAAAGAGATGTCTACAAAATCATCAACCAGTATTCCTATATATAAGTAATATATTGTATATTGTGTGATAACTATCTGATAAGTTGATGACATTTTTGTGGTTTGGGAGTATGGTGCTGCAGAACTGCACTCATTCCTAGATTACATCAATAGTCAAGAACCCACAATAAAATTTACAATGGATATGGAAAATTTGCATAAACTTGCTTATCTTGATGTACTTATAGATAGAACAAACAACACAATAAGTACAAGTACTTATCGAAAACCTACAAATACTAATAGATATTTGAATTTTCACTCCAACCAGCCCTTAAATGTAAAGAAAGGTGTTCTAAAGTGCTTATATGATAGAGCAAAAAACATATCTTCATCCACCCAAATCTTTAACAAAGAAGTCAATATTATCAAAGAACATCTACTTCAAAATGAATATCCCCAAGACTTTATAAATAAAACTATAAATCAGCTAGAAAGAAAATCGCAACAACAAACCAGCACAAATAACCATCACACTAATACCAACCAAACACAAACAGACAACCAAATTATGAACATAATTCCATATATCCCAGGTGTATCGGAAAAAATTAAGCGGTTAGGAAATAAATACAGCGTTAAAACTGTTTTTAAAACAAATAATACCTTGCGCTCTATCCTCACACATACCAAACCGTTTAACGCAACCCAGAGTTCTAAAAATTGTGTGTACAGTGTTTTTGTGTGACTGTGGCCATTCTTATACCGGTGAAACTTCAAGACCTTTAGAAGTAAGGAAAAAAGAACATCAATATAACATTTCCAGAAGACATGTGGACAAATCAAATTTGGCCAATCATGTATTAACGAGCACCGGCAGCCATAGGATAGACTGGGATAAAACAAAGATTTTGTTGAAAGAAGAAAATTTAAAAAAAAGAGAAAACTTAAAAAAGCCAGCTGTATGATGATAAACAACACTGAAATCGGAGCACCTTCAGCCGACCTTTCATTTGGACTGGAGGAATTTATTGCTAACAGAACAAAAAAACGGTAACCTCAGCGTCAAGTGATCGCCAAACGACAAATTGTTAGTGTCAAATTTTTTTGAAAAACAACAAATTCAAGATCAAAGCGAAATTTTTTTAGAAAACAACCTCGAAAACAACACTAAACGATTGACAACGACTCCAGACTCGGAGTTGAAACGTCTCCATACACAGATAAGTATTACACAATATACAATACAATACTTATATACAGGAATACTGGTTGATAATTTTGTAGACATCTCTTTCTCTCAGAATAACTGTGAGGAAGAATCTCTGCACAGACAGCCAGTAATCCGGGCAATTTTACGAACTTGCCTTACTACACTTTGTTCTACATATACAATTTTTAAATACTTATCTGTTGCAGGAAAAAATTTGGACAAGAGAAAACCCAATGAACAGACAAAATAATGTTACAAATGTCATAAAGGCCAAAAATATAAAAATTTCAAAAATGTCAGAAATGTTAATTAAATATAACAAAAATATTTAAAAAAAAATAAAAACTGTTGAAAATGTGAAAGTATCTAAAAATGCTAAAAATAGCAAGTGGCAAAAATGTCAAACACACCAAAAACGTGAAAATGGAAAAGACAACACGTGAAATTAATAACCAGAAAACCACAATATCAAATGTAAAAAATTTCAAATATGTCTAGCTATTCATATTAAATCCCAGAATAATGTATTTTGATATGCGGTTGCTGCCATATTAATTTTGCTGATAAGTAATGATGTTAAAATGGTTTAATCAAACAAATGTAAAAAATGTAGGGGATGTAAAAATAACCAAATCACAAAACTATTCATGATAAATATTTCAAATACACAGAATTGTCTAGCCTGTGCGAAGCCGGCAGGGATCAGCTAGTGTTAAATAATAAGCCATAAAGTAAAAAAGTTTATTCTAATTTACCCCAACCTTAAGAAGCCTCTTAGTATGTTATTTCAACTGCCACTTGACCTAATTATTTAATTGTGAAGTATATTTTTTTATTTAGTTTCAGCAGATAAACAAACTAATTAAATTTTACATAACAATACATATTATAACAAACGTATAATTTCGCATTCTAATGCACTTAATTTCGTCAATTACATAATTTTTTAAATTTACCTATAATATTTTAGGTGTACTTACTAAAGTAATGTGTTATTGAATTTTATTAATGTAAACATTATGTCGCAATTGCCAACTGCATGTTTACAATTCTTGTCACTAAATCCTAAGAAATCATCACGCCTAAGTGAAAAACATCGAAACTCGTTGGTAAACGCAATCTTGTTATGTTTAGTTCGAATTTTCATTAATTTTGGTAGGCCTCGCGCTATGTATGTTTGCTCTTGTTTCACAGGAGAACGGATTCCCTTATAAATATTTTGATTAACAAAGGAACAATATGGAAGTGAAACAGCAATTTCATCCGCGTGTTGCCCTAGATAGATATTTGGGTTAAGGTCATAGAAATTCGATAGAGAAGCTGCATACAAAAACAACCGTCGGAATTTGAGGTACTTGTCCGGGCCTCGATCCCGGGATGTTCACTCTAGTTCCCTAGCTGATCGCGCCTGCATCGAATTGAATTACTGTTGGAAGAGATAAAAATCGTCTAAGAAGAATATTAGGTTGAAATTTAAATAAGTATACGAAAACAAGTTAGTCTCATAGTTCTAAATTGCTAAGCTGGAAAATTTAAATGTGTTGAACTTTAATGGGCATCCTTGTTTTTTTATATCATATTTAGATTTAACTTTATCTAATAATAATATTGCAAGCAATGTTTGTACTTTTCCGCTTAATTTCTCTAAAAATGGGAATCTTTTTTATTATCAATTTTACGAAATAAAGTGATAGTTCATGAAAAGTTCTGCATGGTTTGAAAGCTGAAATACGATAATCAGATAACTTTTTTAATTCTGTATACGAGCGTTGTCAAAAAATAATTTTGCTCAAAAGTAAGGTACCTTCACTTTTGAAAAACTTAGTTCAAATATCTAATTATACACATCTACCGTGAAAAATCAAGTTTCGCTATATTTTGTGATAAAAACATGTCTAACATATTTATTTTAGATGATATTGTAACTTTTTGAAATTACATGTGGACATATTTATTTTGCCTACAAGAGATAATAAAGGAGGTTCAAGTTCAGATACCTAGTGGCCAAAACAGATTTCAATAGAAAATGGCATTTTAGTATTTTCTATTATACTATGACCTGTCGACCAACTTTTTGGTACCATAACCCGGCATTCATTATAGGTAGTTCGTTCATAAAATTAAACACATAGATATTTAAGAATAGTAAGTAACGTAAACTATTTAGAATTTCCCCAGGAATAAGTTTTATTATTACTTATATCTACAAATTTCGGACAACATGTTTGTTTTAAATGAATATTCATCACATGTTTGGAGGAAGAAATTTTGGGTTAACTTAACTCCACTAACGACATTTTTGTGAATGTTAAGCACTTTCTGGGAAATATCACCACAAGTCACGAAATATCTGCATATTTCCAAACGCATCGGAGTCTAGATCAGACTCCGTTGTCAGTGGCAAATAATAGATATTGTCAAACATTTTAGTTTTTACATTTTAGAATTGTGCCTTTTTTCATTTTGCCATTAAACATTGAAAAATTATGCCACAAATATCCTTCAGAAAACGACATTTTTGTGTATTAAAAAATGTTACCGGAACTAAAAATTATATATCAGTTTTGGTAAAAGTTTGTTAAAAAATTTCAACAATACCACTCGTTGATCCTTAATACTTGCATTTTATTATACAGTTGTAATAATACATTTTTCAGGCAAACAATTTATGTGAACTAGCTGTCGCCCAGTGGTCGAAATTCGACCAATTGTGTCAATATCTCTGGCAGGTTAAATAACCTGAAAATTTTATCTTGACATTCTATCCTAGGACTTTAGGGAGAACAGCAATTACAGGGAAAGGATCCAGATTAGGAACCTCTGTGTGATAGTTTCCTCGAAAATCCTAGATGTCGGTCTTACATCTCGCTTCTACAAATAAGTAAAGAAATTCAAGTTTTTTTCAAATATAATTCATAGGACATTATTTGTGTTCAAATTCGTAATTCTTAATTTAATATGACAACAACGCAAGCGCTAATGGCTGCCATACTACTACCTGTCTGTATAGCTATAATTGCACAACTACGAATCATTGAACCATCTCATTATATATTTCACCACTGTATATGCATACGCATATATTTTTAACATTTTTGAACCACCCGTAAACCATTCTGTATATGCCACTGCCTATGAGCCACGGTATTTACTCTTTTTGTTTATGAAATTTTAACTATACTTAACTATAATTCTACTCTGACCTATATTTCAATCATCATATATATGGAACTCTTCGTGGGCTACTCTATAAATCATTTCCGTTTCTAACATTTTTTTATCATCATCCTGTATATCTATAATTTCTCTCACCCTATATTTCATCTTCCCTATATATACAACTGCTTATGGGTTACAAAATGTTGCATTTCCATTTCCCCACCCTGTATATGCATCTCTGTATAATACTCTTTGCACCACCCTGTATAACCGTAATTCTACTGCACCTTCTATTCCAAGAACCCTGTAAATTCAACCGCTAATGGGCTTCCCTATATAATTATTTTATTAGTTATAATTGCACTCTACTCTGTATTTTAAACACCCTATATATACAACTGCTTATGTGCCACCCACGAAAAAAAGTATTTTGAACATATCTGAAATCGCCCTGCATAATTATAATATAAACGATTACTTTACCACTAAACAATAACAACTCTTGCATGCCACTTCCAGTAGTACATGCTCTAAGTATAAACAGCATTGGTCCCTCTATATATAATTACTCAATGTTTTGAGTCTGGCGGTGGCGGAACGCGGCACATTCAGTTGTTTGGCGTTGACATTATGACGTAAATAATGAATTTTTATTATATTTTATTTAATGAATGAACCATTATTATAAATTAATATTAGCATTCTGCACTGAAGGTCGTCAGTAGCTACGAAACAAAATAAAAATGAAGAAAATCGGTTGAGAGACAGAGGAGAAAATGGTACCTAATCATTTTGTCTTAGCCTATTTATATATAGATATGTGTCTCAATTTATCTCTCCCTCTATATGCTATTTTAATCTTTTAAGGCTTTCTTAAATTATTGCTAGTTTATTTGTAGTTCATTGAAATCTTTTTCAGTGTTTATTCTCTCCAATTAAAAATAATCTAGCCATTAGTTGTCAAATGATCAGGAAATGTCATTTGCAGTCAGGTCTATTATTTGATTGACATGGCAATTGAAATGTTTAATTATTTAAACAGTGAAATTAAGTATGCAAGAAAAAATTGAATTTCCGAAATTGTTTTAATAATTTGTGAAAATTAGAAAACGTTTCAAGAAGCAGCAGACATTTTTAATAACACCCTATGAATAATATGCACTTTACAACGGTAAGGAATGTTCCCTACGTTGTACTGTTTGAAATTAGTCACTTTGTAGTGAATAATTTCAAAAATCTTTGAAAGTGTAGAAAATAACTATAAAAATTAACAAGTAGCAAATAATAAAACTGTGGACCACGTAATGTTAACTCTAGTAGAATAACTTAAGAAATCGCTCCGAGAGAGGTCAAGAACATTACCAAATCATGTTGGTAAAACTAGAGTTGTAAAAATATTTAAATATCAAGTTTCGCCCTTACAAACAAAAATCAATATATACTTTAAAACTAAGTGATTGTGAATGACGGTTGGAATTTTGTTTCTTAATACAAGGCGAGATAGAACAAGAAACGTTCACCTCTAATAGTAATGTCAGTATGTAGCTTTTAAAAAAAAACAAATAAAATTGGTTTATTGTTTCTGTTGAATCAATACAAACGGAGTTATAGCTTGTTGGAATTTTGATTTTATTTGTCAAAACAAAAATTGAAAGGTTCATCTTTAAACAACTGAAAAACAATGCAATTTTTGGGAAAAGTTTATAAATACATAAAAAATTATTTTGTTTTATTTCTTATAAAAGTCTCTAGGACTAAAATTAAGGGAGTTATGACATAAATAAGATTTTTTTTGTTTTTTGACAAAAAATGTACAAATTACCCCCTAAATACCACCACAGTTGAAATTAATTGCTACAACTTTAAAAATGACTAATTTGTAAGTTTTTTTATAAGCTAAAAGCTCATGTAAACTGAAAATGTATTTAACCCTTATTTTTGAAAGGGCTTGAGCTGAGAGGTTGGCCTAATATTTATTTACGAACATTTACAAATTTTAAACGGTCATATCTAACATAATTTTTATCCTACAGAATAACATAAATTAAAAAAAAACAAAACCTACCATTTTTTACTATCTCTCATAGTTTTACACAATTACAAAAATGCGACATACTCTTTCTCTCAGAGCCTATTTGAAATAAGTAAGTTAAATGATTTGTGAAGTGGTAGCAATTAGTTTCAACTGGGGTGGTATTTAGGGAGTAATTTGTACATTTTTACTTTTAAAGACAGTCATATTAAAGGATTTTTTAAGCATTTAAAAAATATATTTATACACAATAACAACAAAATTTCAACAAGCTATAACTCCGTTAGTATTGGTTCTGCAGGAACCATAAACCCAACATTTCTATTTTTTTATAAGCTACATTTTTGATTTAAATGTTTTTTCTTAAAGTGCATATTTTTTAAGTTATTTACGAAAGACCGTATGAAAAGTTATTGTTGAAAAATCCATTATTTCACTTGCTCGAAAAGTTGAAAAGAAATTATTATTCAGTAAAAACAGTATAGAACAAAAGTTGCTTAAAATTAGTTAATTTATTGAATTTCGTACTTTTCGTACAATATTGTTGACCCCCGAGAAGGGGGTGACATGTTTGTACGAATTAGTTTTTACAGTTTATTTATTCGCAAAATTAGTTTTTATTGAAGATGATTAATTTCTAGAAGTGCTCTTAATTAGGCAACGTTAAATTAAATGTTACGATACAATATTATTATATTAACATTGAAACAAAGTCAGAAACATGTCTTGAAAAAAACTAAAAAACCAGTAATCGTATCAAATAGACGAAATCTATTATTTTTCAATAAAGTACAATTAGAAACAAAATTATATAAAGTCACGAAAATAGACAACATAGGACCAATTCTTTTATTGTTTATCCTACCACTTAAAAACATCAAAAGAGCGACGATTCTTGTGTCTAGAATATTCGACAAACTGGTGTAAAACATATCGATTTTCACTTCACATATCCCATAACATGCCGATTTTGCCGCTCAACTCAATGCCAACCTGTTGTTCATTATGCTATAATTAACCACCTGATGATGCTGCAGAGCAGTTACAGCCCGGACAAAAACCCTAAACGGCCGACATCAACACTTTCCCCTCACACTCGACTATGCACCGGCAGGCGTTTATTGAATTTTCAGGGCGCCCTTGGCCGATTTTCTGCTGATTATCCAGGACACCACTCGAATGTGGCATAACGTTATTTTCCACCAAATGAAGACATCCATTCGTAGTGAGGCTGGAAAGCTAAATTCGGCACAAGAACACTGTAGACATTAACCTAATCGTATTTTCACCATTCCGCTTCCAATGATCGAAAAGACGCTTCTTCAAGACTGACACGGATTATTTATATCACAGATTTCACTCCTTCGTGCTGGAAAAATGACACTTTCACAAATAAATAGAATTATTACCTTAAAGTAAAGAAAGCACAGTTATTTTTCCACTGGAAATATTTTTAAAAATGTAAAATTATGTTTAGAGTATTTTGCCTGTTTGCCCAGAATAGAGATCGAAAATTTGCATAAACTTGTTAACCTTGATGCACTTACAGAAAACAGATGAATACTAATAGACATTCCAATTTTAACTCCAACCATCCCTTGAATGTATTGCAAAGTGCATAAATGAGCAAAAAACATATCTTCATCCACCAAAATATTTAACGACGAAGTCAACATTTTCACTGAACATCTACTTCAAAATGAATATCCACAGGGTCTTGTATTTTTTATTCTCAACCAGAAAGACAATTGCAACAACAAACCATCACAAGCGAACAACACACCACTAATACCAACCAAACACAAACAGGCTGTATCCGAAAAAATTAAGCCGTTAGAAAATAAATAAAACTGTTATTAAAGCAAATAAGACTCCCTACCTCCATCCTCAAAAACACCAAACCAATTAACGCTGCTCAAAATTCCAGAAATTGTGTGTACCGTGTTGTATGTGACTGGGGACATACATATAACATTTATAGATGGCATATGAACAAATCAAATCTGACCAACCATGTATTAAACAGCATCGGCAGCCATAGGATAGGCTGGGATAAAACAAAGATCTTATTGAAAGAGAAAAATTTAAACAAGAGGAAACTTAAGAAAGCCAGCTGTATGATGATAAACAACGCGGTACTATCCGTTGCAAGGGATCGCCAAATTCCAAACTGTCACTGTCAAAATTTTTGACAAACAAGAAAATTAGCATCAAACTGAAAATTTTAGATTAAACCTCGAACTACAAGGCGACTCCAGAGGTGCAGCTGAAACGTCTCTAAACACAGATAAGCATCACATAATATACAAAACACTATTTATATACAGGAATACTGGTTGATCATTTGGTCGACATCTCTTTCTCTCAAAATAACTGTGATAAAGAATTCCTTTACGGACAGCCAATGATCCAGGCAATTTTATGAAATAGGTTTAATACACTTTGCTCTACATTTACAATTTTCAAATACTTATTACAGGAAAAATTCTGAGAAAAGAAAACCCTAATGAATGGAAAAATAATCAAAGACCTCCTCAACAATCTTTTTGAAATTACGTATCATTAGACTTTGTTACTTTTATGTTTTTTTGGACAATAACACCACAATAGAAATAAAACGACGTATATTGCAGGAATACCAAACGTTTAAAAGTCTATTCTGACTTCGTTGTCAATGGCTTTATATATATTGATGTAGATTGCAAAATGAAAATTTTCTAGTTACTCGAATACTGTACTCGAATACTGTATTCGAGTAACTATTAACATTAAATATTAACTTTGGTTATTGTTTGAAAGTATCTGACTAGATTATAGTGGAGATTATTAAGGTATTAACTAAAAACTATAGGATTGTAAATATATATCGAATCTAATAATTTCATCGATAGGAGAATATTAGAAGAGAGAATTTGAGAAGTAACAATCTGCCCCTCTAATTTCTTCTTTCTGACATTTTTTTTTAATCTTTCAAAAAACATTTAAAATTACCAGAGGGCATATTTGCAATTATCAAAATGCCTGTGTAGTGTTGTTTATGTAAGTTTGTTATGGTTCTGTTCTGCTATCGAGAATTTATAATATATAAATCCCCTATAAAACGAATTCAACACAGAGAGTGTCGGGACCATTTAACTGGCCTGCGCGTAGTTAACTGCTTCTCCAGATTTGTAGACGCGAGATGTAAAGACCGACATCAAGGAGTTTCGGGGAAATTAGCACACAGATGTTTCGAATCTGGAGCCATTCTGTGTGATCGCTGACCTCCCGTAACTCCTAGGTTAGAATGTCCCGATAAATTTTTCAGGTTAATTCACCTGTCAGAGATATTAAATATTCCCTTCGACGTGCCATTGTTTTGTACGAAAGACATATATATATATATATATATATATATGCTACCCGTAATTCGTTTGCATAATAATTTTAACAGCCGTTATCATTATAATTAGATTTATTATAATATATATATATATATATATATATATATATATATATATGTATTAGATGGTTTCCGGAATTCATCCGCGTAGTTGATACCACGGACAGTATTGCAAGAATTCTACGGAGACACAATATCGATACTATTTTCAATACAGACAGAAAAATAAGCACGGTGTTGAGGACTCCGAAGACGAGGATCCCTTTAGAACAACAGGGAGTGTACGAGATTCCATGTGCAGACTGTCATAAAACCTATGTGGGGCAAACTAACAGAAGAATTCAAGCTAGACGTGATGAACACCAGAATGCTATAAGAAAGCAGGAAAAAACAACATCCATTGCGGAACACGCCACCACGACGTCACACCGAATAGACTTTTAGAACACCAGAGTACTGGCAAATATAGAACACCAGAAATCAAGACTCATAAGAGAGGCAATTGACATAGCGAAGAGGCTCACAGTCTAAACGCACGCAATGAAATCCAGAACTTATCGAATTGTTGGAAAATTCTATTAAACACCGTACCGGCCCGGACCCGTCCTATAACAACTCAACCGGACAAAACTATTCACCCAGCGGGAGGCGTGGCCACTGAGCGCCAAGGACCAATCACACGCAGCCGTTCACGGTGCCAACCGATAGGCGCCGAGCCGCGACTATATAACACCGTGCGCGCTCCTGAAAATCTCAGTATTCGGGTAACTAGAAGCGAAAGCAGAAGGCTACGAGAATTATGCGAACCGACCTGAAGAGGGCAGATGTGACTCTGCCGAAACGTCGTCATTTTACCATCGATCCCGGCAGGGATCAGTTATTAACTACTCAACTACGCGGATAAATTCCCGGAAACCATCTAAAACATTTAGTGCCCGCCAAAAAATTTAAAAACAAATATATATATATATATATATATATATATATATATATATATGTTCTGAGAGGCTTCCGCGGTCATTATTATGAACTAAGCTAGGTTCCGGGTGAGAACCGCGTCTGAATTTATTGAATACTCGACGTTTCGACTCCTCCTTTGGAGCCATTAACAAGAGACAAAAGTGAAAAAGAGTTTCAGAGTCTAGATCGAACTCGGGGCCTCAATCTGCCTACTCCCCAAGAGTCACACAGCCAGTTCAGTTACCAAGTCAACGTATAACAGTCGTTTCGAACCAGGAGTTCTCGTCAGATACGCTTCCATGAATGACAAGTTCTAAAGTGAAATACTTGGATGTAATACACATCAGTAAGACAACAGTCAGTGTATTGAACCTAATAGATGTCGGTGACATCTACCGTCTAGTGAGTAATTTAAGTATATAAAGGCATACTACGCCATAACATATACCATACCCTTGACAGATGGTTCGCGTCTTTTATATAAAAACACAAAAGTAAATATATATCAGATATATATCCACATATTTAGAACTATATCATTCAACGTATAACAGCCTTTCGAACCAGGAGTTCTCGTCAGATACGCTTCCATGAATGACAAGTTCTAAAGTGAAATATTTGGATGTAATACACATCAGTAAGACAACAGTCAGTGTATTGAACCTAATAACTATTTGTTTGATATCATAAGAATATTTCCAATTTATGATCTTTTGAGAGTGGTGTAACTGAGAAACAGCATACCGTCATGAGTCCAACTTCTTCTTCTTAAGGTGCCATATCCATCTACTGAATGTTGGCGACAATTTTGGCATATTCTTCACGGTCTTGTGCGGCTTTAAAGAGTGTATGGGCATCGAGGCCTGTCCAGTCCCGTATGTTTTTGAGCCATGAATATTTTTCCTTCCGATTCCGCGTTTTCCCTCAATTTTTCCTTCCATGATAAGTTTAAGGAATTGGTATTTGGTGTTTGTGAATATATGCCCCAAATAAGCTGTTTTTCTCCTTTTAACTATTTGCAGCAGTTCTCTTTCTACTCCCATGCGATTTAAAACTTCTACGTTGGACGTGTGGTCGATCCATGGAATCTTCAGTAGTCTCCTAAACAGCCACATCTCAAACGCTTCCAGTCTATTCATAGTGTTGGCCTTCAGGGTCCAGGTCTCCACACCGTAAAGCAACACGGAGTAAACGTAGCATTTTATGAAACGATAGCGTAGCTGTAAGTTAAGACTTTTGACTGCTCAGTAGTGTTCTCATGTTAATAAATGCGGCTCTAGCCTGCTCAATCCTACACCCTATCTCCGTGTCTGGGTCCAAGTCTTCCGTTATCCAGCTACCGAGATACCTGAACTTGGGAACTTGCTGGATTTGTTCTCCGTTCACTGCGACGTTCAGACGCCTAGCGGATGTTCTGCTTATCATCATGGTTTTTGTTTGTCTACGTTAATTTTAGGCCAAGGTGCTCCCATTCGGCCGATATCCTGTCGATAAGGCTTAGTAGTGATTCCTGAGATTCAGCAATAATGACCGTGTCATCGGCGTATCGAAGGTTATTGACAGGGTGACCATTAATTTTTATACCGTCGTCGATGTCGATTAGGGCACGGTCAAAGATGGATTCTGAGTACAAATTGAAGAAGAGGGGTGACAAGACGCATCCCTGCCTTACCCCTTTTCTATTGGGAAACTTTGTGTAGTATCGTTTCCTACTTTCACTGTTGCCGTTTGGTTCATATAAAGGTTTTCTATGAAGGCAAGATCGTTGTCATCCACCATTCTCTCCCTTAG
Source organism: Octodonta nipae (assembly GCA_034190945.1). NCBI lineage: Eukaryota > Metazoa > Arthropoda > Insecta > Coleoptera > Chrysomelidae > Octodonta > Octodonta nipae. Next base: position 34,640,598 of record CM067219.1, read on the forward strand.
GAGCCCTATTAGTTCTGTATGTTTGACACTGTCGAAAGCCTTCTGATAATCTATGAAGCATATGCAAACGTCTTTTTGTTGGTCTCGACATTTTTGGAGCAATACGTTCAAACTGAAGAGTGCTTCTCTTGTGCCAAAACCCTGTCTAAACCCAAATTATGTTGGACTGATTTCTTTTTCGCATCTGTTGTATATTCTTCTGTGAATTATTTTCATGAACAGTTTTAAGACCTGGCTCATTAAGCTGATCATTCGGAATTGATCGCAACGATTGTGTTTGGCTTTTTTGGTATAGGCCAAAGATGGAACCAAGCCAGTCATGCGGTATTTGTCCTGACTCATATATATCGTTGAACAGCTGA